>VWZO01022831.1:141072-195169 GCA_013396975.1 Bucco capensis
TCTTGCTGCCTGTGGTTTCCTTTGATATTTGGTATGTACAGCAGAAGGCACCTTAAAAAGATGTCAGAAGGCAGGAGGTGACATAAATCCACAGGCAGTGACTCTTCTGTAATGAAGGCTGCGGGTTAGGACGATGTGTTTGCCATCTCCTAATGGAGAGGAGAGCACACCAGCAGGCTGAATTATTAGACAGGGCTTGGAATCAATCAAAGCCATTTGACCTGGTTTCTCTGAAGCCCCAGACAAGGCTTGAGTTTGCCTAAAGTGTTTCCTCTGCACGCTGAGGAATTACCCTCCTCTTTGCAAGGGTTAGTTGATTTGACACATGAGTTAGAGCAATTTCACAGGAGCTTTTGTTCTTTTCTTTTTCTTTATTTTTTTCCCCCTTCCAACCCTTTTCTTTTGTTTCTTCCTCTTGGTAAGGGAACACAAGCCAGTGAAGCTGCTACAGAGGCAAGGTGCACACCATAGTCTGCCTGTCACAGCCACAACATTGTTTGGAGGCAGAGTCTTCTCAGCTGAGCTTTGCTTCCCATGTGGGGAAGAAGTGTTCAGGGAGACATGGTGCTCACAGCCTAGAAATACCTTCAAGCTCTCCCTGGAGCCTTCTTCAGGCTGAATAACCCCAACTCTCTCAGCCTGTCCTCACAGTAGAGAGGTTCCAGCCCTTAGATCATTTCTGTGACCTCCTCTGGCCCCACTCCACCAGCTCCATGTCTCTGCTGTGCTGAGGACTCCAGAGCTGGAGCCAGCACTGCAGCTGAGGTCTCCCCAGAGCAGAGCAGAGGCACAATCCCCTCCCTGCCCTGCTGCTGGGGATGCAGCCCAGGACATGGTTGGCTTCTGGGCTGGGAGCACACATTGCTGGCTCATGTCCAGCTTCTCACCCACCAGTACCCACTGGAATCAAAGCTTTGCTTTCAGCCAGGACAACATCTGATTGCTTAAAGAAAGAGCAAAGAGCAAATTTCCCTTTGGGAAGATGATGGGATTATTTGGGGTCTTGTTAGGCTTTGTAGGCTTTAGCAAACCTTAAACCCATAAGCTGTGCTGCCCCAAGGAACTCCTGAAAGGTGGTTGGGTGCCCTATTCCCAGAGAATTTCCTATTTGATTGAAAAGCTCATCTTCTTTTTTTTGATGACTTAGGATGTTAATTGCAGGGAAAAAAAAACAACAAAGGAAATGTTCTGAGATGCAGATGAGAACCTCCTGTTGGATCCAGCCTTAGGGGCTCTCCTGCTGTTTGGGGAAAAAAAGATCATGAGCAGTGTTAAACATGGAACATGAGACTTGCCCATCAGCACAAGGAGGTGTGGGAAAGGCACAGCAGGCCTGCAGGTGGGAAGCAGAGGAGAAAGGTTGGACAGAAGATGCACATGAAACTTAACAGGGAATCCAGGAGCTGGGAGGAGGGAAGTATTGGACCACAACATTCTGAGAGCTGTTCTGAAGCTGGGGGAGCCATAAGGGTTGGATTCTCCTATCTGCAAAAAAAAAAAAAGTGATGTGAGTTTCAGCAGGAGAAATGGATGTGAAGTGACAGCTCAGGGACCTATCCATCAGCATAGAGCATGGAGGCACACACACACTGGGTAAAGCAGCTCCAGAGTTACCACCCTCCTGGGACTAATGCAAGGAAATTTATCTCCTCCTCCTGATATTGCTTCATTCTTCCTCCCTACAAACCCAGCCAGGCCAATCCTTAATGTGTGCTGGAAAGCCTGTTAGTAATTAAGGACCTGACTCGAGGGGCTCCAGGTCTCTTGTTGAGTTTGTTCTATGCTATCCCATTACCAATAAGTATTAATTATAATTGGAAAGGGTAGAGAAAACAAACAAACAAATGAACAAAAAAACCCACGAATAACCAAAATAAATCCAGTGAACTGTCCCCAAAAGTTCTTGATCTGCAGGTTGAATGCTGTGCCATGGAATGAGGATTTACAGGATCAGTTTCTAGGTGTCCCTCAGGATTTTTGGGAAATGATGCAAACTGTGTGAAATAAGGACAATTTTAAGGTAGGGAAATTATGGTGAGGCAGAAGCAGGTGAGAGTGCAGTGTTTGTGTTGGGAGATTTGTGCTGGTGTGAATTGTGGAATTGTTTTGGTTGGAAGAGAACTTTCAGATCTAGTCCAACAACTAACCCAACACTGCCAGGTCACCATTAAGCCATGTCCCTCAGGACCACATCTACACATCTTTTCAGCCTCTCCAGGGATGGTGACTCCCCCATTGCACTGGGAAACCTCTGCTAGGGCTTGACAACCATTTTGGGAAGAAATTGTTCCTAATGTCCAACATAAACCCCTCCTGGAAGAGCTTGAGTTCATTTTTTCTTGTCTTATCACTTGTTCCTTGGCAGAAGAGAAGTTTCTTTTCTTGCAGAGGCTGTGCAGTGGCTGTGTCAGAGCTGAAGTATCTTCTCCAGCAGGCAAAGCCACTGCAGCTAGCATAACCTCCTGAAAGATAAGGCACATGAGAAAAGTCTGAAGCAGCTTGATTTTTATCCAGGGTTGCAAAGGGAAGAAAGACACAGGAGAGAACATGATCTCACTCTATAAATACCTTCAAGGTAACATTGGAAGGGAAGGAAGAGGATTAGTCACACTTCTGTAAGAGAGGGAGAAGAGGAGAAAGAGCAACAGCATGAAGCAGAGAAAGAAAAAGTTTTGAGTAGTAACAGGACAAGGTGTAGGCTATTTTTCTGTGTCTCAGTTTGGGCTTGAGGCTTGATGAATTTCTCTTTCAGGAGAGTTGTGGGTCATGGGCCTGAGGAGTAAATGGTGCATCAATGTGGAAGGATCTGCAGGTCTATGTCTAGATGTGGTACTCAGGGCCATGGTTTAGTGGCATGGTGGTGATAGGTTGATGGTTGGACTTGATGATCTTAGAGGACTCTTCCAACCTTAATGATTCTGTGTCTGTCTTAGGTGCATCCATGAGTTAAAGAAGGGACCTGTGAAACCTCCAAGAGAACAACAGTTTCACTAGGGGTAGGGTCACCCTGCTTCTTGGTACATTTAGGGTTAAGGGTTGGCCAAAATTGTTTCATTCCTCACCCCTTTTTCCTGCACCCCATATAATCCACACTTATGTTGAAAGTACCATGAAAAGATGGTGCTGCTCAACCAAAGGCCTTAATGGTCACTTTGTGGTAGAACTGGGAGGTTGCTCAGTGATGGATGATGAGTCTAGGTCAGCCAAGAGGCTAGCTGATAGCTCTGCCTGTTGCTAATAGTGATGAAGAGGCTACTCCTCCTCTCCATGAAAAGAGCCTTGTTCTTGGTGCCTGGCCTCACCTCCTAGGCTCTCCCTGCTCCCAGGATACAAGGCCTTTTGCCCTCAGTCCTGGCCCCATCCTGCCAGGAAATGGAGGTGAAGAAGGCAAGAGCTTTGATGCAACCTCCCTGAGAGATTGGCTCCAAGTCATGCTTGGACAATCACTCTTACTGTCACCTTCCATTTTGCTTGGACTCCAAAGTAAACATTTCCCAAAAAAACGTGGGTGGCTGCTGCCAAGATTTCTCCCTCTCTCCTCAAGCAAGTGCCAAGAACTCTTTCTTCTCATAACAAATCAACTAGCCAAATATAGGTGTCCCTGGAGAAAACCCTTCAGGCTGGTAAGAATTAATTACTTGATCCAACTCAAGGTAAACCAGCTCATTGTGCTATTCTTCAGCCTGTGCTTGCCTGACAAAATGGAGCTTGGGTATGGGGGTGTCAGCCTGTCCACTCCAAATCACTTTTGAGCCCCCTGGCTAGGTGAGATAGGTTTGATAAAGGTCTTGAGAGAAGTTCAGATCCCACAGGTTGATGTGAAACTGGCTGTTGGGAAAGGGACTGAGCTCCTAGTGTTGCCCACCGGGGGAAAAGTTAAGGAAGTTCACAGCAGAAAGGTGCACGTGGAAGGAGATGTGGAAGTCTAATGTCTTTGCATAGTGCTACTTACTTTTAACCAGCTGAGCAGGGAAGTCTGTGGTGCAGATCTCTGTAGAGTTACAGAAGGAACCTTCTGGGACCACAAAGGAAGTCCATGCAGCCTGAAAATCCAAGGAGAAAAGGCAAAGTGAGAACATTTTGTGAGTTCAGGAGTGCTTCTTGGAGGTAGAAGCAGCTGAACAATGCCAAAGGGGAAGTATGGTCCTGTGGGTATTAGGCATCAGAAGCTCAAGGGAAACCTTTTCACTCTCACTCACTCCCTGAAAGGAGATTGGAGTAAGGTGGGGGTTGGTCTCTCCTTCCAAGGAACTAGTGAGAGGACAAGAGGAAATAGCCTCAGGTTGTGCCAGAGGAGGTTTAAAGTTGGGCATTAGGAACAATTTCTTTGTGAAAGGGTTGTCCAGGCCTATCCCAGGCTGCCCTGGGCAGTGGTGCAGTCACCATCCCTGGAGGGATTGAAAAGCCATGGAGATGTGGTGCTGAGGAACATGGTTTAGTGGTGACCTGGAAGTGCTGGTTAATGGTTGGACTTGATGATCTGGAAGTTCTCTTCCAGCCAAAATGATTCTGTATTTCTAATCTATGATTCTAACAATACAGGAGAATTGATCAGGGAGCAGTAGGTAACTGTTAATGATGAAGGGAATTGGGGAAAGCATAGGCTGGTCTTCAGAGGGTCTATGGGGCCAGATTAGACCTTCTCAAGATGAAATCTACCTTTCTGGGGAGAAAGCATGGACAACAGGGTTGTAGTATGATTTTTCATCAACTTCACCTCCCAATTCAGTGTGTGCTGAAGTTCTGCTCCCACATGCTGCTGGGGTCACATGTGACACAACTTTGTGTGTCTCCATCCCTGGTGTGTTGGGTGGCAAAGGTTAATGGCATGGCATGCACCGGTCGATAGCTCTTGGCTACAATAGGTATTGTGACAGCTTGCTACAGGGAAGGGAGAGGGCTGGAGTCAATTTGCTGATGCTTTCTCTGCTTCTGTGCATGTGATTTGTGAGCACCCATCTGAACCTCACTGCTCCTTCCCATCATCCCACCCAACAAATTCAGGGGCTGGTCCAGAAACACAGAGCTTTGGGTCTGCTCCATGAGACTTACAGAGAAAGCACAAGGTGAAAGATCAGAAGGGAAAAGGAAAGGGAAAAAGGAAGGGAAGATAAGGAAAGGGAAAGAAAAAATAGGAAAAGAAAAAAAAAATGATGACAGAGAGGGAGTGGAAAAAAAAATGTTCCTTCATGGTGCTTTTGTTTTCCTACAATGTTGACATTATGTGGAGTAACCGAGTATGAAATCTGCCTCTCGTTTGGGGGCTGGTGCACAGAAGAGATGCTATTATCTGAGCCTTTTATGCCTCTTTAGCCTGTCTGGATCAGAGGAGATAAATGCCTAGATAGGAGCTGAGGCTCCTATCTTTATTTAAGCTGTCAGGTACAGCTCCCTTATTTTATGCTGATTGTTATGGAAAGCCTCCACAAAGAGATCTATGTTTCTGTATTCCCCCACGTTCCTTATTTTAATCTATAATTTAATAGTAAGAGAGATCTCTTTCCCTGTTTCATTTTTATTTGTGGTGTCAGGGCTGCTCTTTCACTCTTTATTTTTTTCCCATAAACATCCGCAGACACAAAGCACTTAAAATATGCACATAATCAATCTTCCCTCTCCTCTTTTTGGGCTCCCTTTTGACTGTTATTGCAGGCAGGCTTTAATTTACACAGTAATGCAAAAACCATTTTTTAGTATAAAGCAGGTTCCCTGTGGGGAGAGCAGACTGGCAATGAGGACACACACATGCCTGGTCACTGCCAACATTCAAGCACCATTCCACCACGGATCACTCGTTGGAAGTGAAGCACATAACTGACATGGACTGAGGCAAAAGCCACGTGGAATAGTCAACATAGCCAGGAACAGGTTGGAACAGGTTTCCCAGAGAGTTGGTAGATGTCCCATCCCTGGAACCATTCCAAGTCAGGTTGTTTGGGGCTCTGAGCAATCAGATCTAGTTGCAGATGGAGAATGACTGGAATAATCTTGATATCCTACTACTCCGAGAAGGATATTGAGATGCTGGATCATGTTCAAAGAAGGGCAATGGAGGTGGTGAAAGGTCTAGAGCACAAATGTTATGAGGAGCAGCTGAGGGAACTGAGGTTGTTTATTCTGAAGAAGAGGAGGCTCAGGGAAGACCTCACTCTCTCCAACTCCTTGGAAGTAGGTTGCACCCAGGTGGGAGTTGGTCTCTTCTCCCAAGTAACAAGTGATAGGACAAGAGGAAATGGCTTCAAGTTGTGTCAGGGGAGGTTCAGACTGGATATTAGGAACAATTTTTTCCCCAAGAGGGTTATCAGGCATTTCCCCAGGCTGCCCAGGAAGGTGATGGAGTCACCATCCCTGGAAGAGTTCAAAAAATGTGTAGATATGGTGCTTGGGGACATGGTTTAGTGATGAGCGTGGCAGTGTTGGGAGGATGGATAGACTCAATGATCTCAGAGGTCTTTGGGAACATCAGTTTGATTGACTAGAGGCTGTAGCTGGGCTGGGCTGTGTGACCAGGCTCTATTTCCTGAGGTGCATGTTGACCACCTGATGTGGAGATATCCTACAAGAGAGCCTGGCCTTCAGGAGAGAAAGGTAACTAAAGCTGTTGGAACAATTCCCAAGCAGCAACTTGGCAGCATTTCAGATTTAAAATAGTGACACAATTAGTGGAAAGAGTTTCAGTCTTGATTATTTTCCTCTTATGGCAGAGAAAGAATCTGTGGAAAACTGGGACAGTTTCTTTCCAAGTGTGTTGAAATTGCATCCGAAAGGGAAAAGGAAAAATGAGGGAATCCAAACACTGACCCAAGATCTCTGCCTTAGTCAGGCTACAGCTGGATGACTGAGTCCAGTTCTGGGCTCCCCAGTTCAGGAAAGACAAGGAACTACTGCAGAGAGTCCAGCAGAGGCTCCCAAGATGCTGAGGGCACTGGAGCATCTCTGGCAGGAGGAAAGGCTGAGAGCCCTGGGGCTGCTTGTGACTGACAGCATGGACAATGGGTGTAAAAAGGCTCAACAATAGTTTAAGTCCTACCAATGATCTGGACTTCTGCTGAATGACACATAGCCTTATTTATGTGTTTCTTCCTACACAGACAAGGAAAACACATGAATTTTGGCTTCATGTAGGAAATGAATCAAAAGCTTCTGTGAAGGAATGACCCATCTCCATCCCACTGCAAACCTTTGTTGTCCTCCACCCCAGGCCACCTCTATTGGCAGTTCATGACAGCCAATTTCTGCCTGTGGCTGTGTCACAAGTCCTGTGTCCCTCAAAGCCCTGCTACAGTCAACCTCAGAGATCAGGTCTAATCAGCAGGTTTGCAGAGAAAATGAGATTGTTTTTCTTTCTGGCTGACTTCCAAGCAGCAGCAGCTCCAGCTCTCCAAGGCACATCTCAATTAATTAATACAGGCAAACCTTCTTAAAGACAATCGTTGGCCAAAAATTACCCAGTCCTGAGTCCTCTTTGCTTTTCTCCTTCTTGTTGCTCACTGTTGCTCTCCTCCCTGCTGCTTTTCTTCCCCAGTGAAGCATGTCCTGCCAAAGCCTGAGGTAGAGAGGGAGCTGCTGTAGTGTGCACTGAAAGTTCAACTTTTCTCCTAGCCCAAAGTCCTGCTGAAGTCAAGGTTCTCAAGCAGATCTCAGCACATCCTGGGCCAGGAAATATGCAGGCAGCCAAGGCTGGGCCAGCAGCAGGTTACAACAATTTGGGGTCCTAGGGATTCCTTTGTCACCTCAAACGTGGCTATTTCTGTGAAACAAATGTCTGAGCCTTGTTCTTCTGCTGGGCAAAAAGAGGAGCTGCAGGCTCTCAAGTCTTGGAGACTTTTTGTTTTACTGAAGGATAGGCACTCCAAAAAATCCCAGCCTAAACTGGCAGAGGAAATGAAGGAAGGCTGAGGTGCTAATTAAAGCATGACAGTGGCTCCTTTGTTCCTTGTACAAGCCCTGAAAGCCACAGAAAGCTCAAAGCAAGCTTCACATTTGATGATGCAGTGATATTATACAGCTGAAGGAACTTTGGCTGCAGTGGCTTATTATCAGCCTTCACAGAACCATACCTGCTTCCTGGAGGGAGTCTGTGAACCCTTCCTGGTCCCTGGAGGGACAGAAGGTCATTTCTGGTGACCCTCTTCAAATCAAAGAGGCTGTTGCACAGAAGGAGGTAGCAAGGTGTCTGAAAGCAAAAGATATCTTTGGAGAGGTTCAGAGCACTTGTTTACAGCTGAGGTTTTCTTAGTGGACTGGTTGGGAGCAGGGAAACGTGAATGGGCTAAGAGACTGTCAGCTGGGAGCTGTGAAACTGGCTGTGTGTGGAAAAGAAAGCAGAAGAAGTCACAGAAGGAGAAAGAACAGTCTCCTGAGGATAAAGTCTTTCAACACCTACCATGTAGTGCTTTGCAACTTCCAGTACTTCAAGGGGGCTTATGAGAAAGATGAGGATGGGCATTCAGATGGGCCTGAAGCAATAGGACAAAGGGTGATAGGTTTAAATGAAAAGAGGAGAGATTTAGACTAGATAAAAGGAAGGAATTTTTGACCCTGATGGTGGTGAGACCCTCTCCCAGGTTGCCCAGAGAGGTGGTAGATGTCCCATCCCTGGAACCATTGCAGGTCAGGTTGTTTGGGGCTCTGAGCAACCTGTTGTAGTTGGAGTACTTGCTGTTCTGGCATTAATTTTACTCATAGCAATGTGATTCCAAGCAATCCAGTTGATTTTCAGGTTGAAAAAGAAAACAAACAAAGAAAAACACCATCAAAAAAGTACAAGCCCCAAATATACCCACAGAAATAAACCCAAGCCTATCCATACCCAAATCCCAGATTCACAGCTAAATTCCTAGCTCTTCATCCCTATATTTATGAAGGATCTCTAGGGCTGACTCATGTCTGCTGAAGCTCTGGCTCAACAATGTGGCCAGGCCTTCATTGAAAAGATAATCAGCACCTCCAGAGGCTTTTCTTCCTCCTATCCACCTTCCCAGCAGGATACAAGATTCCCCTGCATAATAATTGTCTCAAATGGAAAAACTGCATATTTTGAGGGGGGAAGGTGGTGTTGTTTTGGTTTTTTTTCCTAAGGTATGCACAGCTGAGCATCTGTGGTCTCAGCTGGGAAGTTTGATTTTATTCAGCCACTCAGCCCTTGGTGCTCGATGAAAAATGCAGGAGGGACAACAACAAGCACCAAAAATCAAAACCAACATCAAAATAAATAAATAAAATCAAAGGGCAAAGGAAGGTAATCTTGCTGCCAGCCAAAGAGCTCCTTTTCATCTGGGCTCTGTCCTCCTCCTGAAGGGGAATGGTGGTGAGGAGAGGGGGAGATGGGAGCCTAGGTGTGTGGAGCTGGAGTGGTTGGAGGAGATAAGGTTTAATTCTTGGAGGCAGAAGCTTGGAGCTTTGTTGTTGTAGGAAGAGGTGGGTGGGGAGAGGCTGTGGAGAGCAGGAGAGATGTTTGAACTTGTGTTGATGTCAGTGCAGGGTGATGCAGGGCTGGATCTGGTGTGGTCAGCCAGCTGGAGAACTAAAGAGGTACTTCTGAGAAGTAAGTTCTGTGGGGGTTTTGTTTGGATGGAGATTTAGTCTGAAAGCTTCTTTTCTTGATTGGGAAGAGGTGGAAACTCCTAATGATATCGTCCCTGTATCCTTTAGGGCATCCCAAGGCTTCCAAAGGGCATGGAATGCCTCTGTATGGGCACATGGATAGAATTGTTTTGGTTGGAAAAGACATTTAAGGTCATCAAGTCCAACTGTCAGCAGCCAGCACTGCCAGGTCACCACTACACCATGTCCCTCAGCACCACATCTCCATGGCTTTTAAACATAGGTTAAGAAACATGTAGATGTGGTACTTGGGGACAGGATTTAGTGGCATGGTGGTGATAGGTTGATGGTTAGACTTGATCTCAGAGGTCTCTTCCAATCTTAATGATTCTGTGATTCCCTGATCTGCTCTTGCCTCCCTTGGTTGTGGTTACAACAACTCCCATGGCACTTGTGACGAGAGCAGCAGAGTGTGATCCCTGGCATCCTGGTCCTGTTCCAGCAGTGATCATTTGCCTCTCCAGATTTCTCCCTGTACTCTCCATTAGAAACAATTTTCTTCTTCACTTTAGGACCCAAACAGTAGCCTCAATCAGTTTGGCAGTGCTGATTAAACAAGCCACCTCCTATAGATGGTTGGGAAGGACTCTATGGGGATTGGAGCACTGATGGAATGCACTTATTAATCGAAATCAATAGAATTAATGGGTTAATTCCCTGCTAATTCATAGCACTGGAGGAGAAGTTAGGCTAATGAAAATGCATGTATTCCCTAAACTATTCCATCTGCATCAGATGATTCATCCACTGCTGCTGCTTCTTTCCAACAACACTAATGAGATTAGAAGCATATTTACTAAATGGACATGACCAAGGGGGGAAGGGAACACAAAGTAGCTTTCAGCAAGTCCTGCCTTACCAAATTCTCTACCTAAGGTGCTCTCTCTGGACCTGGCTTTGTAAAGTAGAGATGGGGGAGCAAAGGAGAACTGGGGATCTGTTGTGGAAAGGCAGATTTTCCTTTGAAGGCAAGCAGCTTTTTGCTAGTGAGAGCAGGTTAGTTTGTCTAGCTATGGACCTTTTCTTAGATCTGCCCTGAGCTAGCTAAAATCATAGACTCATAGAATGGGTTGGGTTGGAAGAGACCTCTCAGGGTCATCTAGTCCAACCTCCCTGCAGTTGAGCAGGGACATCTGCAATGAGAACAGGTTGCTCAGAGCCACAAACAACCTGAGCTGGAATGGTTCCAGGGATGGGACATCTACCACCTCTCTGGACAACCTGAGCCAGTGTCCCATCACCCTCACTGGTGTTGCATATGCTCCATAGAATTAGTTTGGCAGCAGGACTAGGGCAGGGATTGTCCTCCTGGACTGGGCACTGGGGAAGCCACTCCTCAGATTCTGGGTTCAGTTTGGGGCTGCTCACTGCAAGAAGGATATTGAGGTGCTGGAGTGCAGCTTTTCCAAGCAAAACAATTCCATGTTTCACAACCAAGAGCATTTCAGCTGTGGCTCTCTGTGGTGGGTCTGCTGAAAGAGCCCTTTGTAGGCTGTATCCAAAGGCCACCTGGGTAGCTGCTGACTCACTTCAAACACAAGAGCAGAGCTTGCTGTGGGGCAGTCAGAGAGTGGCCACAGAGGAGCCTCAGCCTTCAAACCACCCCCATGGAGCAGGTGCTTATTCCAAACCTTTGCAGTTTTATTTCCCCTCTGTGGGAAATATTGACCAAACAAGAGAGTCCCAGCAGCCCACTGGATTTTTGGCAGAAGAGAAAATGCTTTTTCACCTGAAATGGGGGTGATTTGGATCCTGAGCTGCATTGGTAGGGAGATGAACTCCAGCTGCAAAACTCAGAGCAGAAGGGAGCCAAGCTGCAGGACCCCCCCATGACTGTGCTTCAGAGGCTGTGTGTGGCTTGGTGTGGGGATATTGGTGGTTTTTCATTTCAAGGCAAAAATATCTATCATCCTTTCTTTATCTGTGCATCTCCCTTTGCTCTCTGCAGGGTGGGTGATAATAGATTTTATTTTTTAAATGGCCACTGGGGACATTTTTTCCCCTCAAAATAGACCTTGCCCAAAGTCAAACGAAGGGAAGTTGTTGTTTCATTTGAGAGAGGGAAGAGTTGGTTAGATGATTTGAGGAAAACCCTTCCTTCTTGGTTTAAATGAGATTTCTAACCAATTCTACTTGGCAGAGTGTCTCTTCAGCTAAACTTGGGACTAATCCCTCACACTCCATGGCACGAGCAGGGAGCTTTCTCCTGCTCACAGGAGGTCTCTTCCCCTCTCCATGGGTAACCATGAGACAATGCCTCTCCCCAGCCATGCACATAGCATGTCGATACAGTATTTTCCTTAATCTACTAAAAGTGACATTGATTTTCTGCTGGATCTATCATTCTTCTGGACCTGAGCACCACTCTCTTTCTCACATAATGAGCTCTGTATTCAAAGGCACTTATGCAATGTGGGGACTTCATTTCCAGAAGTGTTTTACAATTTTAGGCTCCTTTGTCATGGACTACAAAGTCAGAACAAAACTCTGGGAAACCTGGGCCAGTGTCTTATCAACCTCATCATTAAATTTTCTTTCTTCTATCTAGTCTAAATCTCCCTCTTTTAGTTTAAAACCATCACCCCTTGTCCTGTCACAACAGGACAAAATCTCTCCTCATCTTTCTTATAGCCCCTTTAAGTACTGAAAGGTCACAATAAGGTCTCCCTGGAGCCTTCTCTTCTCCAGGCTCAACAATCCCAACTCTCTCAGCCTGTCCTCACAGCAGAGAGCTTCCAAACCTTGCATCATTTCTGTGGCCTCCTCTGGCCCCACTCCACCAGCTCCATGTCTCTGCTGTGCTGAGGACTCCAGAGCTGGAGCCAGCACTGCAGCTGAGGTCTCCCCAGAGCAGAGCAGAGGCACAATCCCCTCCCTGCCCTGCTGGCCACACTGCTGGGGATGCAGCCCAGGCCATGGTTGGCTTCTGGGCTGGGAGCACACATTGTTGGGTCATGTCCAGCTTTTCATGCACTAGCACACCCAAGTGCTTCTTCTGCATCAGGAACTCTCTGCTGTTGAGCAGGGTGCCATGGGCAAATACTGTAGGAGCTTCACTCTTCCTTGGGCACTGAGAACCTCAAGTTCATCCACAGCTGAAGAAGCCACTGCAGCTCTTTGCCTTGTTGCTTATCCCCATAAAGGGCCAGGAATGTTGACCCTTGACTGCAACAACTCTTGTCAACAGAAGTATGACTCTAAAAGGTGAAAGGCACCAAAGAAACTGGACTTGACTGGCACTGTTGTCCCTGGCCAGGTCCCAGAGCTATCTGAACTATCTTTCATCATGGGTTGGAGGAAGGAGGTCCTTACAGTCAGCTGCTGGCACAGTTTTGTGTTGCCTTCAGCTGAAAAGCACAGGGCTGAGAGAAGCCTCAATGTGCCACATGGAGGGGAAAACAAAAAAGTGTTCTTGAAATAACAAATGACATTGAAGGAGAGCTGTGATTAAGTAGAGTTTATAGAGACAGTCAGGAGGAAAGCTGAACTTCAGTGCTTCTGCTTCTGCTCTACTCAAACTCCACCACACTTGATACCAGCTGAAACATTAAACTTCTCTAAGCTGGGAAGCAGCATTCAGCAGGGAGCTGGGAGGAAGAGGCCAACCACCCTGTGTTCCACTTGGAGGAGATGAGAGAAAATGTGATTTCCCTTTAAAGGTTCTGTCGATGCAAGTGTCTGCAATTCACTGATGTGCAATTGAGTTTTTAATAGCCCACATGTTCCTGGTAACCCTTCCTAATCAATTTCCCTTATGCTCTTCTCTGGTATTATCCATTACAATCATCTTCCCCCAGCTCTCCTCAGCAAGCCATTCTGTATTGCAGCCTTGCTTGCAACCTGCTGACCTCCTCCCCTCCCAACATGAAACCCTATGAATAATCATGGAAAGTGTGTTATAAATAATTGCCTCTGTACTGCAGCCAGTAATTAAATTTTAGGATTCTGCTCCTGTTCCTGGCTGAACTCCTGCTTTGCAAGAGAAAGAGAAGCCTTCTATCTTGTGTAGATCAAGTTGTCTTGGATTACAAGAGCATTTCTTACAACAAAATTCTTCTTTGCTTCTTTGAGCTGAAACTGAGAATGGGTTTCCAGGATAGAAATAGGGAGAGCATCAGGAGGAAGTTCAGCATGAAGGTTCAAACCTTGCTTAATAACTTATCACTATTTAATTTCCTTCTAGCCCCTGGGATCTCTAGGATGGAAGGAACAGGTAAAGGCCATAAATGCAGGTCTAGCTCAGGTGAAGGCACTGTGACTTGAGGATGCTCTTTCCTTCCTTGGAAGTGTGGTTTTCCAGGGGACTCAGTGTTGCTAGCAGATGACACTTTGCTGCTGTGTTGCACTGTGAAAGCCCACCCCACCTTCAGCAAGCTCTGCCTCTAGCTGCCTCCAGATGCTTTATTTAATCCCTGACACGAGGCAGAGGTCTTCTCTTTAATCATCTTGCTGCTTCCCCTGACAGTGAAGTTAATGATCCCTGCTCTGGCCACATTTGGCACCTGGCACTTCCTTTTTCACTGTCAGCTCTCTTTCTTTCAGTGCACCTTCAGCAAACATCTTGGTCCTACATGACCAGCATTAAGCTCTAAGGTTTCTCTCCTTCTAGTTTGATCTAAATCTCCATCTTGAGCTGATCTGGTTGCTCAGCCTAATGCTCTGATGGGTTTCCAGTTGCTGCTCCAGAAATGTGCACATTTCCCATGGGATTGTGTCACATCTGCAGGTCTTATCAGAAAGATGAAAGATGGGGACAGACATTTTAGCAGCCTGTTGGGACAGGACAAGGGGTGATGGTTTGAAACTAAAAGAGGAGATTTAGGCTAGAGAGAAGGAAGAAATTATGTGTGATGAGGCTGCTGAAACCCTGTCCCAGGTTGCCCAGAGATGTGGTAGATGTCCCAACCCTGGCATCATTCCAGGTTGTTTGGGACAGTGAGCAACCTGCTCTAGTTGGAGATGTCCCTGCTGACTGTAGGAGGGTTGGACTAGATAACCTTGAAATGTCCCTTCTAACCCAAACCATTCTATGATATGCATACTTGCATTGAAATACCTATTTATATATATATATGCAAATACATATTTAGAGCTACATACCTAAATTCCAGCTGTCTTGCATCAGCACTCATTTCTCACTGCCTTTTCTTTTCCTCTCCTCTTCAGCAAGAAGCTTCTCCAGTTTTTCCAGCTTGGCTTCCTCCTCTCCTCTCAGTTTCTGCCTTATTAGCCTCAGTTATTCTTTGGGCTCCAGCCTTCATGTTTAATATCTAGTGTCAGAAGGAAGAAAATAAAGGTTGGCATGAGAAGCAGGGATGATAGATAGACCCAGTGACCTGGGCTGGTACAGGGGTGTACACAATTTTGTCTTTGAACCCAAGGCTTCCTGGAAAAGTGCCACTGGAGAACATAAATTGGGAGCCTGTGGCTTTGTAGACTCAGGAGAAGGATCTCTGCTCTTTGATTTTAATCACCATTTGTCTTCATAAAACTTCAGAGAGAGGGGGTTTAGCTTTTGTTTGAATGAATTTTGTGACTTTCCAGAGAAAACAGAAGTGGGGGAGTATAATTGAGAGGTTGTGGAGTGCCAGAATTCCTCTTAAAGCAAAGAATGCAAATTGCCTAGCAAGTGGTGACTTATATATATGATTAAAACTGCTTCAGCCCTTGCAAAGAAAGAAAAAAAATTAAACCAGGGCTTTTTTATTCACCAGTTAATCATGGGCAGGGGGAAAAAAAAGTGGATTGAACAAAAAAAATGAACTTAATCACAGGAAAAAGAGGTCACAGTCACAGCTGCTGCATGAGATGTGGCTGAGTTCTCCATGCAGGATTCACTATCCCTTCAGTGCTTTAAAGAAGTGCATTAAGAGGAGAATTCCTTGATAACTGACCCTGGAAAAATGAGGGGGATATTCCCTAACCTCACCAACCAATGCTGAAATTCTGCCTAGGTTGTCTTGGCCCATCTTGGATGCTCTTGTGTTTTGCAGGCAGAGCTGGGAAGGTTTTGCAGAGCTTACTTCTCTGTAGTGATGTATAGGATAGATAAGGGAGTGTGGGAACCATTAAAGGCATGATCCAAATGCTCTCTATTCCTGCTAACAATTGCTAGTCTGGCAGTAGTTCAAAGTCAACACCCATGGACTTTTCCTGATCCAGAAAATGCCAGAGATCAAACAAAGAAAATGTGATTCTCCTCTTGCTTCTCTGCAGTAGCAATAGTAACCTGAAAATGAGTCCTGGCCCCTGCTGAACCACCAATGTTGACATGCTCTTAGGGTTCTTTGATGCAGTGAGCATCACAGCTCCCTCAGGGAGCTTGCTGAGCTTCATATTCCCTCTGTCTTTGAAGGCATTGCACTTATTTTGCTCTTGGCAGGAGTGGTCAAAGGGATGCTACGTGCTCTGCCTTATGATCAAGCCTGCTAAGATGGTGTTGAGACCAAAGAGTGTCCAGAGTGAACACATGGGCTTAGGTTGCCCTTGAAGAGGAGTTCCCTCAACTCTCTGGCAGTGATGGCAAAGGAGGACTCAGACCTCCAGCTAGTGCTAAATATGCCTTGAAAAACCACCCAGTCTGCTGCTTTGGTGGCAGAGCATCAGTGTTTGGTGATAGCCAATGCTAGCTATGGAACTTCAGCAGCTGTCTTCTTGAGTTGGAAGGGGCCCACAAGGATCATCAACTCCAACCCCTGTCTCTGCACAGGACAACCCCAAAATCACACCATGTGTCTAAGAGCATTGTCCAGATGCTTCTGGAATTGTGTCAGGCTTGGTGCTGTGACTCCTGCCCTGGGAAGCTTGTGCCAGTGCTCCACCACTCTCTGGGTGAAGAAGCTTTTCCTAGTACCCAACCTAACCCAGTGCCTCTTTGGCTTCTGTGTGGTGTTATCCTCCTGATTTCAGACCCTGCCTTTAACAGCTGAAGACAGTTTGGAATTCTAGTCTCATCCTGCCCCTTGCTTGTGACCCCCTCCTCCTCTTCTGCCAGCCACAAATGAGATAAATCTATTCTCTCTTCCATCATTTGAGTCAGCAAGAGAGCATTGAACAGCACCAGACTCAGGACAGACCCTTGGAGACTTTCTCAGTCTGAAGCTGTGCCATTGCTCCTCTTCCTGAGGGGTTAGACTAGATGATTTCCAGAGGTCTTTTCCAATCCCCTCACCCCTGTTCTTTTAGCACAGGATTCATGAGGACCCACAATTGCTTAGAGGCCATTCTTATCAGTGCATCATACGGACCTGTGAGGTGTAGCTTGCAGAAGTCAAGTCACACCAGGTCTCCTTCTGGCTTTCCTAGCCAGTTATAGCCACAAGATTGGTCTGTAATTCTTCTGGTTTCTTCTTTAAAGAGGACATTTCTTTGTCCACTCCTTTGATGAGGATTGGGAAGATAAAGATGTCACTATCCTACCATTTCTTGTAGTTGACATACACAGACTCTCTGGCAGGTACCAGCAACCCCTGGGAGAAGATGTTTCTTTACAAGCAGTTGTGTGGCATGAGGGGAATGGATTTTAGAGCATTATTGGAAGGGAAAGATCTCTCATTCTGTGGAGAGTGTGGTGGGACATGACAGGAAGCAGCCTGGATGTCATTCTGAAGGTCTTGCCCCAAAAGGGTCCTCAAAGTGTTTTATCTCCTTGGAACTGCTGCCCATCTTTTCAGCCACCACATCTCCTGGCTCAGGATACAGCAGAAGTTCAGGGTCTTGCACTTCATTTTCTCAGCAAGGTCACCTAGAGAATCACCTCCAGCTGGGCTTGGAATCTCTCCACACAAGGAGAATCCACAGGCTCTCTGGGCAGCCTGGCACAGGGCTCTGCACCCTCACAGCAAACAAGTTCTTCTTTATCTTTAGGTGCAACTTCCTAGGACTGCTTCTTGGTAAACAACTCCTCCTTGGGAACTGATTGGAGCTGGAGACCAAGGCAGATAGAAAGCTTTCTACTGTGTTCATTTTTCCCCTAGAGTAAATCCTTTTTCAGGTTCACATCTTTCATGAATCTGAAACTTTGGATGGTATCAGGAGTAGGAAAGTGATAGACTGCAGAGAAGGCAAGAGGAGTGCTGGGGTTAAGGGGGGTTAAGTTCAGCTAAAACTGAAATAAACTGAGAATAATATTCATTAGTAGTGGAAGTTGGTCACACTCCAGAGGTAGGTGAGGTTCTGACTTTAAGTGAGGTCATTGAAAGCAGGAACATGGTTAAAAAAATGAAAATAAGAAGAGAGGAAAAATCAAATAGTACAAAGATGTCTTTAGTGGTGTTGGTGAACAAGGCAGAGAAAACTGTGCTGTCAGATCCTGGAGCTTCAGCCTCCAGAAATGCTCCTCTGCTCATGAGACAGAAATTAAGGGAAGGACTGGAGCTATCTGCTAAGCCTGCAAATAATAGGGTTGGGGTTTTTTTATTAAAAATAGAAGCCACTGCAATGTCCCTGCCCCTGGGAACAGCAGGGGAGAAGGACAAGTCACCTCGGACTGAGATTACATCCCAAAGAACTCAATAGGAATATTCAGAGAAAATATTTCCCTTTGCCTGCCAAGGGAGATGTTTTCAAGACAATGGCTGGAGACATGCTTGCATGGATGCTCTTAGCTTCCCCTCTTGGGTCCTTGCAAATTCCCTGTCCAAAAAGACCTTGAAAGGTCTGCATTTGCAATACCCCTGAGGGGAGATGTTGCTTGGACAAATTTCCCCTCTGGATTTTCACTTGTTCCTGAGATTTTTTGATAGGGAAATGCAAGAATTCTTTGAAGAACATGAGGGCTTTGCACTACAACTAGATGGTACCCTGAAAAATAGGGGAAAAGGGACAGCAAAAAGGGAGGTCACCAAAAGGCTGTAGGTGGTATGATTGAGCAGACCCAGAGCTAGGCCTAAAAAGGAGCAGTCTTGGGTCTAAATTTCCTTCCCTGTGCTTCAGCAGAGAATCTTGATGTCTCTACCACATGGCCAGGACATTTTCAAGTTAAACTTAGGTGGAACTTGTGGCCTTGTATGTATCTTTATGTTTAGAGATCTCCTCTAGCCCTTGGGACCTCACAGTCTTTAATACAATTGTCCTTACAGCTCTCTGCTAGATGTTCTCTTATCTTCACAGACAGGGAGCTGACATCCAGAGACCTTCAGTTATCCACAGAATGGGATGCTTGTTTTTAGGAACTCATCTTAAAGTCCTAAGGATCACAAGTCCCACTTGCCAAATTTTGGCAAGCAATGGATCAAGTTGAGTGCCAAAACTTGGATCTCGTTGACATGAGTTTCAGAATACATTCTAGAATTGTGTGTACCTACTTTGAGGCTTCAAAGATGCCCAAAAGTATTAAGGCTTCTTTTGGGTCAGGTGTATTAATCCCTATTTGGAAGTGGTACCATCCTATCTCCAGCCAGGTCCTGCATGGAGGGTGATGGTCTGGTTTGCATCTTCCTTTGATGAGAATCTTGTTGACAGCTGCTGTGATGGTTAGTCTGGCTGAGTCAGTCCAGCAGCATGGGGCATTCCAGAGGCATCTTTAGAAAACAAAGGCTGAAGCCTTGTCAAAAAGGATGTGTTAGTGTAGGAGAAGAATGATATCTAGGGAGACTTTACCCCAAGTTGTCATCAGGGTTTTCATGAAGGAATTCTTTTCTCCTTAAGGGTGGTGAAGAAATGATGTAACTTCACCAGGCCACAGACACCCAGAGGGCTCTGGATTTTCATCCAGCTTGAAAATTTGCAGACATACTCCAACAACCAATGCCTTAGTCCTTGATGATTTGGACTCTGAAGGACAGCAGGTGCATGAGGTGGCAGAGCAGAAGGGATCCCACAGCATGGAGCAGGCATGAGAGCAGGAGAGATCCAGCCTGAGGATCATATGGCCTCCTCTGGATGCTCCACCAGCTCCATGTCTCTGCTGTGCTGAGGACTCCAGAGCTGGAGCCAGCACTGCAGCTGAGGTCTCCCCAGAGCAGAGCAGATTCCATGGAATACCCTTCAAACTTCTTTACCCCAGGCAGAGCTGCCTGGAAATGATCCTTCACCAAGGAAATGGTCTCCTTGCAGGACACTCAGACCTCCTTGTTCAACAGAAGGCACTTTGAGATAGCTGTGTAAGAAGTGAGGCTCTGTTAAGGCAATGGGAAGAAGCAGATTTGTCTCTAACTCTTGCACATCAGGAGTAATTTTATGTAAGTGTCACTGAGGTAAGGAAGAGCAGAAACAGATGTGGAGCAGAGCTGCAAACAGGATGAGAAAATAAACTCATTACTCCATCTGCCCACTGTAAACAGCGTGAAATTAGCAGCAAGTGAGGAATAAAAACCCAGACAAATTGCCTTTTAAAGAGAGCAGAGGGAGCTGGAAGGTCTGCTATTAGAAAAGCAGAGGTGTGGAAAGCCTAAGCCATGCCCAACCCAGAGCATATCCTGAGAGCCATGGTCAGGCAGGGACAGAGGTGGAGGAAAATTCCATGGTGGATAGCCCATCAGGGGCAATTTCTGAAGGCAAAACCAGAAAGGCCAAGTGGAAGGTCCTGTACCTGAATCAAGGCAATCCCTAGTATCAATCCAGGCTGGGGAGATGAAGGAGATACTGGTGGATGAAAAGCTGGACATGACCCAGCAATGTGTGCTCACAGTCCAGAAGCCAACCATGGCCTGGGCTGCATGATAGGGAGAGACTTTTTAGCAGGGCCTGTTGTGACAGGACAAGGGCTGATGGTTTGAACTAGTTTAAACTAGATAGAAGGATAAAATTGTTTATGCTGATGATGGTGAGAGCCTGTCCCATGTTGCCCAGAGAGGTGGTAGATGTCCCATCCCTGGGTTCATTCCAGGTCAGGTTGTCTGGGGCTCTGAGCAACCTACTGTATTTGGAGATGTCCCTGCTGAGTGCAGAGGGTTGGACTAGGTGACCTTGAAACCTTCCTCCCCACCCAAACCATCCCATGATTCTATGATGTCTGGGAGAGAAGCCCTCATCTCACTCTTGTCACTGCCTGCTAACAAGCACTATCTATTCTGTAAGTCACAGAGACTATTATTATTTTTTCTCCTCCCTAAGAGGCACTCTCTTAATGTTGCATAAAATTACTCTCTCAGGGGCAGTGTGAGAAGGAAAACCTGGTGTTCTGTTGTCTCAGCTGCAAAGCCATGGCTAACCATCAAGGCCCTGAATGGTTTGGGTTTGAAGTGACATGGTTATGGAACAGGTCACTCGTGACACTCCACTTTGGGTTGCTTCCAGCCCTTCTGTCATCAAGTCTGAATGGGAGTGTTTTATGCTTTGGGCTTGGGCTGTAAATATTCACCCCTGGCCTTTGTTCTATGAAGCAAGTCTCAGCCTGAGGAGATATTTACTTAAAATTTTGCAGGACAATTTCTCCAGCCCTCCATCTCCTTGATTTATTTCAAGTGGGATCCCAAAGTGGTTTACAGCTTTTACAGCCTGGCTGTGTTTATCACCATCCTGGGGAGTATCTTCTGCAATTCATGGAGTGGGAAGGGTCATAATTTCTATTTTAACCTACTTTCCTAGCAGCTGACATGACACTGACAAAGTCATCGCTTCTAGAATAAAACCTGCCATGCTTTATACTTGTCCAGGGGAGACCCTTTGGAAAGAGCCAGGGTAAAAGAAGTCAAGCTTTTTTTTTGTCTCCCTCCCCTACTATAGATTCTGCTCAGATATGTGCATGGAAAATTCAGTGGTGTCTGAAAGCAGTAGCTATGAGCAGCTCCAGCTCATTTGATGGATCTCAGTGAAATTGCAGACCAAAAATGATATTTCAAGGAAACTTGTTCCTTGTGTTGGGAGTTCTTCAAGATATGACAGCCCAAGGCAAGAGTTTTGTACACATTGGAAATCATTTCTCTCTCCATTTTGGAGGGATCCAAACAAGCCTGGAGTGCTAAATAAACCAGGCTGATGAATAAATCAGGGGTAGGAGAGCTCAAATTTGAGGTGGTGTGAGATTTGAAAGCTCAACTTTGGCCAGGAGGCACTTGGAAACAGCCTGGAGTTGGAGAAAAGGTTTTGCATTTGAGATGCCACTGAGAGGTTCTGGGAGGAAACCTCCTGGTGTGTTCACCCAAAGTTTGTAATAAACATAATTGAAATGTCTGAACTCCAGCTGCTACCTTCTACTCTAATCAAGAGCAACAGAAGCAGCTTCTTCCTAGCAAATACCTTGTGACTGCTGAGGGAAGTGACATGGATTTGCTGGGCTCAGGTGCTGAACTGGGAGGAGAGCAGAAGCAAGGGTGGAAATTCAGGGCAGGAGAGGTAGCAGATGGAAGGAGGAAGCTTTACAGAGAGATCAACAGAATCTTGGAGAGAGAGAGGAGGTCTCATGAAGCCCTCAGAGATGGAAATCAAAGCCCCACACATTTCTTAGGAGAGAGGATTTTCTAATTTTATCCCAGTTGGGTCTCACCAGGAACAGACCCTGGAGAGGCTCAAAAAACAGTAAGTGCCTCCACCTTGTCTATCCCATGATGGATAAAGTGTTCTTACCCTTCTGGCTCTTATCCAAAGGGAAGACAAGCTATGTTAGGGATGAAGAACTCCTTTGGGAAGTATTTGAGATGTTCTTCTTCAAGGTCATGAGAGTAGTTTCTGGTTTTATAGTACAGGGACTGATCCTCTCCTTCCATAAACCATGTTTGCATCCTCATCACTCCCCCAGCTGTGGAGCAGCCATGCTTGACCTGTGTCAACATGCTCCAGAGCATCACACCAACTGGAAGGTGTGTGATTTGCCTTGTGCAGGCCCTTATCTCCTCCCCATCACCTGGATGCCATCATGCCCTGCTGAGCATGGATAAGCCTCTGGCCCTGCCATTGCTGGAGTGCACTGGTGCAACCATGACCCTTGGAGTGAGCACATCTCAAGGAGTCTCTCTGGATGTTTCAGAGAGGAAGAGCAGCTAAAGCATGGAAATGGTCTGCACAGCACCACAGAGCCCCACTGACCATGTTTAATGTATTGGTGTACAGGTAACAGTAATAACCTCCTCCCATGGTGTCCTCTGTCCTCTTAGCATGAGGAATAGAGAACTTCTGGTGTTTTCACAGGTAACTGTAAGGAGAACTTGCAGAAGCATGGAAAAAGCCAAGACAAAAAGTGGGAGTGCCAGTCAACAAAGGCCAACTCCTGGGTTACATGTGGGCTGACTCCAGGTCAGAACAACCCACAGAGCTATTCCTAGCTTTGGGGAGGGGCAGGCAGAATTAAAAGGCGTCCAAGAAGGAGAGAGCAGGCTCTCCATAGCATTGGTCTGTTGCTAACATCAGATGGGAGAAATGATAAAAGGAGCTGGGGGAGCAAAGAACTCCTTTCCTAGTCCAAGCAAGAAGGAGCAAGCACCAGGAATGGTGCCACATATAACCTGCTTACAGGGTCACCTTGTCCAGGGTCACTCTCCCAAATCAGGAAGAACCTGGTCTCCAGGAGAGAGGTGACCTCTTCTTCTGGCTGCTCAGGTGTGTGCCACATGTATCTCATTGCTGCTGGTGGCCCAGCAATATCAGAGAGGGGGTTGGGCTGAGGTGTTGAACCTCAGGTTGTGTCTTGTCTCCTAAATACCCCTCCAACTTCCTTTCACCTGCTCCTGTTCCTCTGTGACACTGCTGAGCTCTGTTGCAGCACACTCAAGCAGCCCATGGTCCCTATTATGTGGGCAACCCATGAGTAGGAATTGCAAGCCTGGTCATCTAAACCCTTCAGTTGACCTGTTGGGGAGGGAACTGTCTACTTCAAGACTTCAGAAGCAGGGTGGTTGCTTGTAGAATGGATGGTGATGAGATTTCCATCTCTGTACATGAAGATGAACATCCCAACCCGGTCCAGCTCATGGGAAGCACGATTCATTTCCCACCTGGGACTGCTCCGTCACCCTCATATCTTTTCTCTGGTTGTCTTGCAGAAGGTATGGCAGAAGCTGTCAGCTCGAGCAGGGACTGCCTTCAAGCAGGGGAGTCCTGTACCAATGACCCCATCTGCAGTGCCAAGTTCAGGACCCTGCGGCAATGCATCGCGGGCAACGGAGCCAACAAGCTGGGCCCTGATGCCAAGAACCAGTGCCGGAGCACGGTGACAGCTCTGCTCTCCAGCCAGCTCTACGGCTGCAAGTGCAAGAGAGGCATGAAAAAGGAGAAGCACTGCTTGAGTGTCTACTGGAGCATCCACCACACCTTGATGGAAGGTCAGTCAAGCATTCCTCATCACTTGCCTAAAAGGGAAGTTCTGCTGGGGCTTTCTGCAGAGCTGCCCAGTAGGAAAGGGGCTGCCATGAAGGTCACTGCTGTAGTGTGCTGTTCCCTCTCATGACCTACTGGTGCCCACTGAAATGGTATTTTGGGGAAAGCAATCCTGAAAAGATGAGACACCCCCTTCCTCTTTTCTTTGTTTTTAAACCTGGCCTCTTTTTTTATGACATTCCCAGGATACCTTGAGATCTTTTCCTGGTCAAATACATGGGATGGTTTGCATCTCAGTGTGCTAGCCAAGACCATGAAAGCTGTGCTTCTCACAAAGCATCAGCATTGAGGAAGAACCAGCATGAACTAAAAAAAAAAATACCCAAACCCCACTCTCTTGGAAGCTTTCAGATCACCAATGTCTTTGGGTTAGTGAAGACTTGGGGCTAACCCCACTCTCTTGGAAGCTTTCACATCACCAATGTCCTTGGGTTAGTGAAGACTTGGGGCTAACCCCACTCTCTTGGAAGCTTTCAGATCACCAGTGTCTTTGGGTTAGTGAAGACCTGGGGCTGGTGACATCAAGTTTGAATGGAAAGTGTTCCCAGATCCAGTATTTAGTAAGTTTGGGATTTTGACATTTTTTAAGTCACCATAAAAAGTGTCCCTCACTGGTGAGTATCTCAGTGTCACTCAGGCTGGTGAGTATTTTATGCACCATGGAAGTTAAACCAGGGGATAAACCAGAACCTTCCAGCCTGAAAACCTTGCTGGCTGAAAGCTGAAAGGGAAGGTGCAGGGGTGATGACACAGGCCAAAAGGCCAAGCCAAACAAAAAGGATGGAGACTATAAAACACAGGCTTGCCAGAAGGGGAACTGCTTGATCAAATGCCCAGAAAGCTTTTAAGAGACCTCAGCACCCTCCAGGATCCAATCTTTCCCATAATTACTGTCAGGTTAATTTGCTCTTTGAGGTGAAGCCTGGGAAATAGGTGATGGCAATCTAACCTCTCTGTTCATCTGAGCAGGCTTCATCACAGCTCCTTCCACACTTGAACTCCATAGCCTGAAGCTTAGGACACAGCTCACCTGGCTGTGAGGACAGTGGCGTCAGGAGGACTTCCAATTAGCTTGAAGCTCTAGATTGACCTTCACATTTCCTTCCCTAAGGATATGGATATACATCAGTTTCTTCTGAATATCCATTTACTTATAGCCCTCAGAGCACACTTCCCCTTGGAGCCATCGAGCTAAGCTGCACTGCATCTGTTGAACCTCAAGACATCTGGGACATCCCTCAGGAGCCTCATCTGGCTTCTCACTAACTTCTCTTTTCACCTCAGGCATGAATGTACTGGAGAGTTCCCCTTATGAGCCGTTCATCCGAGGCTTGGATTACGTCCGGCTGGCATCCATCACAGCAGGTAGGTGGGTGGGAAGATGCTCTTACCCTGATGGGTTCAAACAGGGGGCAATTGGCTGTGGGATCAAGCACTATAGACAAGGTAGAGCTTTGTGGGCTCACAATTCATTGCTGACATCTTACAAGCCTTTTTCCAAGTTGCTGCTTATGATTCTTGTGCTATGCTGTTGGTAGGAGAACATGTCCTAGGAAGAAGCAGTTGTGAATTTTGGTCTTTGGCTTTTTCATGTCCATATTGTGAAGGGCTGGGACTGAGGGACAGGACAGGACAGAAAGGCCTTTTCCAATGAGATGATTCTCCATAGCAACTGGATGACCTATGCTATAGAATCATGGAATGGTTTGGGTTGGAAAAGACCTTTAAAGGTCATCTAGTGCAACCCCACTGAAGTCAGCAGGGACTTCTTCAGCTAGATCAGGTTGCTCAGCCCAAACAACCTGACCTGTCATGGTTTCAGGGATGGGACATCTATCATGCAGGTGACCTGCCAAGCAGGGGATGCTTGGATCTCATTAAGTATAAGAATGTACTTACACATCAGTGACAGGGTCAAACTCTGCAGGCAAAAAGGTCAATAACCCAACCTACTGGTTGACCCCAGTCACAGCCTTTAACCTCATGCCCTGAGGACAACCTCATGGCTCAGTCCCATGTTCTGCTCTGTATCATGCAATCCACCTAATAACGTGAGCAGAGCTCCCTGACACCTTTCAAGCCCCTTGAGGGCATGAAGCCCTGGCTCAGCAGTTAAAAGGTCACTGCAGTAGCTATTAAGCCATCCATCACCAACATCACAGCTGCCACCACAACCAGTCTTCAACTCTGCTTATGCACCACAGCCATGGAAAAGCCTTACCAACAGTGATCTGTGATACCAAAGTACCTGCCTGGGAGCAGGTGATGTGCTCCTTGTGTGTCTCTCCCAGATCTGCCATAGCAGCAGTCCTGGGGCAGCTCTTCCCAAAGGTGCACCTGAGATGAGGGTTGTTGGTCTCTTCTCTGGGCTTACCAGTAAGAGGACAAGAGGAAATGGCTTCAAGTTGCACCAGGGGAGGTTTAGATTGGATGTTAGGAAAAATATCCTCACTGAGAGGGTTGTTAAGCATTGGCCAAGGCTGCCCAGGGCACCATCCCTGGAGGGGTTCAGAAAACATACAGATGTGGTACTTAGGGTCATGGTTTAGTGGCATGGTGGTGATAGGTTGATGGTTGGACTTGATGATCTTAGAGGTCTCTTGCAACCTTAATGATTCTGTATGACTCTGGGGAGGCATCCACAGCTGGATTGCACCCAAGTGAGGAAGGAGCAGCAGGTCCCTGCAGGAACAGCTGTCTGCAGCCCCCATGATGGTGAGGCACTTGTTAGGTGAAAATATCCAGGAGCAAATTAACTCATCAGCCTTCAACCATGTGAGCAGGGAAGGGAGGGAGCTGCTCCTTGACCACACATCTTCTTATCGACTCCACTTGACTGATCTGAGCATGGAAAGTGAAGCATGCACAAAGCTGTTTGCTGGGTCATGGCCACCTTTAGTAGAGATTTTTCTCCTTTCTCTGAAAGCCCTGCAGGCCTTTTCAGAGCATGGTGATGTCTAGGGATGGGGATTTTTATGCCTGGTTAACACATTGTCAGGTTTGTGAAGCAGACTGAAATCAGCTGGACAGCAAAGCCAATGAGGCCAGAGCAGCAGGACTACATACCAAAGGACTCAGCAAACATCTAGAGACGTGGAATTTCTTGGTTTAACCTCTACCCATTTATAAACTATAACATAAATCATGACTTATGTCATTGGGCACCACTGAGCAGAGTCTGGCCCCAGCCTCTTACCCCCTGCACCCTTTTGCTCTTGCTCAGCATTGAGCAGCTCCCCTCTTGCTCTGCTCTTCTCCAAGCTAAGCAGCCTCAGGGCTCTCAGCCTTTCCTCCTGCCAGAGATGCTCCAGTGCCCTCAGCATCTTGGGAGCCTCTGCTGGACTCTGCAGTAGTTCCTTGTCTGTCTGGAGCTGTGGAGCCCATAGCCCTCCACTCTAATTGTAGTGGTGCTTTAAAAAAAGCAACATTCTCTATTGTTGTGTGGGAAGAGGAGAAAAGCTCCTATGTGGTTCATTAGCTGAACAGGTCATGGAACCTTTCCAAGTATCTGCTTCCTACACATTTGCTGACAGCATAAACCAGTGTTCTAACAATACTGATCTCTGGGCATTTTGAAAAGGAAGCACTTCTGTGGTGGGAACACACCAAAGAAAAACTTCAGTCTTCCTAAAATCACTGCAAAACTTGGGATTTTACTTCCAAGCTCACCATAAAGAGCAAGGAGAACAGGAAAGGAAAAAAGAAATGCTTGGAAAAGGAGTGGAATAAATGGTTGGAGAGGAAACAGCCTCAAGTTGTGCCAGGGGAGGTTTAGGCTGGACATTAGGAACAATTTCTTCATGGAAAGGGTTGTCAAGCCCTAGACCAGGCTGCCTGGGGCAGTGGTGGAGTGGAATCCCAAAAAGGGATTGGAAAGATATGTAGATGTGGTGCTGAGGGACATGGTTTAGTGGTAGACTGGGCAGTGTTGGGTTAACAGCTGGACTTGATGATCTGAAAAGTCTCTTCCAACCAAAGCAATTCTATGATAACATCAATGAAAATGAAGGCAGGAAGGCAGTTGTGAAGTGCTCATAGAAACTCTATGTTTTAACTCTTGCTAGCAGTCACTGTCTGGTTTGAACTCCTGGCTGAAGGCAAGGCTTGGCTCTTCATTGGAAATTTATCATTCTTGGGTTGGGTTTTTGTTTTCATTCGGGTTTTTGTTTGTTTTGGGTTGTTTGTTGGTTGGTTGGTTTGGGGTTTTTGTTTGGTTGGTTTATTTTTCCTCTGTGAAAAAAATCTCTCTCTGCTTGGGAGAAAGTCCTTCTACTGTGCTCCAGGTCATGGGCTTAATTCAGAGAGGTGAAAACCAGCTTCAGATTCATTTTGTCTCTCACGCTTGGAGGATCCTCATCTTCTCTCTCTGCTCAGACAGAGCCTAATGTCTCCACTTACTCCTACCAGGGACTCTCCAGGACTTCCCCACTGTATAAATCAGCCCCATCCATCTTGGAAGGAGACCTTAAGCTAGAGTTATGCACATACCTTTCCCTCTTACCTATTCCCCATGTGTGCAGAGGAGGTTGTTGGAATATTAACTCCTGAGCCCCTTATCTGCCTGTAGAAGACAAGTGTCTTTCTCCTCCATCACTTCAGGTTTTGCTTTATTATCCTGATTTTTGGTCCTGCTGCAAGTCTTCTTCCTCCTTCCCTGCATCCTCACAGCCTTCTCCTGCTCTCCAACCCAGACTGTTCATGGGGTGACCTTGCATAGGGTGTGAGGAGAGACCCACATGCAGGCAGCAGCAAGGTCCCAGGGGCATCAGGTTGGATTGTAGCTCTGATCTAAATCTTGTGATGGCACTGTCACTGCTTAGGGCATGGGCAATACTGGGCATGACTGGTCTGGATGGTGGAAGCCAGAGCACCAGTGTGGTGCTTTGAGACCCAGACAGCTCAGAACAGAGCACAGTTGCTGCCAGATCTACTGAGGGAACTGGGATTGGTTAGTCTGGAGAGGAGGAGGCTCAGGAGAGACTTTGTCTCTCTCTCCAACTTCCTGAAAGGAGGTTGTAGCAAGATGGGGGTAGGTTTCTCCCAAGTTACCAGTGAAAGGCCAAAAGGAAATGGCCCTAAGTTGCACCAAGGGAGATTTAGGCTGGATATAAGGAGGAATTTCTTCACTGAAAGGGTTGTTAGGCATTGGCCCAGGCTGCCCAGGGAGGTGGTGGAGTCACCATCTCTGGAGGCAGTCAGAAAACGTATAGATATTCTACTCAAGGACATAGTTTAGTGGCATGGGGGTGATAGGTAAGATTGGACTTGATGGTCTTAGAGGTCTCTTCAAATCTTAATGATTCTGTGATCTCCTCCCACCCCACAGGCTCTGAGAATGAGGTGACCCAGGTCAACCGATGTCTGGATGCCGCCAAAGCCTGCAACGTAGATGAGATGTGCCAGAGGCTACGGACGGAGTATGTGTCCTTCTGCATCCGGCGCCTGGCCCGTGCCGACGCCTGCAACCGCTCCAAGTGCCACAAGGCTCTGCGCAGGTTCTTTGACCGCGTGCCACCAGAGTACACCCACGAGCTCCTCTTCTGCCCCTGCGAGGACACTGCCTGTGCCGAGCGCCGGCGGCAGACCATCGTCCCTGCCTGCTCCTACGAGTCCAAGGAGAAGCCCAACTGCCTGGCACCTCTGGACTCCTGCCGGGAAAACTATGTCTGCAGGTAGGCTGTGCTGATCAGGAGGATGGAGGGGTGTCCTTTGGGCAAGGTTGGGGTTCATCCATCTGGGACAGCTCAGTGATGAGAGCCAATGTACTCCCCTGGCTGGAGGAACCCATCCCAAGGTTTGATCTGCCCTTTGTTGCACACAAGAAGGTATCAGCTGAGGTTGTAAATCCTGGAGGTGCCTCTTTTTAATTGAAGATCTTTATGATTTAAGGAGGGGTGCATGAAGAAGAGTGTGGTCAGCAGGTCAAGGGAGGTTCTTTTCCCCCTCTACTCTGCCCTAGTGAGGCCACATCTGGAGTACTGTGTTCAGTTCTGGGCTCCCCTGTTTAAGAAGGACAGGGAACTTCTGGGGAGGTTACAGACAAGGGCTACTAAAATTATTAGGGGACTTGAGCATCTTTCTTATGGGGAGAGGCTGAGAGAGCTGGGGCTGGTGAATCTGGAGAAGAGAAGACCGAGAGGGGATCTTATCAGTACTCATAAATACTTAAAGGGTTGGTATCAAGAGGATGATTGGGTTTTTTCCGTCGTACCCAGTGATAGGACTAGAGGTAAAAGGAAAAAACCAGCCCAGTGTCCTAAGTACTGCTGTAGCCATGAGCAGACACCTGGAGAAGAGCACAAGAGCAAGTGTAGGACACATCTCCCAGTATTGTCCCAGTCTCTAATTATTGTGGGCTTTGGGACATCCTGAGCTGGAATTCCAGCAGCCAATCCCTTACACCACATCACTTTTAAATCACAACTAGAAATAATTTAAGCCTTTTGACAAAGGGAGGTGATGCATCAGCATCCTCTTGGAAGGATGGACTGGTACTAAGCCCCTCACCCCTCTGCATCCCAGCAAGGTGGATGAAGGAGAACAACATCTGAAGCTGACTCCAAAAGATGCAAAGCCCTTGAGCCACACTAGCTCTTGCTCAGATTTCCACCAGGGACTCCAAAAGGGAGAGGTTCTGCCCTCTCCCTAACAAGACAAGAGGTCCCAGCAGGGAAGAAGAGATTCAAAGGGGAGAGTATTGCTTCCCAGAAGGGTGGAAGCCATTTCCTGCAAAGCAGCCCAGCTGTTAATTATCTGGTTCCTTGGTCTCTGAACATCTCCTGTAAACTATCCTCTGGAGACACGGAGGGAGCAAGGGGTTGATGTGTGACCCAGTCAGAGCTAGCAGTGCAGAAGCCACCAGGAGAGCCAGCAACAAATCACAACACTTTGAAGAGATGGAGGAAAATATTCCAGCTGAGCTGCTTAGTCCTCCTGCAGTTTCTCCACAGCTGCAACCCTTTGAGATCCTCAGCTTGGAGGGGTGGGATCTGCTAAGAGGAATAACATATGAAGCCTGCAGTCAGTACTTCCCTCCATTAAATAATATAGCGCAGATTTGAAGGAGAAGAGTTTTCCTGGCCATAGTGCAGGAGAAAAGGGGTTGGTATGGGACAAAGGTGGGAAGAAAGAAGAGAAAAGAAGGAGAAGACTGGGGAGGAGGAGAGAAGTGGACAGGAAAGCTGGAGTTGGAGTGTTGGCACTGACCAGGACCACCAAGAAAATAACTAGAAGAGATGAGCTCTTTGGGAGGAGCAACGTGCTCAGTTTTCCTGAGATTGCCCATGCAGAGCAAACAGGAGGAGAAACTTCTTTGCTGTGAGGGTGCCAGAGTCCTGGCCCAGGCTGTCCAGAGAGCTTGTGGAGTCTCCTTCTCTGGAGAGATTCCAAGCCCAGCTGGAGGTGATGCTGGGCAAGCTGCTGTGAGTGACCCTGCTGGAGCAGGAGCTTAGACTAGATGATCCCCAGAGGTCCCTTCTGAATCCTACCATGCTGGGATTCTGGGATTCTGTTTCAGTGTGAACTGTTAACTCCCATCCTATCCCCACATAAACTGAGAAAAAGTCTCTCCCCATCTTTCTTCTAGGCCCTTGAAGCACTGAAAGGCTGCACTAAGGTCTCCCTGGAGCCTTCTCTTCTCCAGGCTGAACAACCCTAACTCTCTCAGCCTGTCCTCACAGCAGAGAGGCTCCAGTCCCCCGACTATCTGTGCTAACATGTTTTGTGTCCTGGCTCCCTCAGGTCGCGCTATGCTGAGTTCCAGTTTAATTGCCAGCCCTCCCTGCAGGCTGCCAGCGGGTGCCGGAGGGAGAGCTATGCTGCCTGTTTGCTGGCCTACACAGGGATCATAGGTGAGGGCCTGCATCGTTCACCTCATCCTTCTCCCACTCCATGGGGGTGAAATATCTCCTCTGGGTGGGAAACATCTCCTCTTATCCTGGCCAGCTAAAAGGCAGGGGCAGAGAGCTGGGATCTCATGAAGCTGCTGGGCTTTCCCTCTGCAGAGACTAGAGAAGGAGCCTAAGGGATGATCATGGAGTAACTTAAGGATGGGAAGGAGAAAGTCCACACAGCACAAAAGGGTTGTGACTGTCCTTCTCCTCCCTGTGAGCAAAACAGACTTGTGACACGACCACTTGAAGCTTCTTCTCGTGCTGCCACCATGATATTGCTCAGCTGAGTAAGCTAAGAGAGCAGCAAGGAAGAAATCATTGTTGCCAGCCTAGTGGTAATCCCTTTCCATCCTTCTTGGCAGGCAGCCCCATCACACCCAACTACATTGACAACTCCACCTCCAGCATAGCTCCCTGGTGCACATGCAATGCCAGCGGCAACCGGCAGGAAGAGTGTGAGAGCTTCCTGCATCTCTTCACCGACAACATCTGTCTCCGTAAGTATCACCCAGCATGTGGCTGCTCCACCAGCATCACTGCAAGCTGAGCTGGGAAGGCTTCTTGTGAAGGAGGGTATGAAGATACCCTGGTCCTCAAGTGTCCAGCTCCCTGTGCTTTCAACAAAGGAGCTCTGAAGACCTTCAGGCTTGCGTTTGGGTGGTGTGGTCCAAGGAGGCTGGAGAAGGGCTATGTGTGCTTTATTTCCCCTCAGCAATGTTGCTCTGACAAGTCTTTTCTCCATCTCTTTCCCACCCAAAGAAAATGCCATTCTGGCCTTTGGCAATGGGACCTACCTGAATGCAGCTGTGGCCCCTTCCATCCCTCCCACCACACAGATGTACAAGCAGGAGAGAAATGCCAACAGAGCTGTGGTGACCCTCAGAGAGAACATCTTTGAACACCTCCAGCCCACCAAGGTAAGAGAAGGACTGACCTGGAGGGATTGAGGCATTGAAAAGCCATGGAGATGTGGTGCTGAGCAACATGGTTTAATGGTGACCTGGCAGTGCTGGTTAATGGTTGGACTTGATGATCTGAAACGTCTTTTGCAACCAAAACATTTCTTTATTCTGATTCCATGACTAAGGTTTGCTAAGCATTGGGAAATGTCAGATGAAAGGTTCTAGCCATCAGCAAGCTGTTAGCATCAAAACAATATTAAATTGAATTCTTTTTCTTAAAAACAAATACCAGATTCATTAACTGCTGATGGCAGCAGGAGGCGTTAAATGTTTCATCTTTAAATAAAAAACAATGACCTTGGCTTGCCACCCACCAGAGTAATTTTCATAATGAATTCTTTTACTACTGAATAATTAACGGTGACCCTGATTTGCTGAATATTTCAGGTAGCAGAAGCTGTCAGTTAATGAGACACCAAGGACTGAGCGTGGGCTTTGCACTGGGCTAGCAGATCCCTTCAGAGAGCTTCCCCATACTCAGGGTTTTAATCCTCCTCCCTGTTTCCTTTACCTGGGAAAACACCTGGGTCACGTCCCTCCCCTCTGTTTCCACACAGCCACAGGTTGGGAGGTGTAGAAATGAGGTCTCAGCTTCCCTCAGTGCCCTTCAGGACACTGGTGGCCATGCCCAGCACAAGCATGCTTCCATCAGGCCATGGTCTCTTCTTCTGGGTTACCAGTGATAGGAGAAGAGGAAATGGCTTCAAGCTGCACCAGGGGAGGTCCAGACTGGATGTTAGGAGGAATTTCTTCCCCAGGAGGGTTATCAGGCATTAGCCCAGGCTGCCAACGGAGGTGGTTAACCATTAACCATCCCTGGAAGAGTTCAAAAACCACGTAGATATGGTGCTTGAGGCCATGGTTTAGTGATGAGCATGGGAGGGTTGGATTAATGGTTGGACTTGGTAATCTCAGAGGCCTTTCCCAGCCATAATGATTCTCTAAGATGGGAAACAACCATGCCACTCACTCCATGCCACCTCCTTTCTCTTGCAGGTGGCTGGAGAGGAAAGGCTCCTGCGAGGCTCCACTCGTCTGTCCTCAGGGACCTCCAGCCCAGCAGCTCCTTCCCTCTGGGCAACCTCTCTGCTGCAGATGTGGCTTCTCCCCTCTCTTGCTGTGCTGAGCCTCTTGGTGATGTGAAGCAGGGTGGGCACACACCAGGCAGAGACTCTCTTTGTGTTGGTTTCTTTACAAAACAAGCAGACCAGTAACTATTTTTGGGGGGGGAAGGGGGGAAAAAGGGGGATGGATGGGAAGGAGAGGTCAGCATGTGGTCATCCCTTCCTCCTCCTCCTCAATCTGCCAATTTATTTGGTTTTATACAATCAGCATCGTCAACAACCAGCTCATTCTCGGTCCTGGCCACCTTTTCCACTCCACAGCTTGGTTGTTGTCTCTCCAGCTTTCTGTGGATGGGGTCAGAGCCTTGGACAATTCCCTTGGTAAAGGTGAAGGAGAAAGTTGAGCCAAGAAATGAGAGCTGCAAAGGAAATTCTTTTGCCTGCCCCAGCCAAGAGGGGAAAGACTTCAGATGGATGAGCTGTCAGGAGGTTTCCTGAAGCCCTGACTCACGTTGGTGGGACCTCTTGATAGGATTTGTCAAGCAATGTGGAGTTCAGATTGTCTCCTGGGCTGCTCAGGGACCTGAAGGGCATCCCACCTGGTTCAGACTGAAGAAACCAGAGCACTGGTGAGAAGGTGGTTGGTTTTGTTCACCAAGGAGGATCCTAAAATACCTTTGGAGTGGACCAAGTAACCATGTTACAAACTGGCTGGTGGGGATTATCCACCCCATTGAAACCATCTCCAAGCTGTCCTGTACCCCTGGGGCTCTCCTTTTGAGAGAAACAAAAGGAGATGTGTTGATGGTGTTCCAGAAGCAACACGTGTGTTGCGTGTTGTTCACGGGTGGCTTTATCGTGCCACAGCATCTCCCTTCACTGCTCCTTTTAAAGCCTTTGGGGTAGGTATTTTGTGGTCATATCCAAACAACCAGAGGCCAGTGTTGTCCCACTCCAAGCTGACGTTTCTTCAGGAGGGATGAAGATATGAGCTCATGGACAGGACACAATGTGAGCCCAATGCAACTTGTTCTCATGTCCTACCTGTGCATCGCAGAGAGGCAGAAGATCTCCAGTCAGGGGATTCCAGTAGCTTTCGGAGGAAGAGACAGGATGGAAAAGGTTTGTTAGATACCACTTTGGGGATATAACTATCCAGCCAATTTGTGGAAAGGCCAAGTCATGACTCATGCCATGGGTAGGGAGGAGATTGCTGTGGTTCTCCTCCTTGAAGAGCTCTCTTGAGAAGGACATTAGCTCCCACCAAGTCCTGTTTACTCAGCCAAGAGCTCATTTAAGCAAAGGCTGGTGAAGTGACATGTTCTACTGAGCTGCAACCAGGGACCAGCTGGAGGGTGAGGACAGATGTCTCTCTGGTCTCTCAGGGCACAGAGAAGGCAGATATTTGACCTTGGGCTACTTGAGCATTTGGTGGTCTTCCCTTGAGAAGGTGAGCTAAGGACTCCCAGTGCCTTTGGGGTGGCAAGGCTGAACCCCTCCTTAGGTAAAACCAAGAAAGAAGATGGTAAGGAAGGGTGAGGAGATTTCCCAGGACAAATGCTTACCCAGGTTGACTGCCACAGGGATAACTCCAAACTCTCCCTGGCTTTGCAGTAATCCACTTCCTTCCTTGGTTCCTGCTCCTCCAAAGAACACTGTGTTAGTTCCTTAGCATTTGGATCTATGGAAAAGCTTAACAGCAGATGACACATGCAAGTCTCTCATGGCTCCACTCTTGTGTCTTGTATAACTCACTGGTGGTGATGTTGAAATGCCACTTTGCCATTTCCTTCTCTGACTGACAGCCAGCAGAGTGAGACTTCAAGGTGGTCAGGATGATTGCCAACCCCACCTCAGCTCTCCCTTGGTACTGGAATGCTGTGAAGAACAGATGTGAAGAATCCTGCTCCTAGACTGGAGGGGATGGAGAAGACCTCCAGAGGTTGCCCAGTCCATACCACCTCACATAGCAGGACAGTGTGAGTGAGAGACATCATCATCTCCTCTGGATTTTCTATCTTGTTTTAAAGACTCCTTAGGAACTCAAACATCCTTAGGATGTTAGTGGTCTCTAAGCATCAGAGGCCAAGGAGACTCTCGATTCTCATTTCAGTGTCTTCTCAAGCCCTCAGCTTAGGAGGATGGCTACAAGTGCCCCAGGGTTGTGGAAGGTGACAGCCAACCTTCATGGATTATATCACAGGGGCATTGCATGAGAAGCTCAAACCATGTGGCCATGGTCTGCAGAGAGTCAGTGTAAATGGGTGTCTGCTGGAGGGGTTCCCTCCCCATGCCTTTGATGAAGGCACCTCAAAAACATCTGCAGAGTTGAGGTTAAAGGTTTGAAAACGTGCTCCTTGTCCTCAGCTTTTGTCCTGTGCTGTGTGGATTTGGATCCAGCATCCTTGGAGGATCATCCCAGGCCAGGTCCTGCACTGCCAAGAGCTCCCCATGGCCTGGGCATGCTCCAAAACTAAAGAGGCTCTTGCTCAGCAGGAAAGGGACAGAGAGTTGGGATAGGCAATGATATCACCCAAAATCAAACCAATATCATAACCCCTAAACCTGCATGACTTTTTTCCTGGTCATTTCACCCTTTTGGCCAATATTTGATGTCAATTCTCCCTCCAAGCCTGATCACAAATCAAGATTTGCAAAGAAGAAAAAACTACCACACCACAAATAAGGATGGATTTGGAGCAGTCCTTTGGGAGGAAGGAAACCTGGTGACACTCCTTCCCCACCTTTGAGCACAGGCATGCACCAGCCAGCTCCTTCCCCTTCTGAGAAGCCAGTCATCAATTCTTTTTCATTTTATTTTGGATGAAATTTCAGCTCTGTTGAGCTCTGCACAGTGACCCATGGACCTTCCCTTTGAAGCCTCTTGACTAACCACCAAAGCTGCAGCAGCTGCTTGTAAAGGCAAAGGACTGAGTGAGCCAAGACAGACAATTTTTTGGGTTGTTTTTAGGAATTACTCCATACTTGAGGACTTCCATAAGCACAAAGAAGAGTCATGGGGGGAGGAAACACAAAATGGACAAGAAGAGCCAGCTAAATGTTTTGTAGCTACCAAACTATGGGGTTTGTTTTGGCTGTTCAGCTCCATTCCCAGTGGTGTGACAGGCCTGGAAGTCCATGAAATGCTGGGTGTGTACAAATGTCACATCATCAAAGCAGGAGCAGAGCAGGAGATGCTGTGGTGTGGAGCTGGTGCTGGAGCAATAACCCCAAGGCTAAGGAGGGTGCTGCTCTGTGTGTGCACCTAGGGGAGGATGGCTGGTGTCTGCCTACAGTGCTGGGGTGTAACCTGTACTTCTCTCTTCTGTAGATGTCAATATTCAAACATATCCATGAATAAAGCACACCTGCATTTTCCTGATCCCCTCCCCAGCTCCTGTCTGTGATGTCAGGATCTCTGTGCCTATATGGTGCTGAGCACACTGGTCCTGTGCTCTAAGGGAAGCTGGGAGAAATGGGCTAGGAAGGCACTGAGGGGACTAAAACATCTCTGGCAGGAGGAAAGACTGGGAGCCCTGGGGCAGCTTAGCCTGGAGAAGAGCAAAGCCAGAGGGGAGCTGCTCAATGCTGAGCAAGAGCTCAAGGGTGGGGACAAGAGGATGAGGCCAGACTCTGCTCAGGGACAAGCCAAGGGGCAATGGGCACAAACTGCAACCCAGGAGGTTCCATCTGACCAGGAGGAGAAAGTTGTTTGCTGTGAGGGTGCAGAGCCCTGTGCCAGGCTGCCCAGAGAGCTTGTTGAGTCTCCTTGTGTGGAGAGATTCCAAGCCCAGCTGGAGGTGATCCTGGGCAAGCTGCTCTGAGTGACCCTGCTGGAGCAGGGGGGTTGGACTAGATAACCCCCAGAGGTCCCTTCCAACCCCCACTGGTCTGTGATTCTATGAAATCAACAGCTATTTTGAAGATGTTGGCAGAGTTGTAGAGCTCATCTGCCCCCTGCTTGGTGGCAAACCCAGCCTGGCTCCCAGCAAGGAGGGGCAGCAGGTGAAAACCCAACTCTGCTGAGATGGAGACACATCAGTGCCACCACAGACCCACTTGAGTCCTGAGGGCTGCTTGTGCTGCCACACAAAGGTTTGGGAAGTAATATTTGGGAAGCTTCAGCTCAAAGGTGGTGCCAGCACAGGAGGAGGGAGGCACTGCAAGATGGAGTACCAAGGGATGGGAATAATTGCAGCTGCAGTTAATGGCATGTGGGACCACTAATGGTGAGATACCAGCACCTAACTCTAGTGGGTAGAAATATCTGGGGGATGGGGACACTGGTGCTGCATCCTCCCACTGTGTTCCAGAGGAGGGGAGATGAAGGAGGAGGGAGGGTGGTGGTCCCTGCCAGCAAAGGAGACTTCTGGTCATGCCACAAACATCTGTGAGTTATTTTCGGCTTAATAAATAAATAAAATCACAGGGAAATTAATTCCACATCCATCATATTCATTACAAACTGAGGGCTCAGTCCCTGAAATACTCACCCCAAGCTTGGCCCTTGAGGTCTCTTACATAAAGCCTAAGACCAGAGCAAGGCAGGTGCATGATTAAGCTATTTAGCACTGAATTAACAGCCAATACAAAAAAGCAGAGGTTTAGGCCTTTACCCTCCCCCAAGGTTGAGCACCTGAGCCATCTGGGGTGGTGGACTGGGAACTCTCCTGGTGAGGATCAGCAGCTCAGCTCTGCTGTTGCAGTCCATTCTTCTTTCCATCTCAACCCAAGAGTTCCTGAATTCAGTTCCAGGATCCAGCCCCTGAGTCTGATTCCCATCTGCTGGTGAGTCCTATTGCCACAGGATCAGTGGTGAGGGAGTTGCTATCAAGGAGTGTTTTCGTTTGGTATTGATTTTGTATATATTTGTATATGTTTCATTTTAGCGTTATTATTTTCATTAAAGTAGTTTCAGTTTTCATTTCAAATCCACAAGTCTCTTTCTCTGTTAATTCCATTTTTTTATTCTTCCTGGAGTGGGGGAGGAAGGGATAATAGTATCTGCCACTGGATTAGTGATTAGGCAACCCTTGACAGGAGGAAAGGCTGAGAGCCCTGGGGCTGCTTAGCCTGGAGAAGAGCAGAGCCAGAGGGGAGCTGCTCAATGCTGAGCAAGAGCTCAAGGGTGCAGGGGGCAAGAGGCTGGGGCCAGACTCTGCTCAGTGGTGCCCAGGGACAGGCCAAGGGGCAATGGGCACAAACTGGAACCCAGCAGGCTCCATCTGAACAGGAGGAAGAAATTTTTTGCTGTGAGGGTGGCAGAGCACTGTGCTTGTTGCCCAGAGAGGTGGTAGATGTCCCATCCCTGGAACCGTTCTAAGTCAGGCTGTTTTGGGCTCCGAGCAACCTGCTCTAGCTGGAGATGTCCCTGGTGACTCCAGGAGTGTTGGGCTAGAGGACAGCAAGGATTCACGATCCCAGAGTTGAGGAGGTTGGAGCAAATCCCCTTTCCAGCTCTGACCATGCCAGAGCCCCCTTTTTCTCTTCAATGGAAGTCTGACACCTCTTCAGGATGCTCCTCCCCTCCACCACCCTTCAGAGACAGCTGCAGAGAAGATCAGGCACAAGAGCTTCCCTAGGGCACCTCTAGGTCTGGGGGGTTGCAAGGCAGTGTGTGGACACAACAGCCACCCCCATGTCCTGCTGGAGGACCAATTCCTCCTCCCAAAGTCAGTACATGGCATGGGATGGACACAACCTGCTCTGGGAGATAGGAACATCTTGAGCTCCATCACCACCATGGTAGAAAGTCACCTTCTCACCCCAGCCAGGAGCCTTTAAAAACATGGAATTATTATGCTTGGAAAAGACCTCTGAGATCATCTAGTCCTGGTCTTTCTTTCCCCTATCTTAAGAAAGGGAGGAAAAACAAAAAGAAGGGGAAAATATATTTTTTTTTAACCAGATCATCTACTTTTTATTTCAGAGGAAAGATCTGCATTATTTACTTTTATTTATATACATGTACTTCACATTGGTATTTAAAATGCACAGAGCTCCCCATCATTGCCTTGTTCTGCCTTTAAATTAGCTGTTATTTTACAATACAAAAAAATCATTACCAAAACCTGCAGTCCTAACTGTGTATGTATAACCCCCCCACAACCTCCCCAGCAATGGAATACTTTACAAGACTTGCTCCTATTTACAGATGAATGCAAGAAATGCTGAATTATACATATTAACAAACAAAGCTCAAGTCTGAACACAGATAAGAACTGTCAATAATTACAGAACAAAGGTGGGGGGGAATAATTCAGAATACAATTAAGGATCTTAGTGTAAAGAACATTTATTGTGCAGAGATTTCAGGGTAATAGAAAACTCTATTTTTATTTTGTTTTGCTTTTTTAAAAAGAAATAATGGACTGGCATATGTTACACTCTACCAGCATTTGATTTTTTTTGTTTGTTTCTTTTTTTTTTTTCCTTCTTTCTTCTGGTAGAGGTTTGTGGAGTCAAAAGATCAATGGAGAGGAAATGTCTCAAGAACTCTAGTACCTGGAGGACACACAAAAATACTCTCTGTGTAGTGTTAGAACAAAGCAACCAAGTGAACCAAACCTGCCCTGATGCAGGAGCAGGGAAAAAACAGCATAGAGACATCATTCTTGTATTCCTAGCATGGGAAACTCATCCAATTGAAGCAGCTAAAGTGAGTTTGACTAAAACTGCCAAGGATACATCCAAAGGTGAGACACCTCCCCCCTCCATCCCCTCCCTTCCCTCTTCTCCCATGTCCCCAGTGTTCACGTCCACTGGCACTTTCCCATGGCAGACAAGCACAACTCCCTCTCCCAACCTCCTCTTTGCACCTTAAGCTCAGAAGGCTCCAAAAAACCCAGCCCCTTCTCCTCTGCTATTCCTAAATGAAGATGCAAGTGGGAAAAGCAGAAGACACCTGCAGCTTGCTGGGGGGGGCTCATGGATGAGGGAAGAAGCTTGTTCCTGGCATCTAGGGTCTGCTCTTTGCTTTCTCAGCAGCTCAGTGTTTGCAGGGATAAGGGTTTGGAGGTTCAGGGATGCAGCTGAGCCCAGGGGCTCATGGAGAAGAAAAAAAGGAGCTGCTGATACTGGGAATTGTTTGGGATGGAGAATCAGCCTCATCTTTGGGACACTGGGCTGTCAGAAGGTTATGGGAAAAGGCTGAATTTGATTGCAGCCTCTTGAGGGACTTTGATGATCTCAGAGGTCTCTTCCAACCTTAATGATTCTGTGATGATTCTGAGGGTGTTGCACTGAGAGCTTGTTTCAGGTCAGTTAGGGCCAAGCAAGCTGAGCTGCTCTTGGAGAACCATACAACAAACCTAGTGACTGGACTTTGGAAATGTTAACCACAGAGGAAATGATGTTTCTGAGCTATATTGAGTATCCAAACTAACCCTATTGGAGCATGTGTCTGCCAACAGGAGCTGTCATGCTTTCCTGGTGGTACCATACCACCCCATTTGGGTGCATCAGCCTTTGTGTGACACAACAAGAGGTGATGACTTTCAACTAAAAGAGCAGATTTGGAGTAGACAGAAGGAAAAAATGTTTTATGCTGAGGATGGTGAGAGCCTGGCCCAGGTTGCCCAGAGAGGTGGTAGATGTCCCATCCCTGGAACCATTGCAGGTCAGGTTGTCTGGAGCTCTGAGCAACCTGCTCTAGTTGCAGATGTCCCTGCTGACTGCAGGGGGTTGGGACTAGGTGACCTTGCAAGGTTCCTTCCAACCCAAAGCAGTCTATGGTTCTAAGCACAGACACTACCCCATTGTGGAGAGCTTTATTTTGGCAACTTCCATACAGCACATTGTAAGCCCCAGGAGGGTGGCAATAACTCCAAAGTGGTGTCCTACAGATCTTCCTGACCACATAGCATAGCAGGGTCTCCTGTCACTCATGCTACAACAATCCAGAGAAAATCCTGGGTTAAAAAGAATGGAAAACAATGAAGCCACACACACAAAAAAGATGTTATTTGGAGATCCAATGGCACTGTTGCTTTCTAGAATAAAAGGGCTACGACATTTCTGATTTGGGTTTTTTAGTCCTTTGGTTTTTTAAAGGCTCTTCTCAAAGAAATAAAATGTTCTGAGGGTTAAGACCTGAAATACTGAATTTCAGCCAATTATAAATGCTTGAAAATAGTGATTTTTGAATGGAAATCACTGGCACAGACTTAATGGTAGAGGCTTCAACTGCTGACTTAATCCTCCAAGTAATGATTACTTTTAAGCACATTTATTCCTTGTCTTCAAGCCTTTGGTTCCTCCCCCCCCCCTTTGAAATGCAAGAGTCATGTTTTACTTAGACATTGAAGTGAAAAGCATTTAAATACCTAAAAGTCAAGTGATGTCTCCCTGCTTTGTGCTGCAGGTGACTACAAATATCATCTGATGTCTCTGTAGAGTTCTGGAAAGTTATGTGATCCTCATCATATGAAGAAGTTATTAAGACAAAACTCATACATCATTGAAAATGCATCAAAAAATACATTCAATATTTTTTTTCCTGGCTTATATACAGGTTAAATCTTCCCCTGTTCTGCACACTATAGTTTATGTACAAGTGCAAAATCAGGGGGTTATTTCTTTTTCATTTATTTACAGGTTCTCCATCACCACCTCCAAAAGAATAAGACCCACAAATCCTTCACTTCTGCTATTGGCCTGCTGATAAAGCACCAGCAATTCTTCCTCCTCCCCATCCATCCCTTCCCACCTTTGCTTCTATTTTACCTTCACGTTGGGATGAAACTGGTTGAGCAGAGAGATGGATGAGAATTCTCTCTTTCTTCCCCTCATCACTATGGAGATAAGAGGCAGAGAAGAGCTACATCCTCAAGGAGATGTTGTGTTTTCTGTAGATAAATAAGTCCTATTCCTCTATTTACAGCTTTTGGTTCTGCTAAACCTCAAAATTTGAGCCTTTTTTTGCTCCTCTTCTCCTTAACTTTGTGGCTGTGCTTTTGGGCACATTCTACTTCTCAGCCCAGACATCTCAGCTCTTGGGCTAGGGAAAAAGAAACTCTAAAGCCCTGTATTTATGTCTTTTTCTTTTCATGTAGAAGCCCTGTTGTTCTGAAAGCTCTTTCTGTTCAGGAAAACCCAAGCAACATCTTGAAGCACCTCCTGAAGGGCTGTGCTGAACATGGAGACTAAAGCATCCTCACATTGGCTTGGCAGTTCTCCTCCCCAAGAAGTGCTGGAGAAGCAAGAAGAAGACATCTCATGACTGAAATCACATTAAACCCTAACAGGAGAGGAATTTTTAGTCCAGTATTATTTCTCTAGCTCAGGTTAGACCTACAGACAAAGGAAGCTATAGAAGATCTTTCAAGGAGATGAAGCTGTCTGAGGTAATCTGTGCATCAGTTAGAACTTGAATGGCCTGAATCCCTTCAGTTGACAAGACAAGGCTCATCCCTTACTCCTCCCATAATTTCTTCTCCCCAGAGGGCTTTTAAACTTCCAGTTTAGAAACAGATGCATTTTTAATATATATACACATATATAAAAATATATATTTAATATATATTTTATATATATACTTAATATATATATATATAAATGCATTTTCACCCCCAGTATTATTTTCTGCAGCCCTGTTGCACTTGTGAAATGACACCTTAAATCAGAATTCAAGTCCCCCATGGCCTTCAAACCAGCAGGGCTGTTCCCCATCACTGCTGCCTGGACACATACAGCAGATGTCAACATCTTTATTGTGATGCCACCATGCTCCAAAGAGCTTCTTCAACAAAATACATGGTGCCAACCCCGGAACAAATCCCAGAGGAGTGACTGATATGAGATCCACCACCACCAAAACATGCACAAAACCAAAAGATGCAGTTGTTAGGGTTTCATTTTGGAGATGGTGCTACCTGGCTAGAAGATGCAAGAGCACTTGCCTTCATTCCCCTTGGTTTGGTGCTTCTCCAGTTGATAAATCCTAGATGTCCTCATCAGCACCTCAGTGACCTCACTGGAATCTCACTAGCTGGGATTAAGCAACAATTAAATGTCTTGTTTGGCACCTACATGTTAACATCTTCCTACTAGCATCAACATCACAAGTTCACATTCTGGAATCAAAGGAGACACTGGGCATCAGCATGTCCAGGCTGATGGGTGAAGTCCAACCTTGATCCTCCAAACATAATCCCAACTAGCCTAGAGCACATCAGATGGTTGGACACATCCCCCAAACCCCAAGTCTTCTCTTTGAGGTCCACAAGTCCCTTTCTTGCACCAACCACCACCTTCTTCAACATCTACCAGAGTCCAATCCCAGTGGGAAACATCAATTAACTGATCATGGAGAACTCAAGCCTGTGGCCAAATGAAGCTGCTCTGCTTGTTTTTTCTTTAAAGGTCTTTTGATGTCATCCTCAAACGATGTGGCATTTGGAGTGTTGCTAGAAGGAGATGGAGCAAATCTTACTGCTGAGGAGAGATGTTTCTGAGCCTGGGCACAGCTCAGCTCTCCTCTAGAGGCATGGTAGGAGGGAAAGGGGAGGGAAAATGGCCAAATGGGCAGAGAAAATGATAAGAAATAGAACACATCTGACCTGCACCACAAACTGCTGCTATTAAAATCACTAGAGAGAGCAGGAGTTTTCTTATGAGATGCTGAAACTCTACCTCCCCTCCAGTTGTTTTCCTCTGGCTGAGTCATTTGCTGGTCAGGAAAATGCCATTTCCCCCTGACTCCATGTGATACAGCACAAAGAACACAGATTGCCATGGGTGACTCTACATCTGTGTGTGGATACATGTACTTAAAAGGAATATAAGGATGTTCAAAAGAAAAGTATGTAGCAGTCTCCTCCCACCCTAGATCTGTTCAAGTCTAGGCACTTGCGGGTGGTGTACTCCAAGCAGGTTAAGACTGTGTAAACAGAGTCCTTCCAAAGCAACCTTCAACTTCTCCAACACATCCCATCAACCTACAGGTTGATCAAACAGCCCAGCTTTTGCCTTCCTAATGTTCTGGACCATGATGACTCCAAAACCTCTGTGTTGGGAAGAGAGTTCCACTTAAATAAAGAGGGAATAAAGGTGTTAACGTTAAAGGAAAACCAAGGGTGAAGCTGCTTTGAAGATGAACAGTAGCATTTATGTGTTGAGAGCTGACACTTGTAAACACTGCAGTTTGATAAATACATCAACTACAAAGCACTTGCCATGTATAAACCTGAGTGCCATTCCTCTGGGACTACTCTTCCATTTACCCTGACCGTCAGCAGCAGCCATCGGATGTTACCTGACCTGCAAGGAAAATCATTTTTACTTGAAACTTGAAAGAAAACAAACAAAAAAAAAGGAGCAATTTGAAGCCAGGTGTCAGTAAAACTGAAGTGGAGCAGCTGTCAAAGAAAGCCAACTAGCACGGAGATGAGAGAAAAAAAGCTGGGGTCAAGGAAGTTGTGTTTTGCCGAGTGCTTCTAGTCTCTTGGTGACACAACTTGGGAATCCTCCTCCTGCTCCTTTTTCTCCTCTTTCTCTTTCTCTTTCTCTTCCTCCTCGGGATTCCTTTCCCACTTTGTTTAAAACAGTTTCTGATGTCCATGCATCAAATACAGGTTCCTGGCTGTGCAGGGGGTTGCTGTTTCCGATTTCGGACGGCGCCCGATTTCTCTTTGTAGGCAATTGGCATCTGTTGTGAAATGTCCACCAGAGCACTGGCCACTGCCAGACCTAGGCCAACAAAACCCAACAGTCACCCAAGAGAACAGGCACAGAGACAAAGCCTGCCACCCCTGCTGAGAAAAAACCCCCTCCAAGGCACAAAATCATTATCATTGTTGGAGCTGTTCTTAAAAATAAAGGGAATTAGAAAAGCATTTTGGCTTAAGAGATTAAACTCCACTGGTTACTCTGGAATGAGCTTTTAAATACTGCATGCTTTATTGAAAGCAACTGCAGGAGAAAAAGGTGGAAATAAGAAGATTGGGTATGAATGGATGTTAAAGCCAGAATCGCAGCATGGTGGGGGTTGGAAGGGACCTCTGGAGATCATCTAGTCCAACACTCCTGCTCCAGCAGGGCCACCCAGAGCAGTTGCCCAGGATCACTTCCAGGTGGCTTTGGAATCTCTCCAGAGAAGGAGACTCCACAAGCTCTCTGGGCAGCCTGGGCCAGGGCTCTGCACCCTCAAAGTAAAGAAGTTCCTCCTTATGTTTAGATGGAACTTCCTATGTTTGAGGAAGGGAGGTGTCTTTCTCTGCACCAGAAGATGTACTAGAATAAATTCCACCATCTCCCTGGGCTGCCTGTTGCAATGCCTGATAACCCTCTCAGTGAAGAAATTCTTCCTAGTATCTAATCTGAACCTCCCCTGGTGCAACTTGAACATCTTGATGTCTCTACAAACAGAGCTGACAATGAAGGTGAACAGGCTGGGAGACAAGTTACCTTCATCAGTAACCTCTCTGTACCACACCTCCCTTATTTTCCCCAGCCACAAATGAAAGTGTAATCCAAATACCAACTGTTCTTCCATCAACTGACCCAAGAAATTGAATCAAACCTCAGGCTGGGAGCTAGCAGAACTCAAGCTAGAGCTAGCTTAAAATAACCCAAGCACATCCTCTGCTGAGGTATGGGATCAAGCCTGAAAGGGTTTGGGGAACTCTGTGAGGTTGGGGAAGGATCTCAGAGTTCATACCAAGCCAATGGAAACAAGGCTGTCCTCACCTGACTGTCCTGGTGGTGGTATACCCCCAAGTCCTCGCGGTAACCTGACGAAGACAGAGAGAACAGCTGCTTTGTTCCCAAAGCAGGGCTCCAGCGCTATGGGCTTTGGGACAGTCTGCAGGGAGAGAAGGAAGAGGAGAAACCAAGTGTTAGACAGTGTGCTACCTCCCCTCCCCTCTTCCCCCAGCATCAGCTCTTTCAGATCTGACAAGCTTCAGGGCATGATCCACGCTGCTGAGCTTGGCAAACCTCCAGCATGGAGCTAGTGAAGCTCAAATCAATGTTAGGAACAATCAAAGCCACAGTCAACGCATTTACTTCATACAAATCTAGCTATTACAGAGTCAAGCACTGCACAAGCCTTGGATTTCTTGCTAAATTCATTAACAAAGGAGCATTTCTGTGGCCTCCTCTGGCCCCACTCCACCAGCTCCATGTCTCTATTATGCTGAGGACTCCAGAGCTGGAGCCAGCACTGCAGCTGAGGTCTCCCCAGAGCAGAGCAGAGGCACAATCCCCTCCCTGCCCTGCTGGCCATGCTGCTGGGGATGCAGCCCAGGCCATGGTTGGCTTCTGGGCTGGGAGTACACATTGCTGACTCATGTCCAGCTTTTCACCTACCCGCATCCCCAAATCCTTCTCCTCAGGGCTGCTCTCTATCCCTTCACCCCATCCTGGATTGATACCAGAGATTGCCCCAACCCAGGTGCAGGACCTCACACTTAGCCTTGTTGAACCTCATGAGGTTCACATGTCCACTTCATGGCATGTCCAGGTCCCTCTGGATGGCATCCCAACCTTCCTCTGGGAGCTGAAAATGCTTTAGAAAGTCTACTGGACTGAAAAGCAGAGGATTCAGTAAAGAAGAGGGCCAGTTTGTGATCCTGGCTCTGGCTCTGGTTTCAATGACCTGTCAGATCCTAAGACAGATGGACTACTCCTGACATGCTTTCCTGAAGCCTCTGAATACAAATATTTCGTACTTGCATCACAAACATGGACAAGAAATTAAGTTTTCAGACAAAATGTGAACTGACAATGATGAAAATATGATGGGCAGCCAATGTCCTCCCACCCTAGAGGAGCAGGAGGCTGAGAAAGCTAAAAACCACTATTTTACCTGATATAGAAACATTAAGATTGGAGAAGACCTTCAAGGTCATCAAGTCCAGCCATCAACCCAACACCAGCATATGTTCAGTGCTTTCTGATTCCTTATTTAGCACAGACAAATTATTCAGGAAATAATTATTTGGGTTTTTTTTCCACCAGGCATAAAATTGCACTTAAATGTTTGAACAGAAACTCAATACAATGCAAGACAGTGGGAAAAAAAATACCCAAACAAACAAGCAGAGCCAAACAACGCTATTAAATTACTGCTGCTCAATAAAAAAGAGGGAGGAAAAAAAGATGACAACAAGCAAAATGAAACTTAAAACTGTTTTCATAGCTCATATTTACTGTAATGATTGCAACAACAATTTGTTAGTCTGCAGAAGAGAGATAAAGAGGTGTTCCACAGGCTGGAACGATGCATGCTGCTCTCTGCTGGCTTTATGACTGCTGATTCCTTCTTCTGCTCCTCACCCCCACCAGAGGGATCCCACTCAACAGAATGCTTCTCTCACAAAGTAGCCAAGCATCCCCTGGAGCTATATCCCACAGGGAAGGCAACTGCAGATATACAGCCCACGGACTTCTGGAGTTCTGAATGGGAGAGTGCACCAAACACAACCTTTAGTGTCTTCTGGAGAGAGGCAAGTACCTCAATATTCCATTGGAACTAAAGTCCTGCTGAATGCCCAAGGTGGAGCAGAGGTGTTCCAGGGAGCACTGATGCTCATCCTCCCTGTTGGGCAGTGTGAGCAGCTAAGACCAAGCAGAGAAGTAATCGTGGGGGGAAGAGAAGGTCAGGTTGTTTGGGGCTCTGAGCAACCTGCTCTAGCTGCAGATGTCCCTGATGATTGTAGGGGGGTTGGACTAGATGACCTTGAAAGGTCATTTCCAACCCAAACCTCTCTATGATTCTAACCAAAATGCTCCTGCAACTCTGTTCCTTGCCCAACAGAAACTGTTCAGTGCAAGACTACTCCAATATGCTTTGCAGTGTCATTGGGATGCTCAGTAGCAGGTTCATCATCCTCCAGCCAACATGCACAAACAGGAGGCTGGAAAATACTCCTCAGGGTCCCTGAATCCAGCCCTTCCCAAATGCAGATGACTGCACATAAAAGGGCAATGCTCTGCTTTAAAAGGAGTTACGCTTCCAGCCTGTGCCATCACCTCTCTGTGAGACCTTTCCAGAGGCTCCCTGCTCCTTCATCTCACTCCTCTGAGACCAGAAACTTTATTTTAACCTCAATTCTTTTCCACCTCAATTTATTCATCCATCTCATGTTCTTCTGTGCCTTAACCCTCTCCCTGGGCTCTACCCTACTGCACATCTTAGCCTTCCTTTGGCTCATCTGAATCAGCAACTCTCTGAGTTCCTTCTCTGAACACAAACCCTCCTTTCTCCAGCTCTCTCTTCTGCACCTTGTCTGCAGCTCTGGACCATGGGTGACCCAAGAGGCCTTTGACAGACTCTGTAATGATATCAAACCCAGCCCTGATTCTCTTGCACATCATAAAATGGTAAGGAATAGAAGTAGTTCATTTTACAGCTGTCAGGCAGAGAGCTGAAGGGACTTTGAGGGTAATTTAGCTCCTCTCTCAGCCCCAAGCAGGACTCTTTCTCCTCCTCTGCCCTTTCCAACTAATGAACCCTGAGCGTGCAGCAGAAACTCTCATTATGAGTCCCTGGGGCCATGATCTTTCCCTTTCCAAGGGATTTTCATTTCCTTCCTCAAGGTCACACATTTTCCTCCTCTTTGCTCTCCTGATCCCACTCTGAAGCATGAGGACCTCCTGTGCAGGTTGTCATTGGTGCTGGAAGAGCCCCAAGGAGGCAGGGAGAGTGACAGCAAACCTCCAATTCAGTATTATTTCATGGGAACGAGTCTGACCCTCACCCTGCAGAGAATTTTTCATCTACCTGATGTACCACAGAGAGCTGAGGGCAGAGGACATATCTCTGAGCATCCTTCTTCCCCTTATCAACCTGCTCAGGAATAAAATGGTTAAGTATTTCACCACGTGAGGAACTTGGTTTCTATTAACAAAGCAAGGAAACACACAATTCCTCTAATGATGCATCCAAAACGTGTCAGGCAAGTTGATAGCTAATTTAGGAGGAATTAAGCACCACATCAGCTTGATCTTACATCTAAAAGAGGGAAATAAAAGGGTCTCGTAGACACCAAATCCAGCCACTTCCCTGTGCCAAGCTGCAGCTGAGGAGAGAAAAAGCAGAGGGAAGAATGGAGCCCTGCAAATGTCTATTTTGACAGCCCCAGCTCAGGCACCTGCTTTCTGAACTGTGACTCATGCTGCATCTTCATCTCCAAGCCATGAGAGCGAATGCAGCCTGATGGAGTGACTCACAGCACGAGTGATAGCAATGGAGGCTGTGATGCAAGCAAGAGGTCAGCTGGGAGTGAAGGACATCTTGTGCCCTCACAGAGATGCAGAGTAACCCAGCAGTGGAGCTTGGGGACTGTATTCTGCAGATAAGGAGCAAAACACAAGGGTAATTCAACCAGCAATTTAAGCTCTGAATCCCAGCACAGTGGGATTGGAAGGGACCTCTGGAAATCATCTAGTCCAGTCACCCTGCCAAAGCAGGGTCACCCACAGCAGCTTGCCCAGGATCACCTCCAGGTGGCTTTGGAATTTCTCCACAGAAAACAAGTTTCTCCTCCTGTTCAGCTGGAACCTCCTGGGTTCCAGTTTGTGCCCATTGCCCCTTGGCCTGGCCCTGGGCACCACTGAGCAGAGTCTGGCCCCATTCTCTTTCCCCCTTTGAGCTCTTGCTCAGCATTGAGCAGCTCCTCTCTGGCTCTGCTCTTCTCCAGGCTAAGCAGCCCCAGGGCTCTCAGCCTTTCCTCCTGCCAGAGGTGCTCCAGTGCCCTCAGCATCTTGGGAGCCTCAGCTGTAGTTCCTTGCCAGTAGGTCCCTGTCTCTCTTGAACTCAGAAGCCCATACAATACTCCAGCTGTGACCTGACTAGGGCAGAGTAGAGAGGGAGAAGAAACTCCCTTGCCCTGCTGGTCACACTCTTCTCAAAGGCCATTTTGACTGTGAATCACACCCACATCTGGCCCACGTTTTGACATGAGCTATGTAGGTGCTACCATGGCACAAAGCAGCTAAGCATAAGCTGGCTGGCTTCATCAAGCTGAATTTTTATGGGGGGACCTAAGAAGAAGTCATGTGTCCTTTCCATCCTCATCCCTGCAGCACCTCTGCCTCCAGCATGGTTCTTGTCACAGATCCAAGCTGCTTTCCTGCAAGAAGGTTTGGAGTGGACTTAGGAAGCAGAGATCCACTCATTCTGCATGCTTGTGCTTCAGTCTGACAAGTGGCTTTTGATGGCCCACTTCCAAAAACATAAAACATGTAGATCCCCAAACTTGGTAGCACCTTTCAGCAGATGGTTAAAACCAGCTTCTGCCTGAGCCTTTCACTTGGAGTGTGTTTTGATCAACCCATTGTTGAATTATAGAAGCAATTCCTTTTTATTGAAGGCTTAATAGGTACAATAAAGTAGGCATTATTCAAATCTATGCAAATAAGGTGCATCCCTCAGCTGCTTGGCACAGGATGACTGCTTTTGTGTTGTGCCTGAGCAGCAGAGTTCCACAGCAGGAGTAGGGGCACAGTAGGAAGAGCAGAGCCCAGCTGCTGGAGTGGGTGGATGAAGACCACAGTTAATGGGATAAAAGATCTTACTTTTGGTGGTGGGTTAGTCTATAGGAGCCAAATTGCCTTGACAAAACATGGAGTGTGCTAGTACCCAGCCAAGAGGGACAGCAGGAGTGAGAAGTGTGGAGCCAGGAGGCTATCTCCCTTTGGCTGCAACCAAGATGGAGGCCAGTGAAGGAGATGCTGTGCTCCCCAGGACATATCTATGCTATCAACAGACAACTGCAGCTGGTCTACCTGTTAAGACACCATTCAAGATGATCTTGAAAGGTCCCTTCCAACACAAAACCATCATCCCTTGTCCTGTCACAACAGGTCCTGCTAAAAAGTCTCTCCCCATCTTTCTTCTAGGCCACTTTAAGTACTGAAAGGCTGCAAGAAGGTCTCCCTGGAGCCTTCTCTTCTCCAGGATGAACAACCCCAACTCTCTCAGCCTGTCCTCACAGCAGAGAGCTTCCAGCTCTCCCATTTCTGTGACCTCCTCTGCCCCTCTCCACCAGGTTCATGTCTCTCCTATGCTGAGGACTCCAGAGCTGGAGCCAGCACTGCAGGTGAGGTCTCCCCAGAGCAGAGCAGAGCAGAGCAGAGCACAATCCCCTCCCTGCCCTGCTGGCCACAAATAGCCTCAACCTTTCTGCTACAACAGACTTTGAGCACTCTTCCCCAGCAGCAAAGCTACAATCAGTGGATTCATTCATGGCTAGGCTTCGCAAACAAAGACCCGGGAACAATCAATGGAAATGGTTGGAAAAACCCCAAGAACTGTGAGCCAGGCTAGTGCAAACATCAAAGCAAGTCCAACAAAGCATCAAGGACCTCTCCAGCCTGGCAGGCAGATTTAGAGCTGCCCTGCTGAGTGCTGTGTCCCCTCAGGAAGGGGCACTGCAGCCTCTGCAGTCTGAGCAGCAAAGCTCTGTCCTGTGCTTTGGGTTAGGAAACACCAAACCCCCACACCTTTGGAAATAGTGACCACCCTGGTTTGGGTGAAAATACAAACTTAACGGTACTTCACTAAGTACTCACACAACTTCATTGTTCCTGAGGCAGCAAGATATGTCCTCAGCTGTTTTCTCCACAGATGACTTGAGCATTTCAAAGTGAAGTAATTTCAGTTGTTTGTAAGTTTTGCTATGTACTTAACATATGTAAAGCTTAAACAATTATAATTAGAACTGTATAATCATTCCAAGCAGTAAGAGACCTACTAGGTCATCTCCTTAAGTCCCCCTTCTCCAGCAGGATTTTCTCCACAAACAAAGCATTTCCTAGGACTTTTTTTCCCCAGGCTATTTCTAGTGCCCCAGGTGTGGAGGAGGGGAGCACCAGTTCCCTTGGGAGACAATTTCACAGCCCAAGCATCAAGCTGAATTGTGTGATGAGCAACCTGAACATTTCTTTTTTTATTTGGTCTCATTATTTCTATTTACCCTGCTTTATATTCCACAAATTCAAGAGGTTAATAACGTGTCACATAAAGCTAATGGCTAGAACAATAAATATTCTCTGTAATTTAGAAAGCACAGCATCAATTTTAGGGAGGTTCTGTAATATGCTGCCAGAATATTGCTTTTCAAAATGTATTAAAAAAAAATACTGTATTTTGGTTTTGGTTTTTTTTACCTTAACAAGAAATCATTTTTCTGTGGTTTGGTCAAATAACTCTGACATGCTTTTCAATTTCCAGTAAGGAAATTAAAATAAAGGGAGGGGGGAAAAAAAGTCCTATGGTGGGGGGGGAAGAGAAGAGGAACATTACTGAAAACAATTTGACTTTATTACTTGATTCCACTTTGTCAGGTGACTTCACTCTGCTGAGAAAGGGTCAAATTCCATCTGCAAGTTTCTAAATTGTGCCATTAAAAGCTGAGTGAACATTGGTAAAATAAGTTACAAGCAATTTTCTATAAAAAAAAAACAACCCACAGAGTATTAAGTTTTAAAAATCATATTCTCAGGGTAATATGTATGTCCTCCAGGATAGAGATAAATGAACTTCCAGACATAATTTGCAGTAAATGAGTTTAGATTAAAAATTTACATTTACCTTGCCCCTGATATCTACCTCAGCAGTGACAGAGGAATGAAGTGCTCCCTCCTCAGCCCCAACACTGTGGGAGGAACTCAATCAAAAAACATATTCAAACCTTTAACAGCCTGAAATTGGAACTCCAGAGCTGAGCATCCTGAGGTGCCACTAACTGGAAGCACAGACACAGATCAACCTCCCCAAAGCTCCTGCATCCAGTTCCCACTTCCCACTGAGTCCAGCCTGGGACTTCTGCCACAGCCTCAGTGATGGAATTGCCAGCAGGGGGTTGGGTCTGATATTGGGTTTGTATCTCTTTGTTATTTATTTCAGTTTACTGGGATTCTTGTCATGAAATAAATTAATTTCCATCAGTTTGTTCCCACCAGGTCTCCCCTCTGCTTTCTCTTTGCACATTTCTCAACGCAGCAGAACACAGCCACAGCAGCCTGGGCTGAAGGGAAGGATTTGGCTGTGTTTTGAAAGCAGTCACCCTGAAATGACAAAAATCTCATGTCACAGCTTTCAGCAGTGCCACTCACCTAAGCAAAAAAACCCTCTTTTTTTTTTTTTTCCCAGTTCCCTGCTGATGCCCCAGGGAGAGGATGGGAGAGATGAGGCCATGGGGAGCAAATCTGGGCAACAAAAATACAGAGATTGCCAAGGGTGACTATTTATCCTGATTTTCTATGGGTGAAAAGGCAGATTTTTCTGGTTCTTAAGACCTTTTCCTGCAGGAAGCTTCGTGCTCCTTCCCCTCCCTCCAGCCAATTCCTCCTTCTCAGCTAAAATCAGAGCTCA
>VWZO01022831.1:195310-332435 GCA_013396975.1 Bucco capensis
TTCAGCAGTTCCACTCCCCTAAGAAGCAAAAAAACCTTTTTTTTTTTTTTCCCAGTTCCCTGCTGATGCCCCAGGGAGAGGATGGGAGAGATGAGGCCATGGGGAGCAAATCTGGGCAACAAAAATACAGAGATTGCCAAGGGTGACTATTTATCCTGATTTTCTATGGGTGAAAAGGCAGATTTTTCTGGTTCTTAAGACCTTTTCCTGCAGGAAGCTTCGTGCTCCTTCCCCTCCCTCCAGCCAATTCCTCCTTCTCAGCTAAAATCAGAGCCCAATCCTGCTGAAAAATGTACACTCTTCAAATGTACAACTCATTACCTCTCAATTATCAGCCAAAGATTCCCTAAATACAAGGTAGGCATAAGAGATGTCTCTCTTGATCTCCTGATAGCTCCCTTCCAAATATTTAGATTCTGCATTATATTATGGAAATGGCAAAAGTTTCCTCCTCCAAGTCCCTAATCTTGCAAGAGAAATCCAAACAAGATACCCAGCACGAGTGAATGGGAAATCAGGTGGTTTCAGTGGTGTTTTCACAGTACAGGTGACAGCTAGGCCATAGACAACCCTAGTGCAGCTAGTCCAGTTCTACACACCTCTGCTGCCCAGATAATCCTTCCTTCTTACCACTGAGTCCTGCTCGGAGCTACAACAGAACTAACTCTGCTCAGTGATTTCCCTTCCCAGCTCAGTCTCTCCTCAGTGCTGCACTTGCAGCAGCTCACAGCATCTTCTCCCAGACAGGCTCTGCTCCTAGCACTGACAACACTTGATGGGGAGAGTTACTGCCAAGGCTTGGGCTGCAGAAAGGCTCTGCCTTACACTTGCTCCTCTGCAGACCAAGGGCACTGCTACATCTTGTGTCCCACCTTGGGGTGCAGCAAGTCAGAGGTGGCACCTGCAGGGAGGAGGGGACAGGAGAGGTGACCCTGAACTGAGCAACAAGGGATTCCAGCCCATGGATGTCATAGTCAGGATAAAGCTGAGGGATCACCAGTTCCCATCTGCTGCTTAGTCCAGTCTGGGACTTCCCCAGTGCTGTCACAGCATCAGTGGTGACAGTGATGTCATTGCCATCAGGGGGTTTGGTTAGATACTGATCTTGTATCTATTTGTATCTATTTCATTTTATTGCTATTATTTTCATTAAAGCTCTTTTAGTTTTCTTTTCTAGCCCATAAATCTCTCTCCCTTCCTCCCTTTCTCTTCCGTTTGGGAAGGCAGAGAGGTTCACAGAAAGCATCTGTCACTTACCTAGAAACCAGCCCAGCCCTGACCATTCACACAAAAGCAACTCTATCTCCTTCAAAAGGCATCATACTCTTTGCCATGAATCAGAAACCAGCCCAGCACAGGCAGAATTAACCCCAAATACAAGCCAAGCTGGGCTGTCACTTCTTGTTGCACATCCCTGGTTGCTCTGGAGCACTGGGAGGCTCCTGCCAGCCTCTCACGCACACAGACCGAATCTAACGAGGGGAAGAGCTTTTGCTGAAGACAAGGAGACAGCTAGACTCTGACATGCTTTGCAGACCTTCATGTTAACGCAGGAAAAAGCTCCTAGAACCAGCAAATGCTAAGAAATCCCAGAAATCATACATTAGAAATTAAATTGCATTTCCAAAGGGAAGCTAATGAGCCTGAGCAGCCTCAGACAGGTCAGGCGAGATCAAACCAGCCTTTGTATCCTCCAAAGCTATGCATGAACCAACTCCAGCTACTGCCACATCATATCAAGATTATCCAGTTTAAGTGTTTCCTCCTCAATTTCATCCCTTTCCTCCAACCATTATCCTTTTGAGGATAAGGAATGATTCTGTCAACATCCCTGGAGGTGTCTGAAAAGCATATCAATGTGGTACTTAGGGACATGGTTTAGTGGCATGGTGGTGATAGGTTGATGGTTGGACTTGATGATCTTAGAGGTCTCTTCCAACCTTAATGATCCTGTGATTCTCCCATTCAGCTTATTTATACCACCCCTGAAAAACCCCAACCTGCTGTGTCCCCCTCCTAAAGCAACTCGATAGCTTGCTCACTTCTGCTTAAAGACTACTTTTAGATATCTCAGCTCAAGCTTGATGTCCTCCAAAATGTGGCCAAGGAACCCCAGCCTCAGCTTGGTGGCATGGTGAAGTGGGACACCTTGTCCATCAGCCAGTTTGATGGACTAATAATAGGTCAGTAACATAGGAACTGAAGGGGAAATGAGTCACTGAGAGTGACAACCAGAACACAGCAACAGCCCTAAAAAGGATCAGCTCCTTGGCCTTTAGCTGTTCTTCACTGAACTTCTCTCACTCCATGGAACAGCTCAACATAGCAGGGCTCAGAGCTACATGTATAAATTAAGCTGAAGTCACCCTGTGGAAGTGCTGGAGCTGGACAATGCTTCAGTTCTAATCATTGCTCACCGCAGTGGCACCCCTGCAGCATCCCCAAAGCCATCACTCTGAGGCACAGCACTTCTGAGGTCTCATTTCTCTGCTGATTACTGATGGTTGCAGCTTCCCTGCAATGTGGAAGGAATTTCACAAGGACACCACTCAGATGTGTGCTACAAGGAGGTTGAAAAGATAAATCTGTGGTATCCCTTGCCCAGTCCTAAATCAGCCCACCGCTTCATCTCTGTACTTCTGCAACAGATGGGACCTTCTGGCAGTCTTTAAACCATTCAACAACACTTCCCTCCATCACAAAGCAAACTAATTACTAGAGTGAGATGCTATTTTTCATCACTTTTTCTGCTATTTTTAGGGAATCAGCCAGCTTGGGGAGCTGATGGCTGCTGAAGGATTTACACTGAAGCTGTTTTGCCCTCAGAAGCTTAATGCAGCAGAACTGAATGCACGTTGCCACGAAGGTACAGAACATGCTCAGTGAACTTCAGAAGGGTTTTGCTCACCAAATACCTCTCTCACTGCATTGAGGCAACTCTGGGTGTGGACACAGTCAATCATATAGATAATCACCTGTTAGCACTGGCTTCCCAAGTTGCATCCAGTTGCAGATGTCCCTGCTGACTGCAGAGGGGTTGGACTAATGACCTTGGAAGGTCCCTTCCCAGCCAAACCAGTCTATGACTCTATAATTCCTAAACACCACACAGCAAAGGCTACTTTAAGGACCAGCTCTGCCAGGCAAATGCTCCATTTCACAACAGTGTTTTTCAAATCCTCTAAAAGCTTCCAAGACAATTTTTTTCCAACTTAAGCATATTTTTTTTTCCTAATGCAACAGTTTTCTTGTTGATCCTGTAGATGTTTTGCTCAAGGTATTAATTTGCTTGCTGTGATGTGGATGTGTTTTTCCCATGAATCTATAAGTGTTAATTTCATGCCTCTACTGACTTCAAGATACCTGGAAATCATAGAATCATGGGGTGGTTTTGGGTTGGAAGGGACCTTAAAGATGATCTTTTTCCAATCTCCCTGCCATAGGCAGGGACACCTGCAACTAGAGCAGGTTGCTCAGAGCCCCAAACAACCTGACCTGGAATGGTTCCAAGGATGGGGCATCTACCACCTCTCTGGGAAACCTGGGACAGGCTCTCAGTACCCTCAGTGGCAAAAATTTCTTCCTTCTTTCTAGTCTAAATCTCCTTTTTTAGTTTCCAACCATCACCTCTCTCTTCATCTCTCCAGTAGACTCTTTAGGTACTGGAAGGCTGCACTAAGGTCTCCCTGGAGCCTTTTCTTCTCCAGGCTCAACAACCCCAACTCTCTCAGCCCCTGTCCTCACAGCAGAGAGCTTCCAGCCCTCAGATTATCTTCATGGTCTCCTCTGGACCTGCTCCACCAGGTCCATGTCTTTCTTGTGCTGAGGACTCCAGAGCTGGAGCCAGCCCTGCAGCTACCAATGTGAAAATTATAAACTCTCCAAATTCTTTCAGGAAAGCCTGCAGAGGATTACAGGACTTGAAGATTAATTAGACAACAAGACCCAAAAAAAGCAGCAATACCACTTGGATGAGTCCCAGATATTCAAGGATGTTAAATACTCCTAGGAAAAAAATAATGTGATAGGCAGCAACTCTGAAAGTACTAAAAGCTGCAGAGGAAAGCCAATGGAGTTTGTCATAAGTAAGGAAATTTCGTGGTAGATTTGTGATCCAGTGAGTATGTGTTGAGTGGGAAATCAACCAAAGCAGCTAGTTCTGTGTTGCCTAGCTGCAGACTGTAATATGAATAGTTTCCCTGCAGGTAAATCTCTTTCTATCACTTCTAAGTACCCCAGGAAAAAATACTAATTGAAAACACAGCTCAAATACTGTCCAGCTGGAAAACATCAGCCTAGGATGAAGCTAGCTTGACACTGGCTGCCAATTGGCTATGCACAATGGAAAAGGAAATTAATCTCTTGCAGACAAGCCATCCCATTTTCCATCTTCTCCTTTGGAACCCTCCAATAAACTCATTATTAACCAAAGGCTTTGAGTCACACCAGGGGAAAGAAAAACCATCATCAAGGCCCTGATGATAAGGCCAAGGCTGGATTTTGGGCACTGAAATGAAGGCTCTCAAATTTTGACATAGAATGGCTCACAGTCCAACAACATAGCAATATTTCTCTCTTTTCATGGCTAATAATTAAATAACAGACAAAACACAAAGGAAAATGCAAGTTCTACCATTCTGTGCTGTCCTAGCTCATATTCCTGCAGCTCCTTCCTGCTAAGAGCTTTTTTTTTCCCCCCATGCAGGTGCAAAAGGGAGGAGGAGAAAATCCAAAGCTGACCCCATAGATATTAAGACTGCTTTTTCACTTCTATTGAAATTCATTTCTATGCAGCATCCAACAAAGCCAGAATAGCTCAGAAGGGTCATTCCTCAGGTTGTTCACAACCCACAAGCTTCCTGAACCTCCTCTCCATGTGATTTCAGCTTTGCTGAAATACTCTGGACTTTCATGCAGATTTTTATCCCCCACTGAAATTCTCCAAGATGGTAAAAAAAAAAAACCTCCAAACCCTATATAAACCCCTTCAGAAATTTAGCAACTCTCTTAGTTATGGAAAAGCATCCTCATTCTGCACCCAGATCTTCCAGCAGATGAAGTTATGTGCTGGCACAACCATCTATGTCCACGTCCCCTGCTTGGCTTCAAGTTACTAGAGAAGGTTTTTTTTCCCTGGATCAGATTGTCTCATTTATGCCTGAAGTGGATTAAGAAATATTTGTATGAGTTCTCAGCCCAGAGAGCAATTAGCAGTTGGTAACAGTTTCTGGGTCTGAGAAAGGACATCTGTCCCCATCCATTCTTGAGTAACTCAAGGAGGTCACTCAAGTGAGAGGTGGAAGATAAAGAGTGACAGAAAGATGAGATCCTGGCTGCGGTGCTGGCAATGGAAGGACTTCAAAAGAGAAGAGTCCAACATTGCTGTAATCCAAGAAGAAACTGAGAACTGACTTTGCTAGTTGGATCCATCTCCCTGTGGTTCAGAGAATCATCTTGTTTCTCTTGCAGGACACTGATATGTTTGAAGCCTGTTGGGTGCATTTCTGGGCAGGCACTTTCCCAATTGGTCTGTGTGTAGTTGTCCACCAGAGCTGGACCCAGACACTTCATTACTAAACCACATACTCCCACACTCCTTTTATAGAGGGAAACTAGATCTTGCTCTCTTCATGGAATCCTAGAATGAGTTGGGTTGGAAGAGACCTTTCAAGGTCATCTAGTCAAGGGACATCTCCAACTAGATCAGGTTGCTCAGAGCCCCAAACAACCTGACCTGGAATGGTTCCAGGGATGGGGCAATAAGCTTTTAGTTAACTTACTTCCAGAAAGTGTCACAATGGGATGGGAAGGGGAAGTGCTCCTACAGACAGACTGCAACCCAAACCCACCAGCAACTAGGCTACAGCCTCCCAAATCTGCCTCCATCCATACACATCTCATGGTTTCTTTGATGAAGCAAGAAGAAAAAAGGTTCATTCTAATTTGTTGAGTGACAATCCAATTTTACAAGCAGGCATTTCAAAGGCTTGGTGAGTGATTAGCAGCTAATGATTACCAGTGCCTCCCATCCTTTTAACAGAAGCAGAGAAATGACAAAAACCTCAGAAAAATGGAATGATCTGGAGTCAAATGAAAGTCCACAGGGAGCAGAACCACTCAGAGCCTCCAAGGAGAGGTCCCAGAGACAGGTCAGCTTTGTTGTCCACTCAATTACCCCAAATTACTGAGAGCCTTTGAAAATTTTCCTTTGCTTTTTTTTTACTAGGCTAGATGCTTTTCATCTCTGCAGAACAGGGACAATAATCCCTGAGAAAGGCAACAATTAATTCCTGAAGCACTTCAATGTGGAGCAATCAGAGGCATCAATGTGGAGCAATCAGAGGCATCATTCAAGATTTGGATGGAACATGGTAAATAACCAGAATAATGAAAATAAGATAAATACACTGAAAAGCTGTTTCTGGGCAGTGTCCAAGCCAGAACATGCTGCAAGACACCACTCAGGTGGAAAAAGTGGGACAATTTGCCACCAAAGACAATTAGTCATACATCAATCAGGAGGAACTAAAGCTCTACAAGCAAGCTGAATGGTGGTGGCATCTCCTGATACCAAGGCCAAGATTGAAATATTCTTACTCATCAAACAGAAGTCAATTGTTATTACTCAGCAAACAGAAGTTAAATATTCCTACTCATCAAATAGAAGTTAAATATTATTGCTCATCAAACAGAAGTTCAATATAACTATTCATCAAGCAGCAGTTCAATATTACTATTCATCAAACAGAAGTTCTGGGGTCAGATTGTTTTCATGTGCTTTCCAATAATTGAAATACACACATTTTTTTAATAGGAAAGCAGAGCTTGCTCTCTTGTCACAGTAACAGAAGGTGAGAAACTTTGTGCATGGACTAATGAGGAAGACTTCCAAAAAAAAGTGAAGTCTGCATAAACCAAACCATCTCCCTTTGACAGGAAACAAAAAGAATCAGTGTTTTTCTTTTTGTGCATGAGTCTGCTAGTCAAAGCATCACATTACACAGATCTTTGAATTCATTAATCTCTTTGGAAATATGCTTTCCCTAAAAAAACCCAACATGTTGTGTCTAAGAACATGCCAGACAATGATTTCTCCACTCTCCTCTTTGCACATCACAGGATGTATTTGCACATATAGTTCAACTCACCACTATCTTAACACTACTCCAGTGTACAGAGATGATTCTTGTCCTGTTTGCTTTGTGGGATCATGGGGAAAAAAATGGTTTCTGTTTGCAGCACCTATAGCTATTTCTAGCCAAATCTCCTAGCTGAAGCTGCATTCTTCTCCCAAGCCCATAAAAGCTAACAAGGCAAACAGAAAATCTCACACCCTGAAGTAGAACTTTTTTACCATAAGCAGCCCACAAGTTGTAAATGTATAATCAAAAGGATAAAAAGTCAATGAAACCAATTAGCTCTTTGCCCTCCTCGACTTAACGACTTCTTGCACACAGATAACAAAGAGAGCAGTTGGGATTATTGCATCAAGCACAGTTTAAAACAAGGAGCCAGCATTCAGTTGTGCTAAGGACCATCCAAAAAAGCACCAGCTCTCACCTTTATGCTTCCCCCAATGAGGTCTGGTGGCTCTTCATCTGTTTCTAAGGCAACGTTGATGGAGGCGAAGGGGCGACTCGCCATCTGCTGCATCTCACGGAGCAGTTGCTGATGGAATAAACACAAAAATATTATTATCCTAGTGTTCCAACACAAAGATGAGGAAAAAAAAAGAAAATAAAAACCTATCTGAGAGGTTTTTACCCAACACAAGAGGATATCAGTGAAGAGGGGGGGAAAAAAAATCACCTCCTGGTGTTGGAACAGGCTTAAGGGTACAGAGAGATAATTCTAAACATTCCCATTATTACAACTTCAGAAGTTATTGCAGGTAGAGCTACACACACTGACTTGTTTGTGAGGGGAAATGCATCTGCTTAAGTCTCCATAAAGCAGTTATTTACTTTTTGAAGCTGTGATGTCCTATTTATTTGTCATTACCTGTCTGGGGCATGACAGCATTTGTAGGAACTAGAGGAAAATTAAACTAGCAGCAGAATGGAACTACTGTGAGAAGGAATTTGATATTTTTTTATGACAGCACCAGCAAAATGCTGTCAGGTGCCTACTGAATAATCATATTTGTTATTGTTTTTTGAGGGTTCTTTCCTGAGTGGAGCAAATACATCAAATGGAAAGCATGGCCTTGTTGTAATACGTGAAAAGAAATACGTGTTGTAATATTGAAAGAGAAAACCTTCTCCTAAGGAAATTTCTGCAAGCCTTCAGGGCACAAGACATCTTTTTATTGTACTATGAAGCTTATTGTACTCTCAAGCACTTCAAGTGATAGGATGCAGCTCCCTCTTTTTAAAACAACAAAAGACACTTGATAGAATCATAGACTTATTCTGGTTGGAAAAGACCTCTGAGATCATCAAGTCCAACCATCCAGCCAACACTCCCATGCTCACCATTAAACCATGGCCCCAAGCACCACATCTACATGCTTTTTGAACTCATCTAGACATGGCTGGGCTGGAAACAGCTTTTTACTTTTAGCTGAGCTAGGGACATGCTTCTTGTTGGCTTCAGCTGCTCAACCTGGAAGTGGATGCACAAGTCACAACCCTAATTCCCAGAAGCAATGGGTCTAATGTGACTCAGTGTCCCTATTTCATAAGGGAAGAGGCAAACATTTTGTAGAGCATGTAAAAAACCAGCAGTCCTACCCTTAAGTGCCCCAAACCCTTTGTAGTACATAGCTTGACACATTTAGCATCACTCCTCAGCTGCAGCAATAGTTCTACTCTACTTTTAAGCTGGACTGAGGTACTACCAAATATTCCTCTGTACTTCCCACCATCACCACCCTTATCTTCCCACCACATTTAACACTCTCAGACCTAACTGATCATTGACAGCACTCAAAAAAGTGCTAAAAGAAACACCACAAAAAGCATTGTGCCCCAAATAACCCAGAAAAATACCCTGCCCATGTCCAGCCCAGGCAATGGAGGATGCTGTTACCCAGCAACCACCTCCTTTGGACCAAACTAAGGGCATCATTAATGCCTTGAACTTATAAACTTCTAGGGTCTTTCCTTTGCCAACTCATCTTTTAGGGGTTGGCTTGTTTGGTTTTTGTTTTTTTTTTCTAGGAAGAATGGAATGTCTCTGGAAGGTTGAGGTTCAGGCAAGGTGGCAGGAAGGCAGGATGAAATCAATCCATCTAAGCTTGGAGAGGGTTAGAGAAGCCTCTGTGGCTTTCAGTCCATTAAAGAAAAATATCAAAAGGAAGTGTTAAGTTTTGCTTTCTTTCTGAAGGGGAAAAAAAAAAAGAAAAAGGAAAAAAGGGAAAGAGAGAAAAAGGGAAGAATGAAACAAGAAAAGGAAACAGAAACAAGGGAAGGGAAAAGAAAAAGGGGAGAAGCAAAAAAGGGGAGAAGCAAAAGGAAAAGGCATTTGAGAGCAGCCTGTGGATAGTCCCAAAGCAAAAATCCCAATGAATCCATGCTAACAGAGCTGAACTAAGCAAACTTGTGTGTAACTCACACTTGGGCAAAAGCACACGAGGAGTTGTGGAATATTCCAAGCAGAGCAGCAGATTGCAGACGAAAGCAAGTGTGAAACAGATTGCTGGGTTGTTGTTCCTGCAATTGTCCCCTTCAGCTATCATAAAGCTCTTTGTTTAATGGCTATAAAATCAAAGAACAAGCTGTCCTGATGAAGATGGCCAAGAGACTTCCGAACTGAAAGCGATTAGTTCTTTGAAGGAAGTTCAGTTTCCTAAAGAAAATGGGCAATTTGGCATCCTGTCTCCTGGTGAAGGCAAAAGGAGCTTCAAGAAATAAATCCCTGAGCAGTAGAGATGTGCTACAAGGCAGGCAGTGGCAAAAGCAATGCTGGCAGCAGTATTAGTATCTTCATCTTCTGACCTGGCCAAGTCATCTCTTCTGGGGTGGTGTCCTGCTCGGAGCTACAACAGGACTAACTGCTCAGTGATTTCCCTTCCCAGCTTAGTCTCTCCTCAGTGCTGCACTTGCTGCAGCTCACAGCATCTTCTCCCAGACAGGCTCTGCTCCTAGCACTGACAACACTTGATGGGGAGAGTTACTGCCAAGGCTTGGGCTGCAGAAAGGCTCTGCCTTACACTTGTTCCTCTGCACACCAAGGGCACTGCTACATCTTGTGTCCCACCTTGGGGTGCAGCAAGTCAGAGGTGGTGGCACCTGCAGGGAGGAGGGGACAGGAGAGGTGACCCTGAACTGAGCAACAAGGGATTCCATCCCATGGATGTCATAGTCAGGATAAAGCTGAGGGATCACGAGGGTCAAGCTCTTCTTCAATGGTCAGTGTCTGAGGACTTTGTTCTGCCTTGGATCCCAATCCATGTGTTCCTGAATCCAGCTCCTGAATCCAGTTCCCATCTGCATCTGAGTGCACTCTGGGACTTCCCCAGTACCTGCCACAGCATTAGTGGTGACAGTGATGTCATTGCCATCGGGGGTTGGGTGATATTGGTTTTGTATCTATTTGTATCTATTTCATTCTATTGTTGTTACTTTCATTAAAGCTGGTTTGGTTTTCTTTTCCAGCCCATAAATCTCTGTCCCTTATTCCATTTCTCTTCCCCTTGGGAAGACAGAGAGATTAACAGAGATTCTTTATCACTCCTCTGGTGGCCAGCCCAGCCCTGACCCTTGACAGCTGTCCTAAAGCCAACACAAGAGTGGCCAAACCAGGTAAAACCAAATGCCCGAGGGAGAACATCTTTTTCCCAGCATCAATTTCTGAGGTTGCACAAGTCATGTTTTAAAATTCACCCCTCAAAATTAAGACTAAATTTGAGAAACAACTGTTCTGTAGCAGAATGTCACTCCTTGCCCCAAGGCATGCACTGTGTGTGTCTTTACTCTGCACACGTCTATAACCTTCCCTATTCATTTTGTGTCAAACCTTTAATTAAAAGAGTTTGTTATGTTATAGGGGAAAAAATTGGGGCATTTCCCTAGCCAAGCTGTTGAGCATGTCATTAGAAATCAGCAGCAGTTCCCATCAAACCCCAGAACCTGCTTTTCCCTCACTCTGCATGATTGGCTTCCTGAGAGTTAACATAATGAACCTCAACCCTCTTTTCAAGCAACCCTTTGGTTTCTGGATCACACAATTAATAGGACAACTTGGGAATATTTGAAATCACTTAGGTCTGGAAAAGCAAAATGTTTGACAGGCTTACAATAACAATACATCCAAAAGTGTGTGTTGGAACACACCACTGGCCTTTAATATTCAAGTAGCTGAAAACTGTGAGAACCTCAACAACTTTCCCTTTTTGGGTTTCTTTTCTTTTTTTTTTCTTCACTATCAGTATAAAATCTCCATCCAAAAAATTCATAGAATCACCCAATGTCCTGAGTTGGAAGAGACTGTCTCTGTTACTGATGCAGACACTAAACAGCACTGGTGCCTGTGTGGATCCCCTGATGGACACCACTTAGCACCAACTTCCATCTGGGTGTCAAGCTGTTGACCACTAGCCTCTGGATCCAACCATCCAACCAGTTCCCTATCCATCAAATAGTCCTCCCATATCTCTCCAAGTTAGAAAGAAGGATGCTGTGGGGGACAGAGCCTTGACAGAATCCAGACAGATGACATCCACAACTCAACATAAATCTAACCCAACCAGCCATCTACAACTTGTAATGAGCTCAGCCTTCAAGAGGAGTATTTCATCTCAGGAGAGACTCGAGGAGGAAGAAGCCTCAAGTGTGCTAAGGGAACAACGGACACAGGTGAGCTTTCATTTTAAGGTAAAGAGAAGCAAGTAGTGCCCCACAAGAAAGGCAGGAAGGTTATTTCCAGCAGACAGGATGTATTCAGGCAGCTCATCACAGCAGGGATGGCTGGTACCATCACACTAGCCTACAGTCAAAGAAGGTGAACTTTAATAAGGGTCAGCCAGAATGGAGCAATAGTCAACAGGGTTTTCTACCAGGAAATTTGTAGCTATAATCCTTAAAAGTATTTCTGACAGTCTGGACCCAGAGCTTGTTGTTTTTAGAAGCAGAGCTACTCCAGGCATCCTCAGGAGATAACAGGTTTTAAAAGAACTTTTGCTGAAGATACTTCAACGGAACAAACCACATGTTCCTTTGCTTTGATAAGACATGAACAATTCAAGAGCATCCTCTGAGGATTCTTATTACAGCCTTCAAGGCTGCAATGGATTTGAGATAGTGCTCCACAGCCTAGGCTAGGACCAACCTCCTGCTGAACTGGGTCTCTGCTGCTGGATTTCTCTAGCACCATGGCAAACATCAAGCTCTGCTCTCTTCTTAACAAGCAAAACCACCAGCTGTGATCTCCATGCTGTCCACAGCTGACTTGAAAGGCCAGGAGACTCTCAAACCAGCTGTGGTTTGAGTCACCACCCTGTGCTGGACTGCAAAGATAAACTCGTCCAGTGGGCCAAAAACAAGAGACCTCACCAACAACAGCTCCAGTGGCACAGCAAGAGAAAGAAGGTAACAAAACAACCAACCAGAGTTCAAACCAGGTTAAGATATTTAGGAAAACAGAAACATTTTGGGGCAGGACAAAGATGTCTTCTTCTTCCTGATCAATCTGTTAAATAGCATCTGTTCTGCAGAGTTACTGAAGAGTGTTAGTGCTCTTCCATAATCATTCCAAGAAGCATCAAACCCACAATCTATTCAAAGACCTAAAGGTCTTGCTGCAGACATTAAGCAAAGGGTAACCAAATTTTTCCAGCAAAGCTTATTAGCTCTCACTTGGCCACTTGCTAACTGAAGTCACAGTGATTTTGTTGAGGTCAGAGGATGGAGAGCTCTCCTATCCTTCCAGATCACACTGGGTAGAGAGGTTGCACTGGTGGACAAGCACTTTGATTTTATTCCTGAACTTCCTGGATTGCTCTGAGGGCTTCATTTGAATTCAGAGAGTGGCTTGTCCCATTTGTGCATATTTGTGTATGCACATAAACTATCAACTACCTACTTGCAGGCATGACTAACTGAGAACTGTCTGGAGAACTTGTCCCAGAACTCTCCTCTAAGAACATCTGCCAAAAGCGCAGCTTGCAGGCTGTGGAAAGGGGCTCCCAGCCTCCTGAGGTTGCCAAGGTGTCCTTCATGGTGCTGGTGGTGGGAATGGCAGCTGGATGGAGCTGCACATCTGTATGGCAAGCACTGATGAGCCCTCAGCCACCACTGTCAATTACTTAGAAGTAAAATATATATCCTAAAGTGGGAACCTTTCCTTTATTTATAGTTACTTGGTGACCTTGGAGGAATGAGAAGACAATGGAGTTGCCCACCAACCACAAAGGGGAATCTACAAGGAAATAAACATCTAAGATAGAAATATTGCATGAAGATGAGCCACATTGTCTCAGAAAGAAGTGATTGAAAGCATTTAGCCACAATTACATTAACTAGCATGTAAGTCAACAAACAAACCATTTCCTCTTGACGCTTCCATCATCACTGGAAATTAAGTTTGGAAGCCCCTAGAGCAGTGCACATATTAATGTCAGCTAATTAGTTTTTGTAACTGACTTTGCAGGCTATGTTAAAAGAGAGAGGGAGGAGAGAAAATTAATGTTCAAACACTTCTCAACGGCCATCTCCACACTTCCAAACCCTAACAAAGCAGGAAGCAAAGCTGCTGGGGAAGTTGCCTCATGCTGAAATGACAGGAGATATTTAATTCAGGGCTGATTAAGATAAGTAAAGGTATTCATCATAATCATGCCCAATAGGAGGGCAGAGGAAACCTGACCTTTAATAAAGAGATATCATTTCTCTTTGAAAAGCCCAGAAGGCTATAGCCCACGCAGACTAAAACACACCCTGAGAGCAGATAATTAGAGCACACCTTGGATTGATTAGAGCTCTTCTGGAGTAATTACACAACCTTGCTTCTCTCCCTGATTTTCCCAAATGGCTAAATGAGATGCCTGTGCCACCAACTCCTATCATCAGAGGGAGACCTCACAGGCTGGAATGACACTGGCACAGGTTGTCCAGAGAAGCTGTAGATGCTCTATCCCTGGAAGTGTTCAAGGCCAGGTTGGATGTTTCTTAGAGAAACCTGGTCTAGTGTATGGCATCCCTGGCCATGGCAGAGCAGTTGGAACTAGATGATCTCTGAGGTCCATTTCAATCCAAACCATTCTATGATATATACACAGTTTCTTTGTTATTTGTCCTGTATATAACCTGCTGCTGTTGGAGCTCCCAGGGGTGCATTTGTGATTTATCTCCCAGGACCTAATTCTGCAGAACTGAATTAAAGCAAACATCTCAGCTCCATGTATTGCACACCAGAGGGAAGGGAACATTTTGGTTGGGGACTGCCATATGATGGTGTCCTACTTGGGCATATTGAAGCTACAAATGGTCAGCTGTAAATGGGCCAGCTGCAAATTCAAGCAGAGATGAGCTCAATTAGGCACAGAAGTGACAGTAGCATGTTCAAACACAAAGGGGCCATCAATTTCCCCCCCTAGGCTGGAATCTTTTGTCAACATTAATGTTTTGGGACGTTTTGGCTCTTCAGGGCATCTCTTCTTTCTGCTACAATTTCTTCACTTGGTGACCAAAGCCACACAGATCATAGCAGAGAGCACGTGGTGTTTGTATTTTGGAAAAAGCCTACAGGCACTGTGAGCTGGTTCCCATTCATAGATTTTCAATTTAGAGATAGTGGAAAGTTAATTTGATCTGACCTCCTGCATAGCAGCAGCCACCAAATCTCACCGTGTGGTTGACCTGGAGAAGATCCTTTCCAAAGCACTTTAAATTCTACAGCAAGTTGTCCAAAGAGGTGGTAGATGTCCTATTCCTAAGGGGTTTTCAAGGTCAGGTTGTTTGGGGCTCTGAGCAACCTGCCCTAGTTGCAGATGTCCCTGCCCACTGCAGGGGGGTTGGATTAGATGACCTTGAAAGGTGCTTTCCAACCCAAACCATGATTCTATGCTTCTGAAAAAACATTGGTGGCAGTGCTACTCTTGCCATTAAAAAGAGAAAAACAAACCAGCTTTTGACTTCTTTCCCCTGGTTGCAGACACTAGGTGTTATGCCTTTGGCTGATCATTTAGAAGACCTTCATCCCATCATGAATCTTCTGTGATTCCTTTTCACAGACACTGACTCACATCATCAAATCTCAATACGCTCTTGCTTGGATAAAATGAGTAATTTGTGATGCTTTAGTCTGTCTCTTATCTTCCAGATAACAAATTAATCTTGCAATGTTGTTCTGCGCCATCTGCAACACTCAAGACATTGCAGAGACCAAAGCAGATGCAGTACCTCCAATAAGGCTTTTGCCAGTGCCTCCTGTAACAGCCTCATAAGCAAGCTTAGGGAGGAAGTGCAGGTTAGATGAGTGGACAGGGAGGTGGATTAAGAACTGGCTAAAGGACAGAGCTCAGAGGGTTGTGAGCAGCAGTGCAGAGTCTAGTTGGAGGCCTGGAGCTAGTGGTGTTCCCCAAGGGTCAGGACTGGGTCCAGTCTTCTTTAACATCTCCATCACTGACCTGGATGAAGAGATGGAGTGTACCCTCAGCAAGTTTGCTGATGACACCAAACTGGCAGGAGTGGCTGACAGCCTGCCAGGCTGTGCTGCCAATCAGGGAGACCTGGACAGGCTGAGAGCTGGGGGAGAGGAACCTCAGGAAGATCACCAAGGGCAAGAGTAGAGTCCTGCACCTGGGGAGGAATAACCTCATGGAGCAGGACAGTTTAGGGGTTGATCTGCTGGAAAGCAGCTCCACAGAGAAGGACCTGGGAGTGCTGGGAGACAAGTTCCCCAAGAAGCAGCAATGTGCCCTTGTGGTGAAGAAGGCCAGTGGTCTCCTGGGGTTTATGAAGAAGAGTGTGAACAGCAGATTGAGGGAGGTTCTCCTCCCCCTCTACTCTGCCCTAGTGAGCTTACATCTGGACCACTGTGTCCAGTTCTGGGCTCCCCAGTTCAAGAGAGACAAGGAACTCCTGGAGAGAGTCCAGTGGAGGCTACAAAGATGCTGAGGGGACTGGAGCATCTCTGGCAGGAAGAAGGTGCTCATGCCAAATGACTGCTGGGAGCTTGGAGAACACACCAGCAAATGTTGGCACTAGCACATCTCATTACTTACAAGCCCCCAAAGTACCTGGGACTGCTGAAATCTAGGGATACTTTTAATTACCCTAAGGCGTGGTTGTTCTGAGCAACCTGCTTTAGTTGCAGATGTCCCTGCTCACTGCAGAGGGCTTAGACTAAATGACCTTCAAATGTCCCCTCCAACCCAAACCATTCCATGATTCCTATCTAAGGCTGATACCAGATCCTTCCAAAACACCACTGGAGACTCTGCACAGTGATGAAGATCCTGATTTTACAATTACAACTTGAAAATATTCCAATCCTGAATCCTTTTCTTTGACAAAGGATGTCCTAAATAACAGTCTAAGAGAGAAGAGATTAATGAAATACTCACAGGTGAGAGCAGGAAGGGGAAAAAAAGGAAGGCAGGGCAATAAAGAATGCATATCCCTTGGAAGTCTTTGCTGTAAAAATGAACACAGAAATCCTCCTGCCTAAATGGTATTCAGTGTTCACAGATGTTAGAGCAGAGGATGGCAGTGAAAAAGAAGTGCTGCTACATTTTGAACACACTTAGGAGAGAAAAAAAGGTTTCAGCAATGAGGTCAGGAAGAAGGAAGATAATCCCTGCAGCAAATCCATACACAAAGTCCATCCTAGATAAGTTGGGCAACACACAGAGGAAAAACGGTCAGTCCTGGATAGTGTTGGCAAAGCACAGACAATTTTAAGTACATTAAGGGTGCAACTGAGCTCTAGACAGCCAAATTTGGCTAAGTTTGTGCATGCTTGGTGTTGATGCTCCCAGGCCACCCTGATGGGGTACAGGGAGTGACCCAGAAGATCCTCAACCAGACAATTCCTCTGGCTCAGCCAAATCACTCTCCATGCTCCATTGGCTGGAAATGTTAAGAGGAGCTATTTCTTGCAGCAGACTGAGAGCGAAGAGAAGAGGATTTGGATGCTCCACTAGAACAAGAGGGCCAGAAGATTCACAGCAGAAGGGCATATTAAATTTCTAATGCTGCCCTCGTACTCTGTGCATTATTCTCCATTACCACCTCGACACATTTAACGTGTCATTTGCTAGAGACAAGCCAGAAAGGTTTCCTATCCCTATTTCCCGATGTCATTCACCTCATCCTAAGCTTCCTATAAAAGCTGCCATTTTATTTCCATTTTCCCCTCTTTAAGATGTCTGAAGATAGTTAAACTCAGTGCTCACTGGTGAGGGAATAAACAGACAATTTACAATCCCATCTCCTCTGTGCCTGATATGACACAAATTGTTCCCATTTTTAACTTCAAGTCAAATTTGAGACTCTGCAAGTCCTGAACTTTTTGCTCAGTGCTCCAAACTCATTTTTCAACAACTACACATTGGCTACACCACGTTTGCACACCCAAAAGACTCTTTAGGCTGAGGAACATCAGCACTGACATGGGCAAGGAGCTGGTCAAAGAGGATTAGCTGCAGAAAAGAAGGAAAGTCTGGAGAATCTTCGCTATTTCGCAAGATCCTGATGCAGATTCTAGGTTTGTGGTGCACTGCTTTCTCAGGAAGGAGTGATGCAAATGTAGTTGTGCAAATGCTGCTACTCCGTTCCATTAACCTGAGATACCAGGCACAGCTGTACTTCTCCCAGCACATCTTCCAAGCAATACTGTCTGAATAATTTTTACTACTAGACCTTTTCCAACACACTCCCTTTTCTGTCCTGTAGCTCAGATTAAGCTTCAGCTATCAACTTTTCACCCTGCACTGATAAGAAGTTAGACACTTGCCATGCTTCTATTGGAAGCAGAAGAGATTGATGGCTGGGAATTACCTGCAGATTGCATTAGGTTTTACTTACTTTGGCTTATGATTAGAGAACACAGACAGAATTACTACAGCACAACCCATGGGAGACAGGGGACTGGAACTTGACTGCTTCTAAAAACATAGCCTGAAGCAGAGAAAGATCTTCCTCCAGGGCTGCAGCATATATTAATATCAAGTTTATGAGATGCTTTCTGAAGCAGGTGTCCTGCCACTGCTGCTTAATCACCTTGCCTTTCACCCTGCCTCTGAACTGGGATCTGGTGGGAGGAGGAGGTGGATTTGAGGTGGTTTAGGAAGATGCTGAGGGCACTGGAGCATCTCTGGCAGGAGGAAAGGCTGAGAGCCCTGGGGCTGCTTAGCCTGGAGAAGAGCAGAGCCAGAGGGGAGCTGCTCAATGCTGAGCAAGAGCTAAAGGGATGGGGCAAGAGGCTGGGGCCAGACTCTGCTCAGTGGTGCCCAGGGCCAAGCCAAGGGGCAATGGGCACAAACTGGAACCCAGGAGGTTCCAGCTGAACTGGAGGAGAAACTTGTTTGCTGTGAGGGTGCCAGAGCCCTGGCCCAGGCTGCTCAGAGAGTTTGTGGAGTCTCCTTGTGTGGAGAGATTCCAAGCCCAGCTGGAGGTGATCCTGGGCAAGCTGCTGTGGGTGACCCTGCTGGAGCAGAAGGGTTGGGCTGGATGATCTCTAGAGGTCCCTTCCAACCCTCACCATGCTGGGATTCTGGGTTTCAGCAACTGCATTAGCAGTTTATAGAGGTGTGTGGGGGGAACTGCTAAAACAAACCATGCAGACTCTGTGACCCAAGACATCTCTAAGGCTAATGGAGAAACCCAAAGAGAGCAGCAACCTCCAAGGACAAACCTAAAAGTCACACACTTCCAAATCATCCTCAGAACAACAGATGGATAAACTTGTGCACACTGAGAACTTGCAGTTCTGTATTATGTTCTCTACTAATGTTTAAAGAGAGCTTTGCTAGGATTTATTGAGAGCCCCCAAAAAAACCCCAAGCCCAAACCCTGCAATCTATATAATCATCTTAGATAATACCAGAAGTCAAAGAATTTTTGGGCAGACGTTTATTTTCTGGAGACAGTCATCTCTAACAGTGGCATCAGAAAGGTTTAAAACAGTTTTCCTCAAAGTATTTCTAACAAAAGAGGAATAGAACAGCAGAGCTAAATGAGCTATAACATAGGAGTCACTAGATGTAAAGAAGAAAGAAGACAAATAACAGCAAAAGAAAGGAAAAAACACCCTGATGAACTGCCTGCCAAACAGCCACACACGTAAACTGATTTTAGACTAAACCACACCACTATGTTGCTAGTACTAAAGCTTTTTTCCTTAAAACATCCATTAGACTGAAAATAACTGAATTTATAGAGACATTTTTCATTGAAGCCACTGCAAAAAATATTTCAACTCAGCTGCAAAGCACAGTATTTACTTCTCAGTCTATATTCCTAGATAACATTTAACCCCAGGAGCCATCAGGGAATGTTATGCTGACTCCAGCTTGCTTTCTTGCCAAGAAAGTGAGAAGGAAAAAAAGAGTTACCCTAGTAAAAATTTATCTACCTTCAGAGAATACAGAAAGCCTTAAATTACTTCAAAGATTAAGGGTTATCTGCTTGAAAGCTACTGATTATATTATGCATTTGAGTTCACTAGGAAGAGCAAAACCATCTGAAGAGAAAGAAGAGTTATCAGGCATCATCCTGCTTTCTTATAGGAAAGATGATCATCAGATGGAATAAATTGATTCTATTCCCACTACTGCACTGGGAAACACAACCAGACATGGAATGCTGATGATAAGCATGAAATGGGCACTTGTAGAGAATTTCAGCACTGTAAAAATTAATCTCCAGAATACTCCTGATCAGCTACTAGACACAAATAAAATTCCCTTGACTAGAGCAGTTACATGGCTGGGTGCCTGCAGCTGCCATGAGCTTCGTCCCAGCAGGACAACTGGGAGGAAAAAAAATCACTGGGAATGGGCAGATCTCACCCTAAAATCCAAAAGCAGGGGAGAAATAAATCTCACTCCTTAGGAAAATATATCTTCTCTGGGGTATAGGCACTTAGCAGGCAGAACATGTGTGCACAAGGAGCAGTTTGGCTTCTCTTGTTCTGCATACAAGAAAACAGACTGCAGGAGACAAAACTCCTAGAAATAATCCCAAAGAGAGCTCATCTCTATAGATGTGGTGCTGAGGGACATGGTTTAGTGGTGACCTGGCAGTGTTGGGTTAACAGTTAGACTTGATGATCTGAAATGTCTTTTCCAACCTGAACAATTCTATGGTTTCTACTCTGCACTTGTGTGTAAAAAATGAGGATTAAGGACACATTGTGTATGCTCCTGAGTGACCCTGTTGGCCATCTCAGCTCAGTCACCCTGAGAGCTTTGGGTGTAATATGAAATCAGCAGGGGAAGAACAAGAACGATGGGAAAAAAGAAGTAAATCATCAAATACATCAGGGAAAACCAAGGAGGAACTGTATTTTGGTACACATTTTTATGTGCTGCAAACAAGAAAGGGTTGGGAAGCTGATATGCTCCATGGCTATGTGAGGAGGAGAAAGCTCTGGCACTAAAAGTTACCTTTTTAAGCAGTATACTCCAGCTCTCCAAATCGTAGGTGGCTTCTCCTACCTTCCTCTTATGCTACTGTGCTCCAGGGGGGAAAAAAACAAACCCAACCACCCACCACTCCAAAAGCTTTCCATTTGAAAATGAAGATTAACCTTCTTTTTCTAAGAGATTAAAGCAGGAGCTAATGTGGTTCAGCAGTTCCTCTGAGCCAGATGGAAAGAACCTCCTGGGTTGTGGTGGGTTTGTATTTCTGCTTGTCTAGAACCTGAGGGCTGGCAACTCAGGACATTCACCCCAATGGTTTTTTTGTCCTTCAGGATACTGAGATAGCCTCATTTGTCACTGAAACTGTAATGGAAAGCACACTATTCTAAATCCCTAAACAGAAGAGTTTATAGATTAGTGAAGCTTATCCTTAACTGAAGGTTAATGCCATGCATAGGTGAATAAATATAACTATAAAAAAGACATTTAAGAGACAGCATTCAGTTTTCTCATTCCAACCTCTCTTCGTCTTGATGCCCAGCAACTCTGCTTAATCTTCCAAACCACAGCAGCCACCAGGAGCAAAGACAGGAAACAACTGTAAAGGAAAAGAAACAGTGAAATAAATCTTATTGTCCTTGTTCATGACATAACAGCAGCTGAAAAAATTCCAGAAAATCAATCAAACAAAAAGAAAATAAGACTAAAAGTTCGTGTAATTCTTTGAGGTGCTTTGATGAAAGCTCATGCAGGAGGGCAAAGTGTTTTGCACAGTTCACAGCTTGTGGCACCTGGGGAGGAAGGATGAACAGCTATTTTCAGAGCAAACTGTTGTTCCTAACTTACCTATTTGACCTCCTTACAGGACATCCAGCAAATCAGAACAGTAAAGCTGGAAGATTTAATCCAATTGGAAAAGCCAGTATTGACTATCTCTGGTAGTATTTAAAGGGAGAGGCTAACCCCCTCCAAAACAAGAAAAGTCTTGAAAGAAGGAGAGAAAATAGATGATTTTTTCTTTTCTAAATGACAAAAATAAGATAAAGTGTAGAGTAGTTGGATTTTTTTTAAGTGGCTGTTGCAGAACTATAGGCATTTTTGATTTCTCCAAATCTATATTGCTTTCCTTAAATATAAAGAGCAGAAAAGGCTGAATAAGATTTATCAACTTCTAGGGAAAAATGCAAAAGCAGCAGATTTAACAAAAAAGCAGTTATAGGAAGAATAAGCACAATAAAAGTCAACTTTATCAACAGTTATGATCTCGCCACGCTGAATATGTAATGAGCAACTTCAAGGCACACAAGCTTTCTAAGATTAAAGCTCTCCCTTTGGTACACCTGAACCCCAGTGAAAGTTTCTCTTCTCAAGTACCACACTGATGGGTAGCAGAAATGTCTCCAAACCTCCCTCCCCATGCCCTAGCATCAATTCAAAGGGAATGTCTGAAGGAAGGGAGGTGGTAGAGTCACCATCCATGGAGGTGTTTAAGGACCAAGTGCAGGGTCCTACACCTGGGTCAGAACAATGCCCACTATCAATCCAGGCTGGAGGATGAGATGGAGAGCAGCCCTGCAGAAAAGGCCTTGGGGTGCTGGTGGCTGAGAAGCTGGCCATGAGCAAACAGTGCACGCTGGCAGCCCAGAAGGCCAATGGCATCCTGGGCTGCAGCAAGANAGGTGTAGTACTTACGGACATGGTTTAGTGGTGTGGTGGTGATAGGTAGGGTTGGGCTTGATCTTAGAGGTCTCTTCCAACCTTAATGATTCTGTGATTGCGCAGCCAGCAAAGAAAAGGAGATCTCCACCTTCCTGCAGGAGACCCTTACAAGATGTATGTGCAACATTCACATGTATCTCATCAGACAGCACCAGAAACACACACAAACTGAAGGTCCATCTCAAAGCATGCTGATGAGGATGGCTCCTTGGCAGGAAAAAATGTGACCTCAGTGAGCTGTAAATGTCAGGTATGGACCTATTATTTTTGGCTGATTTGAAGACAGTGTCTCCATACATATTCATCTAGTCCCTCAAGAAGAAAGCTGGAATGGAGAACTAAGAGGATCACCTTTAGCCTTCCATTAAATCCGCTTTCTGAAACACAAGACTGCACAAGTTGGTATGTGCCAGAAGCTTGCACAGCTTCCTCTTTCCTGCCTCACCTCTGGCACCACTGCCAAGACCTTCTGAAGAGAGCACAGAGAGGAATTAACAATGAAGGGGCTAATAAAAACTAACTGCTCACCACAGCACCCTATATTTCAGGGGAAGGGCACCATGCATCTTTGGAGTGTCACAAGGAGGCAGCAAATACCCACAAAAGCTATAAAATCACTAAGGAAATCTATTTCCCCCCTTGCACTACATCCTCTTGGCAGCATTTGGGGAGGAATAAAAGGCAGTGCCTGCTGCTGGGCTGCAGTCCATCAGCTGCTGGAAGAGCCCTGGGGGTAGAGCCAAGTCAAGATTGATCTGTTGGGTTTACTCAAGCTAAACCATCCTGAAATGAGGTAAAAAGATCTGTCTTCACCTCAGTAGCTTTAAAGGTTTTTTCCCCCCCATATCTTCTCTTGGAAAGCAATGTAAAGATGGAAGCAGTGGAAACAAATAGCTGCATGGAACTAGAGCTGTGATGGGAAATGATTTGGAGTGAAAGCCCATGGTTGGAAGAGTCCTGGTCAAACACTGGGCTCTGCCCTGCTTTCTCCTGAACAGCCTCAGTGATCTCTCTGCCAGCTACAAATATCCATCCTCTTCCAAGTGGCCTTAAAGAAAAAGCCTTCGCCACAGGACTTGCTTTCCCTTCTCCTCCTGTTTCTTTCTCCTCCACAAATAATAGGCTACCAAGAGCCTCGTTCATCCCTGAATCACACAACGTCCTGAGTTGGAAGGGACCCACAAGGATCATTGAGTCCAACTGCTGTCTATGGACAGGACAACCCCAAACTCACACCAGGTGTCTAAGAGCATTGTCTAGATGCTTCTGGAATTCAGTGAGAGCTGGTTCCATAAGTGCATCCTTGGGGAGCCTGTTCCAATGCTCTACCACTCCCAGGGTGAAGAATCTTTCCCTAGTATCTAACCTGAACCTCCCCTGGCACAGCTTCATGCCATCCCCCTGGGTCCTGTCACTGGATCTCTTCCCAGAGATTAGCTCCTGCTCTTCCTTCATCTCTGGAAACGAAATGATCAAAATCCACTGTTCATTCAAGTCTTCTCTCTATACCTCATCTCAAAGGTCATCTCAAAGCTTTTATATCATTTCTCCTCATTCATCTCTCTGAGACAAAAATAATCTGAGAGCTGGAAGCTCTCTGCTGTGAGGACAGGCTGAGAGAGTTGGGATTGTTGAGCCTGGAGAAGAGAAGGCTCCAGGGAGACCTTACTGTAGCCTTTCAGTTCTTAAAGGGGCCTAGAAGAAAGATGGGGACAGACTTTTTAGCAGGACCTGTTGTGACAGGACAAGGGATGATGGTTTTGTGTTGGAAGGGACCTTTCAAGATCATCTCGTCCAACCCTCCTGCACTCAGCAGAGACACCTGCAACTAGATAAGGCTACTCACAGCCCTAGACAATCTGACCTGGAATAGGTCCAGAGATGGGGCATCTACCACCTCTCTGGGCAACCTGGGACAGGGTCTCAGAACCCTCAGTGTCAAAAATTTCTTTCTTCTATCTAGTCTATATCTCCTCTTTTAGTTTCAAACCATCACCCCTTGTCCTGCCACAACAGGCCCTGCTAAAAAGTCTCTCCCCATCTTTCTTCTAGGCCACTTTAAGCACTGAAAGGCTGCAAGAAGTTCTCCTCCTTTCTTTTCTTTACAATTTATGGACAATATTCTATTTGATAAATAGTTTAATTAAGTAATTCTTAATTATTCATTAAATTAAGCACAATAAATGGTTATAAGTAACCTCCCCTCAGTTGGTCTCGACACATGCATTAATCGTTGGTAGATAAGCCTTCAGCACTCCTTGTATCCCAAGGTATTCCCACTCTGACATAAAGATCTGGACTTAAAACACCCTCTCTGGTTTTGTTCTGTACTCTAAGCTCCTTTTCACGGCAGAGAGTTTATTCTCTCCACTCCAGGTAGCTTGAAAGCTCTTTATGAAATGGCTGGAAAAACTTCATCAGCAGTTTGCCACGCTGCATTCTCAAGAGGAGAGAAGAAAATCCATCTGGTCTATTAGGGCCCAATTATTAAACTCTCCTACAATGTTTATCAACATCAGAATTGCTAGTAAAAACCTGACAGTTTAAAATGCTGAAATATACAGCAACATCAATACTAAAATGCTTCAACATATATAGGTCATTTCATAATTTCAGAAGGCACCGCAATGATTACTGGAAACACATCCCAAATTATTCTGATGAATTGGGAGCTATTGAAGTGCTATTTAAAAGTGAATTTTAATATGCGGGTGAGTTACACGACACATTTTTAAGTGCTAGATGCATTAAACCTCAAAATAATTGGAAGAAGTCCATAATGTTGTGGAAACCCATAATGGGTGGACCGTTCGGTGGATAAGAAATTGGCTGGAAGGATGCAACCAGAGAGTTGTGGTCAGTGGTTCTGTGTCTAGGTGGAGAGCAGTGACAAGTGATGTCCTCAGGGCTCTGGCTTGGGACCAGTGCTCTTCAACATCTTCATTAATGACCTAGACATGGGTATGGAGTGCACCCTCAGCAAGTGTGCGGATAACACGAAGCTGAATGGTGTGGTTGATATGCCAGAAGGGCAGGATGCCATCCAGAGGGACCTGGATAAACTCAAAGAGTGGGCCCATGAGAATAAAATGGAGTTTATTAAGTCCAGGTGTAAGGTCCTGCATCTGGGTAGGAGTAATCCTAGCCATGAGGACAGACTGGGTGAAGAACTCATTGTAAGCAGCCCTGCAGAGAAGGACTTGGGGGTCATGATAGATGAAAAGCTGGAGANCTGGCCATTCTATGAATCTATGTTGAAGAAAAGCACATGGTTTGCACAGTTGGCCTTGGCCAAAACAGGTACCTGCAGCCACCAGATCTGACCTACAGATTAATGACCTCATCTTTCAGCTGAAGATGGCACCAAGGTTTAACAATCACAAAATTGTTTTGGTTGGAAGAGACCTTTAAGACCATCAAATCCAACTGTTCTCCAGCACAGCCAGGTCACCACTAAACCATGTCCCTCAGCACCACATCTACACATCTTCCAAATCATGATTCCACCACTGGGCTTGACAATCCTTTCTATGAAGAAATTGTTCCTAATGTTCAACCTAAAGCTTCCCTCGCACAACTTGAGGCTGTTTCCTCTTGTCCTATCACTTGTTCCTTGGCAGAAGAGACCAACCCTCACCTCACTCCAGCCTCCTGTCAGGGAGCTGTAGAGAGTGAGAAGGTCTCCCTTGAACCTCCTTTTCTCCAAACTAAACAACTCCAGTTCCTTCAGTCAACTCATGAGGAATACCCAAGTGAATTACAGCCAGCAGTCTGTGCAGAGCTAGGTGTCTCACCCTGAAGTAGACATGTATGATGCACTTTGGTGTCCATCACCTAGAAGAAAAGCTTTGACACAACAAACCCAGAAACCTAAAATTAAGGTGGCAAAGCTAGAAACTAAATCCCACTCAATAAAGGTTTAAAACCCCAAAGTGCTTATTTCACACCCCAAACCACTAGGTTGTCACAGGAGTTGTTAGAGGCCAAAAGCATAAATGGGAACAGTTAATGATAGGACTAATTAATGGAGGAGAGACCAAATGGCCTCACTGCTCTGGTCCACGTGCAACCATAGAATCATTAAGGTTGGAAGAGACCTATAAGATCATTGAGTCCAACCATCAACCTATCACTACCATTGTGGAAGAGAAAGTAAAGGGTGATGAGGACAACGTGGAAAGAAGGAAGTCATGAATGCTAAACTGTTAAACTCCTTCATCTTGTGAGAAATAATGCAAAGGTATTCCCAAGCTCTTCCTTTTCCTCAGGGAAAAAAAGATTCAAGAGTGTATTTTAGGCACTTACTTAGCCTTTTGTGCTGCAGCAAGCAATTATTTAATAAGCAGAAAGAGTAAATAAAATCTCTGCAGCACAACTCCAGATCTGAGTTATTGTGACAGGCTGCTCCCACTCATGGAAAACGCTGGGCAAATGCTCACAGCCAGGAAAAACAATCTACAGCACATCAAACCATCTGCATGCCTGTGCTACAGAGTCCAGCAGCACTCCCTCCAAAGTTTTGCTGAGGAACAAGTCCAATCATTTGCACCAGACTGAAATTATACTGTTTGACATTCAGACCTTCACTTGAGGTTTCATATGTCACCACGAAAATGCAGAGCTGGCAAGTTTGGTTCTCTTGGTGAAATAATAATCTCTTGGTGAAATAATAATCGTTGTAAGACTAGGATGGGATGAGAGAGGGTCAGTGTTGAACAACCCTAGAAGGACATTTCCAGGGTAGGTATGAAAGACAAGATATACAGCAGTCAAGAAATGGGATAAGCTGTGCATGTAAAGACACAGAACAGAAGTGTAGGAGGAGACATCAGAGCTCTATGGTAAATCAGTGTAACAAAGCTCAGGATGAGATCAAAGAATAGACTCAGAATCACTATGGTTGGAAAGATCTCTGAGATCACTGAGTTCCAACTGTCCACCTAACACTACCATGCCCACCACTAAAACATGTCCCCAAACACCACATCTACACTTTAGAATCACACAACAGTTTGGCTTGGAAGGGACCTTTCAAGATCATCTAGTCCAAACCCACCTGCAGTCAAGCAGGGACATCTGCAACTTGAGCAGATTGCTCAGAGTCCCAAACAACCTGACCTGGAATGGTTCCAGGGATAGGGCATCTGGCATCTCTCTGGGAAACCTGGGACAGTGTCTCACCACCTTCACTGTAAGCAATTTCTTCCTTCTATCTAGTCTGAATCTTCCTCTTTTAGTTTCAAACCATCACCCCTTGTCCTATCACAGCAGGTTCTGCTAAAGTCTCTCCTCATGCTTCCTATAGGCCTCTTTAAGCATGGAAAGACTGCAAGGACTCCCTGGAGCCTTCTCCAGGCTGAAGGTTATATATTTATATTTAACAAAACATCAGAGGAAAAAAAAAATTCATTTTAGCCATTCACACTCACACCCACAGATGCCAAATCTATTGACCAGCTGGTCACTAAGGTTGGAAGAGACCTCGAAGATCATCAAGTTCAACCATCAACCTATCACCACCATGCCACTAAACCATGTCACTCAGACCATCAACTCCACTTAATAGATCTCTACAGAACTGTCCAGTAAAGCAGAGGAGCACAGAAGAAATACAGATTCTATATTAATTCTTTTAACTAAAAGGAAGAAAAAGGCTCACTGGTGAGCAGCATGAGTTTAGAAGGCCAAATATTCCAAATAATAGTTATTTTCACATCTTTTGTATGCAAAAGGACGCTGGTGAGAAATGCCTATACTAGACAGGTGAGGTGGCATAAATGGATTTTTTGGAAGCTGAGGAAGCACAGCTACCAGGAAAAATGTCAAAATAGCTCATACTACCTCCTGACAGACATTCATTTAATTCTGAATTCAAGAACTGGGTTATGAAATGCAGAGAAGGAAACAGAAAAAAACCAACACAGTTTGGGTGCAATCCATTCAGCTTTGCAAAGGTTAATAATGGTTAGAATCTCATTTCTCCTGCAGCTCCAATTCCAATGCAATATTAATGACCCTGAAACTTCACTGTTCTGCCCAACCTTTACCCACTGACATTTTCTCAGCTGCAAATAAAACCTTGATGTGTTGCAAACTAAACCAATGGTAACACAGAGTCACATGCCTCGTTTCCTGCTGAACACTGACTCCAGGAGGAGCTTCAGCAGCATCCTGGCTTGGATCAGCACTAGTATGGCCAGCAGAACTAGGGCAGGGATTGCCCTCCTGGACTGGGCACTGGAGAGGTCACACCTTGAATCCTGGGTTTGGTTTTGGGCTTCTCACTCTAAGAAGGACATCGAGGTGCTGGAGTGTGTCCAGAGAAGGGCAACAAAGGTAGTGAAGAGTCTAGAGCACAATCCTTGTGAGGAGCAGCTGAGGGAGCTGGGATTGTTCAGCCTGGAGAAAAGAAGGCTCTGTGGAGACCTTCTCACTCTCTGCAACTCCCTAAAAGGAGGCTGGAATGAGGTGGGGATTGGTCTCTTCTGCCGAAGAACAAGTGATAGGAAAAGAGGAAGCAGCCTCAAGTTCTGCCAGGGGAGGCTTAAGTTGGACATTAGGAAGAAGTTCTTCCCCAAAAGGGTTGTCAAGTCCTGTCCCAAGCTGCCCAGGGCAGTGATGGAGTCACCACCCATAGAGGGACTGAAAAGCCATGGAGATGCAGTGCTGAGGAACATGGCTTAGTGGTGACCTAGCAGTGCTGGTTGATGCTCGGACTCAATGATCTTAAAGGTCTCTTGCTACCAAAATGATTCCGTGCTCAGGATGTGGTTAAAACCAAGTGGAGAAAGCTTCTAGTAGAAGGAAATATGCCACAACATCACCAGCACAGAAAGATTTCCAGAACTGCCTGCAGAATGGCAAAATACAACCAGACTATTTAATGGGCTACCAGAAAATCATTCTAAACATCTATTTCCCAGAACAAAATCTCTTTTTGTGTCCAAGAATTCATACTTCTCACAGGTTTTGAGTTAGAGGTGGCCTGTAGCTCCAAGGTGGTTTTACCAACTGCCTTTAGGCTTTGCAGAAAGCATTGTCATTGCCTCTCCTTAGTGTGCAAATTTTCAGCCAGCTCTATCTCATTAACATCACAGGGGGACTATCAGATATTACTTATTTATGGTCTCAATTGGGTTCAACTGTAATTATGAAATGCACCCTAAGGCATTAAAAATGGAAGTGTGTCAACAGTTTCCCCTCCAACCAGCAGAGATGGATCATGCTGCTCCATACACTGGTTATTTAGTGAGTTGTACCGGCTGTAAAATAAAACACTGGGAGAAGAACTCAGCAGTAGTTGTAGTTAAAGAACTGAAGAGTTTGTAATGCATTATAAATGCTTAGTTGGAGAACACCAATAAACTGTCTTCTCCCAGCTGCAGACATTCTCATTCCTCTGGCATGTTAAGGAATACTGCAGGTTTGCTTCTCAAGGAGATCCATGAGGTAGCAGTGAAGGAGGAAAGGAAAATCACTGTTGACTACCTTCAATCTGCCTAACTTTTCACAGAATCCCAGCATGGTGGGGGTTGAAGGGAGCTCTGGAGATCATCTAGTCCAACACCCTGCTCCAGCAGGGTCACCTACAGCAGTTGCCCAGGATCACCTCCAGCTGGGCTGGGAATCTCTCCACACAAGGATACTCTACAACCTCTCTGGGCAGCCTGGACCAGGGCTCTGGCACTCTCACAGCAAGGAAGTTCTTCCCCATGTTCAGATAGGACCTCCTGGGTTCCAGTTTGTGGCCATTGGCCCTTGTCCTGTCCCTGGGCACCACTGAGCAGAGTCTGGCCCCAGCCTCTTGTCCCCTGCACCCTTGAGCTCTTGCTGAGCATTAAGCAGATCCCCCCTGGCTCTGCTCTTCTCCATTTTGGATGGCTTCAGCAGAACAAATACTGAAGTCAGATCTAGGAGTAAACACTCTAGATCAGTGGAAGCAAGGTGGTGGTTCAAGCCTGCTCTTTTCCTGGGATTGTATTAAAGCACACTCCAGCCTTGAAGCTACACACTAGAAAAAAAGCCCATGATGATATAAACCACTTGTCTGAAGCACCCATCTGGAGCTCCTTGTTTTAATTAAATTTAGCATGGAATCTAAAGCAAGATATTATTTCTGCTGCTCATTTTAAAATAGGCATAATATTGCCTACTTTAAAAGAGTTTGTAAAGAGAGCTGGAGTGCTGCCTCCTCCATGTATATCCCTCCTGAGGGAATTCTTATTGAGCAATTATTGGTTTGTATTTTTGGAGTATCAACAGCTCCTATAAGAGAGGCTAACACATTAGTTGTTGAAATCTGAAAGAGATGTCCTGGGATGCTTCAGGAGACACTGAACCTCTCTGTTAGGGCTACAAGGATGGAATAGGAAACAAGTATTGGAATTGCTGCTGTTAGTTCCCACTCCCAGGGAATCATCAGCTCACTTCACACTAAGAAAGGAACTTTTCCCAAGCAGCTCCTGAAGGACACAAAGGGATTTGTGTTCAGTTGTGTCGAATTACATGTTTGTATTTAACTTGTGATGCTGAATTTATGCCCCAAAAGGCGCAATGGAACTGCTCAGAGACAACTTTTAGCCTTTAAGCAGTGAGGTGTTTATTTCAGTCAACGTTGAGGAACTTTCAACTAAGGCTGGACAAAAAAAGTTCCAAAGCAGTCAGTGAAAAGCCAGGCTATTTATACAATTTCTACAAGAGATAACATCATCTTTACATGCATATTCATATTATTGCAACATCTAATGATAATATCCATAGCAGGCAGTTAAGGCAGAGTCTTCATTTTGGGGAGATTCCTGGTGGTACTTCCTGTTACTTCAGTCTCAGGAGTCATCTTTTGCTCCTTTTCCTCAGGTTAACTTTTGAACTTGCCTTAATTCTGCTGACTCCAACGTGTATTTGGCAAGAGTTTCTGGGCTCCTGCCTTTCTCTTTCCCCTCATCTCTCAGTGTTCCTCCTTTATGCCTATTTATGTATGTGTGGTAGCATTTTTGGTGCTCCTTATTTTCCTGTGTTCTTACTTTATGTTCTTTTTGTGTCAGTGTGTTAGCATTCTTTGGCAAAGTGTTCTCTTCAGCTAGTCCTTGAATCTTGGTTCTTCATTTCTTAACACAGAATGCATGCTCTGGGCTAACTCTTCAGGTCTTGCTTTGTTTCACTTGACATGTTTTCAGAGTTCAATTGAAAATCAAAAGGTGCTACCCAGAGAGTCTGAAATTAAGTCTTGGCAAAATCACTTCCCCAATCTATGATTTGGGTCTGATGATGTGTCAGTATCTGCAATTGCTGTATGATGTGCTAACTCCAAAGGTGTCTTCTGCACCATTTAAAAAGGAACTTCTCCATTTCCAAAGCCTCCCCCACTCCCAACCTCCCTTTTCCTGCATGCACAGGACAAGATGCACTTGCACAGATAGGTAGACACTTTCCTTAACATATTTCCTAATAAATCCTTTAAATGCAGCAGAGATTACCATTCTGTAAGGTGTGATGTAAAGCAGGATGTTTAAGTGAAAAAAAAAAAACAACCAACCAACCAACCAACTCCAAAATACCATTTCAACCTCAAACAAAACACGAAGAAGAAATACTCAATTATTTAAAATGAAAAGTACCTGAAAAATGTCACAAAGAACTGCACCAGGTCCATAAAGTTGCTGTGCTGTGAGAATGCAATCTGCAAAAGACAAGCAAATGCTTTTTATTACTTACTGATAAGGAAATTCATATTTCAGCTGCATTGCTGCTGGGATGAAAAAAATAATGACAAGGAAATATCTATTAAGTCAATTAACATTTTGGAATAATAATCTTTTGGAAAAGCTCTGAGATATTCTGGGGAAATAGAAAACACATTAGAAGTTCATGTTATTTGGAAATCATATATTGAAAAAAATGATAAAAGCACATACATGTTTATGTGTATATATAAACATCTAAATACATCTCTTTCCCAGCCATGTTTAAGGACTACTCTTCAGTGCACCTTAGCCACCTTGGAGAAAACACCAGTTCAAAAAGTTAGAACCCAGACATTTCCCACAGATAAAATTAGAGCATCTTCAATTACTGTGCAGGCAGCAACCCAATTAGCACAATTCCAAATTCATGCTCCCATTCACACATCCAAAACCTCCTTGGATAAGTAAGTAACTTACACCAAGAGCAGCAAAAAGGCATGAGAGACAGAAGATAATAAATACTGTAAAGCCAGCTCTGGCAGCATTCATCTTTGTTCCCTTCCCTGCAAGCCACTCAAATTGCACAGGAAAGGGAAAGGAAAAAAAAAAGGGATTTTTTTTTTTGGCCAAAAACCAGAGGGAAGAAGCAAAGAGGAAACTGGGAGGTAGTTAGAGGCAAAAAGCAAAGATTAGGTTAAAAACAACACAGCAGAGGGGAGGGAAGCCAACAGCAAAGCAATTTCTGCAATAGTAGGGATCACAAGTTCTTTCCAGGTACCTCCTATTTCCTCTGCCAAGCTCAGCAGCATCAAGCAGAGGATTAACTCTTTCCTGAAGTAAACCAATTTATTTCAAGACCAAACTGCAATCTGTCCCTTCCAAAAGCTTCCCATGGATATGAAATGCACTTAAGGCATCATTTGTGGTGGTTTTCCCTTAATAAACTGCACGTTATGGTACCATTAGCATAACTACAAATCTCTCCTTCCTGCAATAGTCACATGTAAAATGAGTTATTGCTTGGATTTCTGCTGCTCAGGAACACCTTCTATTAGCTTATTAGCTCTACACAGCCATTGTAGCTTGCTAAAGAAGCTGATCAAAATCATTTTCTTAGAAATATATTGAAGTGTGATTAAGCTGAAAGCTCCTTTGCAGCACATCAATTCTGTTTGGCTAGAAAGCTAACATGAAAGCTGCAGACCACATGCTTCTGACCTCAGTACTGCCTACAACAGACAAGAAAATATAGAGCTTCTTCCTGTTTTTCTTTTTTTCCCCAATAGCTTTCTGATTAGAAAAAGTCAGTGACTATGATTTGATTTTTTATTTTACAACTCAGTGCATGGTAACTGAGGTAGTTCTACACTGACATAACCATTCTGACATGGCTTAAAGGTAAAGAATTTTCTTACTGAACTATCACATCCTTAAATACAAACCCATAATAGATCCAAAAATATGGGCTGAGAATAGCTAGGATGCTGACTGACTAGGAAAGTTGCATTTCAAACAAAGCCCCTATTAAAGAAACCCAGCATGGTGAGGGTTGGAAGGGACCTCTGGGGATCATCCAGTCCAACCCCACTGCTAAAGCAGGATCACCCAGAGCAGGTTGTCCAGGTTCACCTCCAGCTGGGTTTGGAATCTCTCCTCACAAAGAGACTCCACAAACTCTCTGAGCAGCCTGGGCCAGGGCTCTGGCACCCTCACAGCAAAGAAGTTTCTCCTTTTGTTCAGATGGAAGCTGCTGGTTTCCAGTTTGTGCCCATTGCCCCTTGGCCTGGCCCTGGGCACCACTGAGCAGAGTCTGGCTCCAGCCTCTTGCCCACACCCTTGAGCTCTTGCTCAGCCTGGAGCAGCTCCCCTCTGGCTCTGCTCTGCTCCAGACTAAGCAGCCCCAGGGCTCTCAGCCTTTCCTCCTGCCAGAGATGCTCCAGTGCCTCAGCATCTTGGGAGCATCTGCTGGACTCTCTCCAGTAGTTCCATATCTCTCTAACTGGGGAGTCCAAAAGAGTACCCAGTACTCCAGATGTAGCCTCGCTAGGGCTTATACTGAAAAATTCTTCTGTAGAAAAATAAAAGCACAAAGAAATCACCACCAGGCAGTGCTCTGCAGATGATCATTAGAACTTGATTCTGTGACGGAAACCAATTAGAAGAAGAAAGACAGCTCTCCTCATTTTAATAAAAGGACAGATTCTACAGAAAATGAATGAGACTGTAAATTCATCTCTAAACTGTTACCAGAAAAGGGCTTCTCATTGCTTGCTAATCCAAGGGTAGGAAAGACAGAGAGAAGGAAAACTGTGATTTGTTTCATGCCAAAGCACTTTACCAGTGCTGGTTCTCTTGCCAACCTGTTGGAGCTATTCTCTTGCAAAGACCAACTAAGGATCTGCACCTCATGCATGGATTAAAATAAACACCTAGCTCGGTCCCAATTTCCTTCTCCCAAGCTGAAAACACTTTCTGCTATTAAACCTGACCAATTTGTGTCACAGGCAATTTAGTAGCATAATTGTTAATGGTTTGCTTACTTAGAGCTTAATTTCCCCTAATATAATCTGTTGCTAGGACTTAATTAATTCAGTTACACAGAAAGTTTGGTTAGAAAGAGCTGTTGCAAGTAGAGTGTTCATCCTGGGTATAGGAAAAATGTGGCACAAATTTTCTTAGCACTGTGGATTTTTTTAATTAAGTTTCAATGACAGAGGAAAATTCATTTATCCATTCACCAAAAAAAAAAAAAATAAATAAAAGAAGCTAAGAATGTATCAAAGGAAGAAGGAGAGGAACTGCAGGAATCCAGCATCTACCTAGGACTGGGAGAGCCTCCTCCAGGTTCCAAGCAGAACTTCAGAGCACTGGCAAAATCAAATTGCCACTTTCACACCCTACATTTCCTTCAAAGATGCTCTGGGCTATGTTCTTAGGAAAAAATTCATATCCTCCAGTGAAGATGCAAACAGATCAGAAAATTAATTACCTTAATTCCAGAGAATGTTATAAAGCTTGGGTTTATCTGATCTGAAAAAGCACCTGAAAAAGACACATCAGCTTCTCATGCTGCTTCTAATGCCACAGCAATTGAAGAACCCAAAAATATTTGGGCTGCTTTCCAGGTGAACACAAAGAGCTGGCTATACGGACTGATTAAAATGTCTAATTAAGAGCTTTACTTTCTTTATCATTTTGATAAGCATAAAATATTCAGCCAAGAAGAAAATTTGCCTACCTCAAGCTAGCCAACATCACCTCAGAAGTGCACTAGCTTTGAAATCTGTATATGTAAAGCAGATAACAGCAAAGTGCTTGGCCACAAAATGTTCTGAATAAAGGAAAAAGCAATTTGAGCCCAACTGACATTTCAGGAACAGGTAGTACTTCAAGCCCCAAAAGAGTCTGCAATCTTCTCTCCTGAGGAGAACTTGGAGGTATTGGTTGACAGGAATCTCAACATGAGCCAGCAATGTGCACTCAGAGCCCAGAAGCCAACTGTGTCCTGGGCTGCATCCCCAGGAGGCCAGCATGAGGATTGTGCCCCTCTGCTCTGCTCTACTCTGGGGAGACTTTTTGCCTTTCTCCTCTATAAAGTGACCCAACTCACATCAGTGCTGCCTTTCTTCTCAAGTCTACTTCAGATTAGGGATGAGAAAAAGGGAAATGATGCTTTGAACAGGACACACCCATACACTAGAATTGTAAAGGAGAGAAAAATAAAAGCCCAATTAACTTCTGAAACCAGAGAGCACAACAGAGAAGGCACAACATGAAGCAGGCAACTGGAGTGTGGTGCTAGCTGTGAATTGAGAAGATATCAAAAGGTCCCTACTGCTGGATCCATTAACCTCACCTAGCAGGTGGCAGAACACTACAGCACTTGTGTTTTGAAAGTCTCCAGGACCACAGAAGACTGAAAACCACAGAAATTTCAGAGATTTTAGGCTGCTTTCCTTTTTATTTAAATATAGCCCCAGCCAACACAGTTAAAGGACAAAAAAAAAGCAGCACACAGAACTGAAAAGTGAGGAGCATCAAGGGCTTCCAAAGAGATGAAGCCAACAGCTCAACAAGCTGCAGCTGCCACCTCCTTCTATTGCCTCCTCAGCAACTCCACTGTCTTTTCTTTTTTTTTATGGTTAGAGGCAAGGATTCAACCTGGCCTTGGAGAATAGAGACAACAGTAGCAGGATGCTGTGGCCTGAATGCTGAGTGCCTGAGCTTCTGTCAAAGGACCAGCAGAAAAACAAACAGGTTTTAAGTATTCTTGAGCGATGCCAAACTCATCAAAACATTCATTTTGCACTCTGTGATAGTGATGGGGGGAAGACTGTTCTTCTGCTCCAAAGATTTGGTTCTTCTTCAAACACAATGTGCTCTAGTGGAACACATTGCTCTTGGTGCTCTCCACTCAACAGCAGCAGTGAGTTTCCAGGACAAAGCAACCTAGCAATCCTGCTCCACCACCTTGAAAGGCTCTGCCCCATGCTGCTGTTGTTTCACACGTTCTGTGAACATCTCTAATGAGCCAATCTCTAAATGCTCTGCTAGGGGATGGTTAGGTTGGATATTAGCAAAAAGGTCCTCACCCAGAGGGTGATGGAGCACTGCAACAGGCTCCCTAGGGAAATAGTCATGGAGCCAAACCTGACAGGATTCCAGAAGCATTTGGATAACACCCTCATGCACATGGTGTAATTTTGGGGGTTTGTCCTGTGCATAGGCAGGAGTTGGATTTGATGATGCTCATGGGTCCCTTCCAACTCAGGATATTCTATGATCTCTAATGAGCCAAGGTAAGTCATTAAGCCAGCAGAGAGCTAACTGTAGGAATGAAGGGCTTTTTAAGGGGGATATTTCTGTGCTGATCCTGTTCATTGAGGGATGAGGCAAACTCAGCAGCAATCCAAAGGAGGAGCAGGATAACACAACCCTTTCTGGGCAGGCTTCCACAGTCCATCCTTGCCTGTGGTTCCATGGATGTACCAGAAGCTCATTCATTGCCTAAATAATTCTTACCATTCAGTTGCCCTAGGACATCTCACTTGGCCTCCAGCTGCTGCTCCAGAAGGGCATGGGCCTTTCACAGGTCCTATGTCCTATCTGTCATCTTCAAGGCATTACATGGTCATGTTCAGGCAGTGAATATCCCACCACATTACTGGACTGAATGCAGCTATGTTTGTGCTCTCACTCCCCAGGGAGGCAGTCATGGCACTAACTCTCATGGAGTTTATGAAGCACTTGGACAATGCTCTTAGACACATAGTGTGACTTGGGGGGTGTCCTGTGGCTAAGGAAGAGTTGAACTCAATGACCCTTGTGAGTTCCTTCCAACTTGAGATATTCTGTGATTCTGTGGTAAGCTGTGGACATCAAGGAGGAATTGTCATGCTCAACTGAAAGCTGACAAATTTGACTAAGGGATAAGCATCCATAACTGAAACACCAGATGAGCTGACAGCTGAAGGTCCAGGAGAGGTGGACAACAGACAGCAGAGAAGGTCCCAGACACAGGTCCAGATCAGTCTATCCCTTCTTCAGTGACAAAAATTACTCATTGGAAGCTCAGAGACCAACCTGCATCCAACCAGACTCAAATTGCTGCTTTATATTATGTAGGAAAAAAAACTTTTGCCCAACTTGGTGCAGCTGAAGAGGTTCAGATGTTGAGATTTACATTTTACAAGAAGGAAAAATAAAATCTCCCCTAAAATTTGATTTTCCCACCTAGTAATAGGAGCCACGTTGCTCCTGTGTGAAGGACCAATGAAAGAGATAAATGACTTGCTCCTCACTTGCTGCAAGACTAACTAAGCCATTGAAGCTTTATGGCACAAACACTTGATACTCTGCAAATATCAAAACTAGTTCACTTCCAAACTTAAAACCAAGATGGAAATCGATTTATATTCCAATACTGTGCTGCCTTACTGCAGTAGTCACAAATTGTCACTTGCCAGCTAATTGGCTGCAGTCAGCAGTTGGCTCAGAAATGCCAATTATCTCTGCTTTGTCTCCCCATGTGAGCTCTCAGATTGCTCTGCAGAGCAACCAGGGGCAGAGCTGCCTTTACATGACAGAGAAGGATGAAGATGTAGGTTCTCCCCTCCCCATTTCTCTGCATCAGAAAAAAACTTAGCACACAAATCTTGACAAAGAGGAAGGATTTGCTCAATAAACAGCCAGGTGTTGACTAGTGATGTTCATCTCAGTTGGAAGTGCATGAGTCCATCATTGGACCAGCAATCTCAGATCAGACCCTGCACATCTCCTCAGTACAGTAACACACTAGATGATCACACTAGAGGATCTCCAGAGGTCCCTTCCAAACCCTAGCAAATACCACAAGAAACCTGAGGCAGGGCCAATAAAACCAGGCTGCCCAGAGAGGTTATGGAGTCTCCTCTGGAGAGATTCCAACCCCACCTGGACATGACCCTGGGCTAGCTGTACTGGGTAGACTACAGACTAGATGATCTCCAAAGGTCCCTTCCAACCCCTACCATGCTGGAATTCTCTGAAAGTTCACCCGACTTTGGGTTCAAGTACTTGATGCACTCACATAGTTATGAAATAAAATGTTGGGAACTTTAAAAAAAAGTCTTCTCCACTGCATAGCCAGAGCTGGAGGACTGGCAGCTTGATTTGTGTTTCCAACACAAAATTAGAGGAATAACATCAGGCACTTAGGAAGGAAATTTTATGAGGTTGGAGCTCAGGGTACAGGAGCTCACACAAGGGCTGATCAAAGAGTTGCTGGTTTAGGTGGTATCAGTAACAGCTTTGAAAGCTGTGAAGGCAGAAATCATATGCTGAGCTGTTTTGCTCATCAAGGTTTTATTTGTTGAGAGCCTCAGCTATGATTTTGTGTTAAGGAAATCCTAACATTAAAGCAAAATAACACTGCTGGGTAGGGAAAAATGAACACCCTACAGGTACAAGCTCTTATATTAGCATTAAAAGAGGAGAGGTAGTTGCTATTTATCACTAAAGGCTTTCTACAACATGTACTTCACCATTTTGTCATGAAGCACTTCCCAGTAACAAGCTGAACTGGGAAATCAATCTCTCATGATTTATTTCAATCCCCATAGTTAAAATAGACTTTGGGTTCAAGTGTAGGAACAAGGATGGTGCTCAACTGTTTTAAGAAATGACCATACATGACATTCATAAGGAAGGAAAAAAAGGAAAGAAAAAAAAGAATAATAAACTGATTTGAAAAAAACAACAACAAAACCATAGGATCATCAAGTCCCAACTGCTGGCCCAACACCCTCATGCCATTAAACCATGTCACCAAGTGCCACATGTACATGCTTTTTGAACCTCTCCAGGGATGGTGACTCCACCTCTGCCCTGGGCAGCCTGGGCCAATGCTTAACCACTCTTTCACTGAAGAAATTGCTCCTAATATTCAATCTGATCCTTCCCTGCACAACTTGAAGCTATTTCTTCTTGTCCTACTGCTTGGGTGAAGAGACCAATCCCCACCTCATTCCAACCTCCTTTCAGGTGGGTTCAAAAAACCCCAATCCTCCCAGAGTTTTATTATTCCATAGGGCTGAGAGAGGACCACACTGCCCTGACCCCGACTCTCCATGCAAGATTTGACAATAATTAAAATCCTAATAATAAGTAGTCAAGAAACTAAAGGAGAACAAAAAGAAGGTCTAGCCTGAAGTTGCACCAGGGAAGGTTTAGATTGGATGTCTGGAAAAATATCTTCACTGAAAGGGTTGTTAAGCATTGGCCCAGGCTGCCCAGGGCAGTAGTGGGAGTCACCATCCCTGGAGGGGTTCAAAAACCATATAGATGTGGTACTTATGGACATGGTTTAGTGGCATGGTGGTGATAGGTAAAATGTTGGACTTGATGATCTTAGAGGTCTCTTCCAACCTTAATGATTCTGTGATTGCAGGAATGGTTTGTTTTTAACAAAAGCAGAGCCCTAGAACCATCTGAGAGCTGTTACTGGAGTGCTAGTGTGGTTCTGTCTTCATATCTGGGAGCTAAATAAACCAGAGGCTTTCTGGGTTTGTCACCTTCTGTTAGCAGGGGATATATTTTTCCCCCAGGCTCAATTCACTGCTGCAGTTGTGTATCTTGGCTCCTTGTATTTTATTGGCAGTGCACTTTCCTCCTCTTCATTAACTCTGCTTGCTATTCTTTGACTCTTTAAATAAGCTTTCATACAAGGAAATATCTCTAGCTCTTTGGGTAGCTGTAAAAGCTTCCCAGCAATGGCTCACACATCACTCTTTTGCTGAGCTGTAGTTCAACTGGAGGTTTACATTTATATTCAGTGGGGGCACATGCTGTATTTTTTCAGCACAGAAGTGCAAGCAACTTGCACATCATCACCCTCAGCCTCACCCAGGAGAAATTAGTTGCTTAATGCATACTTTGCTTCCATAGAAAATTGATTCTGTGGTTGTTTTGGGGGTTTTCTGATATTATGCTTTCCAGCTCTGTATCTAGAAAGATAACAAATAATAATAATAAAAAAGATCAGCTTCCTTTAAAGTCAGACAATCCATACAGATCTTACTTTCATCCAAGAAGAAACCTCATCCTAAGAAATCCTCCTGGCATTATTAAATCTGAATCTCACACTCTATGTCTCTCCACTCCCCTATAACTTCTCTTATTTATGCAGCTGCAGTTTTGCAGCAGCCCTACGAGCAGACTCCCAATGCTCTGTGAAGATGTTACAATAAACCTCACAAAGGTTTATCCCAAGAATAATTCAAGTTGTAGATATAAAACTCCAAGAGTGAAAGGAGAAAAATCCCATGCCACAAACACAGCACTTGGGGAGAGTTTAGCCTGAGCAATATTCAAGGTTCCTGAAGCCACCACCAGTAAGAAGTCTTGAAGTTGCAAGACATCCTAGCAAGGGTTAAGTGCTTTTGAGAGAAACCTTAGATTTTTAAAAGACTTAAGAAGCTGCTAACAAAACTACTACTTAATATGAAAGAGAACAACTTCTAAGAGGAGGAAAATGTCATCAGTTGATGGCAAAAAAGCAAGGAGGCGGGAGCAGATAAAAAGGAAGCAGCTGTTACATGTTTTAAAGTATCATTGAACTCTTCTGTTTTAAACCTTTCTGTCCCCAGCAGAAGATATCAGTTGGGCCTGCTCTGAAAAAAGAAACATTATGCAATTGCCTATCTCCAAAAGGTAATTACAGTCAACAGCAAATCTAATCAGCTTAACAAATGAATTTAGGTTTCATTGTTGGGGTTTAAGGCAAACCTCTCACCACAGCCAGAGAGAAGTACTCAAAGAGGCTCAGAAGCACCTGCAGTTATGTCTAACCAAAGGCAAGGGACATCATTAACAAACAAGTTTGGCATTCCAGTGCTTTCAGAAGCAGAAGAGAAAATAGAGTTTTGGAAGAGAAGGGTCCCAGAGAGCTCAGGATGATTAGATCTCCACACCTATCTCTAGTCCTCATTAAAGGTGCATGAGGCATGCTGAGGAGCTGGCGGGAAAGCCATCAAGATCACCATCCTCAGGATGGTTTTGAGTCTACCTAATTATTTTATCAAAGCAATCACTACCTATCTATATGTATTTTATTCTCTTTAGCCAGAAACAAAGAGCTTTTTTTCTTTCCCTTTCCCCTTGCTGAGAGCTTTCATTCAATTAGCCTGTGGCTTTTGATTATGGAGTGACAGGAATATAGAGAAAGGCTGGAGATCTCCACAGGCCATGGTCATTCCTTAGGGATATTTATGCCCTGTATCAAATGCCTAATGTTTCCTCCAGAGATGAATTAGGGTATTAAGAGTCCATCACAGACCTGCTTCTTTTAACTGGGCTACAGTTTCTTCGTTCTATCTTGTTACCTGCATTAGCAAAGCCTTTTAGTTAGGCTGCAAACCTCAAAGAGGTAACCCTAGAGAACATCACTGCTGGCAATGTTCATCTCATCTAAGAGAGGATAAAAGCCTATAATAAAAGGAAGGTGGAAATGTGGGACCCAGCAACTCTCTAGCTCCCTTTTTAAGCTGAGGGGTAGTGCCTTCACAGAATCCCAACATGGTGGGAGTTGGAAGGGACCTCTGGAGATCATCCCGTCCAACCTCCCCTACTGAAGCAGCGTCACCCACAGCAGGCTGCCCAAGATCATATCCAGATGGGGTTGGAATCTCTCCACACAAGGAGACTCTACAACCTCTCTGGCACCCTCACAGCAAAGAATTTCTTCCTCATGTTCAGGTGGAACCTCCTGGGTTCCAGTTTGTGCCTATTGCCCCTTGGCCTGGCCCTGGGCACCATTGAGCAGAGCCTGGCCCCAGCCTCTTGCCCCCTGCACCCTTGAGCTCTTGCTCAGCCTTGAGCAGCTCCCCTCTGGCTCTGCTCTTCTCCAGGCTGAGCAGCCCCAGGACTCTCAGCCTTTCCTCCCCCCAGAGAAGCTCCAGTGCCTTCAGCATCTTCATCACCTCCATTGGATTCTCTTGACCTGGGAGGCAGGAAACTGGACACAATACTCCAGATGTGGCCTCAGCTTCCTGTGTCTTCCTCAGCTGGCAGGAGCTGAGGGTACCCAAAAGCTTTCCTTGGCTGCAGCGAAGTGTCATCTATCATTTCACTCTGTGAGAAAACAAATGCTTCCCAAACCACATGAAACACTGAATGGCAAGTAAAATTACAGCTTAATTGAAAGTGGTATAAAGAATCCTGCTAATGGAGACCACCTGTTTTATGGCTAATGCTGCCAATAAAAATAGCAGGATGGGGAAAGAGCATCAGAAGAAGAAACATAATCCAAAACTGCTTTAATGAAGGCGATTTCCTTTGAAAAATGAGAACTTGGGAAGATTTTTGCATACTGCTGGACACAAGAACCACGAAGCATTAGAATCATGATGATAAAGATCAGACTAAGAGCTTTGTCTGAGAACTGTAAAGACTTTTTAGGAATGTAATTCCTGGCACTTGATAACATATTGGCTACTCTTTCCCACTTCAAGAGCCACATTCTGCCTAAGTAAAATGAGCCTGCTTTGATCAGCCCAAGAGCCACTCCTTAGAAGAATCCAGTTTACAGGTCATCTCCACTCTGAAATCCAGCTGGCATATGGCTCCATGTGAACTTTGCCTACATAGTAATGCAGCAAATACCTACTGGATTCAGAAGACGACACATTTCCAAGCTTATTGGAAGCTTTGCAAAGCCAAATAGATGGGAAGAGAATCTGCTCTCTTACATTGCTCCACAGGGTACCAACAGATCATTGTAAAGCAGTGGGAAATGTCCTACAGGTCAAAGGAGACCACTAGAGACAATAATGCAAACCCTTTCGTTTCAGGGAGAGGCAGAGCAGAGGTCTTCTGATGCATGGTGGAAAAAAACCAGAGCTTAGGCTGTTCCCCTAGACTAAGAACTAAGGAAAGAAGAAAAGATCATGAAGATGCATTAAAGTTAGTAGTCACAGGTCTTGATGTGGACAAGCTTGAGAAGTGGGGCTATGTGAATCTCAAGGTCAATTGCAAGATTCTGCAAGAAGGACTTGGGGTCACTGGTGGGTGAAAAGCTCAACATCAGCCAGCAATGTGTGCTCCCAGCCCAGAAGCCAAGTGTGTCATGGACTGCATCCCCAGCAGCATGGCCAGCAGGGCAGGGAGGGGATTGTGCCTCTGCTCTGCTCTGGGGAGACCTCAGCTGCAGTGCTGGCTCCAGCTCTGGAGTCCTCAGCACAGCAGAGACATGGAGCTGGTGGAGTGGGGCCAGAGAAGGCCACAGAAATGATCTAAGGTCACGCTGAGAGAGTTGGGGTTGTTGAGCCTGGAGAAGAGAAGGCTCCAGGGAGACCTTACTGCTGCCTTCCAGTACTTAAAGGTTCTATCAGAAAGATGGAGAGAGACGTTTTAGCAGGACCTGTTGTGACAGGACAAGGGGTGATGGTTTGAAACTGAAAGAGGGCAATTTAGACTACTGCCAATCACCCACCAGCTCTCCAGCACTTGCAGCCCTCCCCCAGTGGAAGTTGTCTGCCAAGCAGCATGTGCAGCGACACTCTGGAGCCACAGTGGCACTTCTCTGAAGCCCAAGGGGAGGAGGAATTGCCAAGCAAACAACATGTGGTGAACATCTAGAGAGGTTTTGCCAATGGTACATTCTGTATGCAAGAAGCTGCAAGATCCATTCCCCTCTTTGCCTTCCTTCAAGCATTTGCCTCATAATTAACGTCTAAGTGCACTCCAATTAAAATACTTCAACCAACACCAGGGAAAGAGAGGAGGCAATTGCCAGTTAATGACACAATTACAAAGTGTCTTTTTTTTTTCCTTAATCAGCTCCAAGGAGCCTTACACATACCCAGAAAGGAGTGATCAATGCTGAAGGCTTTGTGGGAATGGCTCTGAATCAGGGAGAGAAAGAAAATGGAAAATGAAATGGGACAGAATGGTAATGGGAACAATAGCTTGGGTATGAAACAAGACAGGAACACAAGTTGGTGTAGTTAGTGGTAGAAAACACCATCAGCAGTAAGCTGTGATGGAGCAGAAAGCTTACAGCCATTAAAAAGGGTTGAAATCATCTATATTAGCTGATTTCTAACCCCTGTGCATTCAGGACAGGGACTTGCTCAAGGGAAATCTGCTGCAGGTAAATATCTGCTACTTTAAACACTGGTAAAAACTGCTGACATGTACACCAGTATGGGAAAGGGCTTCAAATTCTCACCACCTAACTCCTTCTCAGCTCCAGAACTGAGCTAACTTTTGTCTGGCTTGAAACCCAGGAGAAAAATTCCCCTGTAAGTATCTGTCTTTAATTTCCTTGCTTCTTACTGTAATCTTTTATAGCTGTTTATTTGCCTTTTGTATATGTAGTAACATTTGTAGTAGCCTTTGTATTCCAGAGCTCTCTTCTACTCTGAGGTGTATTTTGAAAGAACAACAAAGCAAATATACAAGAAAACATGAAGAAAACAGGAGAAACAGTGGAGGGAAAACATATTTACATGACAAACATCAACCCTAAGAACATCCAATAATGTGCTTTCCTAAAGGAAGCACCTTCAGTTTGGTAGCAAAGAAGGAATATTTAGGCAGTGCTTTCCAAGCAGAAGAGAGAAAAGGTGAAGAGCTGTGAAAGGTTTGCACAATGCTTAATAAAGTCAGCGTGGCCATGGCAGGGAAAGATTGTTAGCAAGGAGGAATCACACAGCAGAGAGAAGGGAAATACTGAGATGGTTTTGAGAAGACCTTACCTGGGTTTGCAGGAAAGCTTGGCAAGCCAAGGTTTGGAGTGAGCTCCTCAAAGGAGCCTTCATACTCAGAAAGCTCTCAGACAGAAGGCACTTAGGCAGCAGATTGCTGCATTTTGAAGCCTTGCTGCATTCTGCAGCTTTAGTTCTTTTTGGAAAGAATCATTTCAAGTCATTCAAGCAGGCAGGGAAGACATCCTAAACCAGTATCCTTAAGACCAAAACAACTAAAAACCTCCTGAACTGAAGTGGTTTTGAAGAGAGGTGGAGCAAAAAGGAGGGAAAAAAAGCCAGAATTCAGTGTTGGCAGGGACACAGCTATCTCTAACACAAAAGAGCTTTTATACTCTCCAGATTTTCACAGGCAAGACAGGAGGGAAAGCAAGGCAGATTTCAAGCTAGAACTTCAGAATAAAGTTTCTACTAACTAAAAAAAATGAAATAGTGTGAATTGTAGCTTAATTATTCTGCAGTAAAGACTGGACATTTCTGAAGTTCTCTGTCACAAGATTTTCTATGTACATAAACATTTTTGTTTAGATACATCTGCAGCAGGGACATCTGCAACTAGTGCAGGTTGCTTAGAGCTTCAAACAACCTGACCTGGAATGGTTCCAGGGATGGGACATCTCCCACCTCTCTGGGCAACCTGGGATAGGATCTCACCACCCTCTGTATAAAAAGAATTCTTCCTTCTATCTAGCCTAAACCAAGCCATGATAAGAGAGTACACTTCCAGTGAATGTTTATCTAGCCTAAACCAAGCCATGATAAGAGAGTACACTTACAGTGAATGTTTATTATTATATTGAAACAATCCAAAAAACTCCCCCCAAAACCAGCTGGATACACTGCTCTGCACAGAAACAGACCAACCACACATGCCTAAGCTGTGAGGTGACACACACACACACAAGGAGAGAAGATTTTTCAGCAGCCTGGCAGTAGCAGAGTTTCACTGACTTCATCATACTTCTTAAATTAAACCCACTCCCATTTCAAAAGGGAAATGAAAACATCATCTGTAGCTGTAGCAAGAAACTTTTAGGCAGTGATCTATGCAGCCAGCAGTGTGCCCAGGTGGCCAAGAAGGTCAACAGCATCCTGACTTGAATCAGTAGCAGTGTAGCCAGCAGAACTAGGGCAGGGATTGCCTTCCTGTCGGACCAGATGATCTCCAGGAGTCACTTCCAACCTCAACCTCCCTGGGATTGTGTCAAGAAGACCCTGTTGTTTGTCTAATTTAGGAATGCAAAATGCAGACTTGGGTCTCTAAAGGTTGTTAAAGGATGCAGAAGAGAACCGGGTTTTATCTCACTTCAAGGAGTGATGCTGCTGGACTGCTGTGAGAGAGGAAGGAGGGATGCTACAATGAGATCTCCAGTGAAAGGAGGGGCAGGTGGACAAAGCCACAGCAAAGCAACAAAGATATGCTACTGCAAACATGTGAAAGGACTGAGACATCCAACAGCAACAGGCATTTGGAGAAAGATGACAGAGAAACACCAACTTGGGGAAGGAAGTTTCTTGGATATGAACTGAAAAGCAAACTAATCGAAATCAGAAGGATCAGAGATTCCTGGATGAAATATTGCTGCCAGATTTCTTCACAAGAAGGGTCTCTCAAACCAATATGAGCTGATGCTATTTTAGACTTTGTTTTGGCAAGTAACAAGGACATTAAGAAGAGCTGGTGATATAAAATTAGCTTGGAATGAGTGCCCACAAGCAAATTCCTATTAAATTAAGGATAAAACAAGGCAAGTGTTGTAAGAGAATCAAAGATTACTCTTTTTAACTATGAGAAACTGAAAATCAAGTGGACTAAGGAGATAAGGAATGGGAAAGCAGCCATCTAAGTGCTTCTCTCAGGTCAGAGATGCAAAACTATTTGAAAGCTGTAAGTCTCAGAACTAACTTCAAAAGGACATTAGGAACAATTAAAAGAGTCTAGGTATTAGAAGAAAGGATTCATTAGCAAGGCGGCAGTGAGTAGTACAGACAGAAAGGAAGAACTGCCAAATGTCAAGCTGTGCTAGACCTCAGCAAATGATAAACAAAATAGCAAGGGATGCTTCAGCCACACAAGGAAAGGAGACTAGGAAGGGAAAGGGAAGAGGCCATGCTGTAAGGATAGGCAAGAGATTCCATCAATATGGTCAATATCTATTAGCCCATATTAACATCAATAAGGACTATTAACTGCTGCAGCCAGGAGAGTGAGCAAAGCAAAATACTGTCATGAAAGGACCTGGAGAGCTGCATAGAGAACCTAGAGACACTGCTGTACAAAGCGATGGTGAGGTCTGATCTCCATGACCTTATACATGGCTAACCAAAGCTCTACAAGAGAGGTGAACACAATCAAAACCAGAGGACAAATAAATGAGGCAACTGAACCTGAACAACCTGTTCCACAGACAGGATGATGAGAGTTTGTTTTGCTTAAGCCAACAAACACTAAAGGCTGAGAGAGGATATGACCTATCCAAATCCATCCAGGGCAAGCAGGAGACCCAGCTGGCAAAGGAGAGCATGAAGGGGACAATTAAGCTCAAGGACCACACTGGCATAGGAAAAGTGTGTGGAAATTCACCCTAAGTACAGGTAGGGTGAAGTAAACACAGGAGACAGCACTGTTCTTAAACATCTCAAGCCCTAACACACAGTTCTGCATCAAGAAATAGCAAATAAATAAATCAGGGTAAGGCACAGGCCAGCACTGAGTATGGATAATAAATGCTCAGCCAACATAACCTGTAAGTTTAAGAAAAGATGATTTTTTTTCTGACTCCTGTTATTACCAGCATGATAAATAAAAGCCTGAATATTTAAATAAATCATTAAGCAAGTACCAACTTCTATACATAGGATGTTACTTTCTCTACAGAAAACAGTATCTTAAATGAAAACAATGAGGCTTAGCACCTGCTGCTTGAGTATCCAATAACATCAACGTTTTACCTTGCAAACTCTTCCAGATCTAAAAATCAGGACTTGACAATGAACCAAGATTTTAACAATTCCTACAGGAAAATCTCTCTAGCTGGAAAATTATTACCAATATCAGGATATCAAAAAAGAACCCAAATGCAGTCCAAAGTCAGTCTATCAAATCCACCAGTCTGCAACCAATAAGATAATCACAGAATCATAGAATGGCCAGGTTGGAAGGGACCCTAAAGATCATCTAGTTCCAACCTCCCCGCACTGAGCAGGGATGCCAATCACTAGACCAGGTCACCCAGGGCCACATCCAGCCTGGCCTTGAACACTGGCCAGGGATGGAGCAGCCACAACCTCACTGGGCAACCTGTTGAGTACTTAAACTCCATTGTCATAGCCAGAAGGTGATGTAGACATTTCACAGGTATTCCTAATATTTGGGGGTTTTTTTAAAGTTCAGGCAATACCTTGAAAAATATCAGTATAGCTTAGAATCACAGAAATACAGAATGGCTTGGGTTGAAGGAACCTTTCAAAGTCATCTAGTCCAATCCTCCTGCAGTTAGCAGGGACATGTCTTCAACTAGATCTTCAACTAGCCCCAAACAACCTGACCTGGAATGGTTCCAGGGATGGGACATCTACCATCTCTCTGGGCAACCTGGGACAGGCTCTCACCACCCTCAGCATAAAAAATTTCTTCCTTCTATCTAGTCTGAATCTCCTCTTTTAGTTTGAAACCATCACCGCTTGTCCTGTCACAACAGGCCCTGCTGAAAAGGAAGATGAAAGAATTCAGATTTCCCTATTTGAGCAAGCTTCTTAAAAAAGGCAGAACTCAGACACACAGAGAGCCTCACTGGACATCTCTGTTCCAGACCTGGAAATGCTTTTGTCCTTCAAAGGGCTCCTGTATCGCTCTGAATACACTCTGGGCTGATCTTTGACTTAGCCCAGAGCAAGAAGGTGGCTAAGGTTGCTTTGAATTATTAGCTTCAGAGTCCCTGTGATCTATGAGTGTTTTCATGATCCATCAAGCTTCATCCACCACTTCTTCAGCACTAGCCTTCTCATCCCATTCAGGCTGACATCTGAGGCAAGGTATGTTAACTGACTGCACCACATTAAAGGAAAGAATTAGCTTCATCTTGTTCTGCAGGTAGCATCAGCCTTGGGCAGGACAAGGACAAAAGGGATGGTCCTCAACCTTGAGAACAAGATGATAAAAAGAGATACTACAAACATTTCCTCTCTTTTCTCATTGCAGGCTTGTTTTTTAGCTATATGTTGTTTTCTTCCACATCAAGATCAACCCATTTCAAGTCAGAGACCTCATTACAACATAGCTCTGTTAATAAGCAATCATCCCACTTGATTTCACAGAACATTTTTAGTTCCACTGGGCTGAGGCAACAGCAGAAGACGACTCACCGTTTTTTGCTCTGAACCATGAACATCAAACCCTTTGCTGCAGGATTATATTCAGCTTGGATAACACCAAGCAGATCAAATTGCCACATGGTTTGAGAGAGGAAAACGAAGTATTTTTCAATCATGTCCCAGAGGTAAATAGCTCCTACCTGTATTTTGATTGGCCAGGTGAAATTGCTGACATAAACAAAGAAAGTGATGTTGGGATTGTTGCGGAAATCAAACTTCTCATTGGAGAAACTGTCCTTGTATTCTTTTATATTGGTTCTTGAAACCACTGGGATTTCCTCCCCAGCTTGTGTGCCAGCTATTCAGAAGACCAGAAAGAAAAAGACGTTTCAGTGCACATGTTAAGTGGCAAAGCAAAAGGGGTGAAGCCTCATGAATTTTAATGTCACCAAATCAACTGCTCGTCTGAACGCGACTATTTTAAGCTGCGCTGCATGATCCAAATCACTAGATGCCAAAATATCACAGTGCTAAAAATCAAATTTGCACCTTCAACGTTTCTAAAGTACCCCATTAAGATAGAAAAAACATAGTTCTTTTCAATATCTTACTTCTGCCCCCCCAGGCTTAACATCTTAAACCATTACAGAACAAGTTCATAGGTTATAAAGAAAGGTTTCCTCAATTAACTTTGCATCTGTTGAAAACTACTAACTGAAACAAGCTAGCAAGGAACTGAAAGCATCCTCTTTTTACCTGCAAAACTTGTAGACCAAGTAATGTTGAGGTTGAAGTTTTTAGATGCATTGATAAACATGTCCAGGTCTCTGTTTTGCTGAGGAAAGAAAAAACAAACTCATTTTTAGGATAACAATTTGACTGTAGTGCTTCCTAATGAATCTTTACTGAAAAAAACCCTTGGAATCTGTTATTTTCATGAAGCAAATCCATCAAGCAAAAAGCTATTTGCATTTTCTGAGAGGAGTGTTTTCCTCACCAAGAAAAGCATAATAAAGAACAAAACAAGTCACATGCATAGAATAAACCAGGAGGAGCAGAGACACAACATATTGGGTGAGCAAGAAGCAGAATTAGAGCTGCTCAGCAGTTGTTCAAACAACCATAAAGAACCAACTGTAGTTCCTTATGCAATTTTTTTACCATGTAGATTTGAAACAGCCCAGCCAAGTACAAACTGAACAAGTTCTGGTTGCTCTGTGGAGCTGGACAACCATGCCAGTGGTAAGAGACTATGTCTGGAGACTCACAAACTCGATCAATTGGTCAGCTCTGTGGCCAAGAGATGACAAACTCATAGCTAAGGGATGAAGTTGAAAGGGAAGATAGAAAATGTACCTCTTCTGGTGTTGCTACAAAGTTGATGGCTGTGTAATAACGATCATCCTCTTGAGATAGGCTGAAGGTGAACTGATAGTCAATGAGAAGAGTATCTGTAAGGAGTGCACAGACAAAGTTATCTCATGACTTGGAATAAAGCAAACTTCTGCAGAGCAAGGTCTGATATTCCTGAAGTGTTTCTTGCACCGAGAGCAAAAGTAAGAAGCATAGAATCATGGAATGGTTTGGATTGGAAGAGAACTTGCAAAGTCATCTAGCCTAACCTCCCTGCACTCAGCAGGGACATCTCCAACTAGAGCACGTAGCTCAAAGCCCCAGACAATCTCATTTGGAATGGTTCCAGGGATGGAACATCTACCACCTCTCTGGGCAACCTGGGACAGGGTCTCACTACTCTGTGCCAAAAATGTCTTCCTTAGATCTAGTTTCAATGAAATAATGTGTAATCCCCACTTGGGAGGGGACAATGTTCTATGCATCATTGATTCTGTCCACTCATGTGCAGAAACCTCAGAATTATTAAGGTTAGAAGAAACCAACCATCTACCTATCACCACCATGCCACTAAACCATGGCCCTAAGTACCGCGTCTATATGTTTCTCAAACCCCTCCAGGGATGGTGACTCCACCATTGCCCTAGGCAGCCTGGGCCAACGCTTAACAACCCTTTCAGTGAAGAAATTCCTCTTGACATCCAATCTAAACATCCCCTGGTGCAACTTGAGGCCATTTCCTCTTGCCCTCTCACTGTTAACCTGGGAGAAGAGACCTACCCCTATCTCACTCCAGCTTCCTTTCAAGTAGTTGTAGAGAGATAAGGTGTCCCCTGAGCCTCCTCTTCTCTAGACTAACCAACCCCAGTTCCCTCAGCTGTTCCTCATGAGACATTCTCTAGACCCTTCACTAGCCTCGTGTACATGGAGGATTTCTATGGAGCAGCTCTCAGCCTTTCCTCCTTCCAGAGATGCTCCAGTGCTCTCAACATCTTCCTAGCTCTGCTGGACTCTCCCCAGTAGTTCCTTGTTTGCCTTGAACTTGGAAATCCAGAACTGGACTCAATCTTCCAGCTGTGGCCTGACTAGGGCAGAGTAGAGGGGAGAAGAACCTCCATTGACTTGCTGGTCACACACTACTTAATGCAACCAATCACATACAAATAACATTTCAATAACATATTTTAAACTTCAAACACATTTTTTATCAAACAAAATCCCAAGAGTACTCACAGTAACATGTTCCTTTAAGCGGATTTCCCTGATATCTGTTTTCCACTTCACACCTAAAAAGAACACATATTTTTTAATAAATCCTTCCCCCCCCACCCAGTTCTATTTAGTCTCAGCCACTCAAAATCATAAACCACCACCTGTGCTGATAATGGCAGAGAATTAAAACTAAAAGATGCATGTCTGACCTACACTGAGGCTGCTGAGGACATTCCATGAGCCCTGCAAGTCAAACTAGTAGGCAGTAAAAATGAAATGTAAAATTTGGGCTATTAACCTTTGCCTCTATGTGGAATGTATTTATTAGCTCTTCACAACGCATGGAACTGGATTACTACAGCCAGCACCTAAAGGTTCCATTTACAGCTCTGCTATTCCAGGATCTACTCCTCTAAATGATAGTCATGTGAGCAACACTGGAAAACTAAACCTAGCAATATGATTATTTGGAATTAAATTATTTCAACATTACACTAAAAGCATTTCTGTTATGTTACACAGAAATCTCCAGAAAAAACAAACAAACAAAAAAAACCCACCCCAACAACCACCCCAAACCCTCCATTAAAATGCTTGAATGTCAAAGTTTTATTTCAGATCTATTTACACTCCCCCAGAACAGCATCAGAGTGCAGGGACAGTAACAATACATCAATTAAAAAGAAACTATTAATGGGTATAGTTTGGGGCAGGAGGGCATTATTTTTTCCCCTCAGCTGCTCCTCACAACACTTGTGCTCTAGACCCTTCACCACCTTAGTTGCCCTTCCCTGGACACACTCCAGCACCTCAATGTCCTCCCTGGAGTGAGGGACCTAGGATTTGAGGTGTGAACCCAGGATTTGAAGTGTGGCCTTACCAGTTGCAAACACAAGAGGACAATGCCTGCCCTAGTCCTGCTGCCACACTAGTGCTGATCCAAGCCAGGATGCTATTTGCCTTCTTGGCCACCTGGGCACACTGCTGGCTCATCTTCAGCTACTGTTGACTAACCTCTCCAGGTCCTTTTCCACTGCACAGCTTTCCAGCCACTCTGTCCTAAGGCTGGAGCATGCCATGGTGCTGCTGTGGCCAGAAGTGCAACCTCATCCCCCTGGCCTCATTCCACTGATGCAGCCTGCCCAGATCCCTCTGCAAAGCCTCCCTACCCTCCAGCAGATGAACACTTCCATCCAACTTGGTGTCATCTACAAACTGACTGAGGGCGCTCTTGATCCCCTCACCCAGACCCAATACAACCATTAAAAGAAGTCAGGGTTCCATGTTGTTATGGGCATGGCCTTTTGAATTGGAATAACCAAGAGAAAGGAACTCACAGTTGACATTCATCTCCTTTGATGCCCTTAGTGGTGCAGAAGCACTTGCCCGTGTTGGTGTTGCAGACAGACGCGTGGCCGTTGCACTTGCAAGCTGTTAGGCAGAGGAGGGGAGAGAGATGCAATGTTGAATGAGGCAAGAAAAAACAAATTCAATAGTAATTAAGTCCTCGAGCTGCCAAACTGAGATACATCAACAATCCAAGTGCATATGAAAAGCCATTTGGTGCTCTCTGGTTTCTTTGTGATACAGAAGGCAACCAAAAATAGAACCAGGCATCAAAAACAGAGTGAGTGTGGGCTGCAGGACTGCTGTGTTGTATGAGATCATCACCAGACTGTGCTTTTTAGCCTCCACAAATTAGTTAACTTCCTCTCTTGTTGTTAGATAGCACTACGGATATGACAACTGGTAAGAAAAAAGACATAGAATCCCATAGAATCTCTGACTAGAGCAGGTTGCTCAGAGCCCCATCTGGAATGGTTCCAGGGATGAGACATCTACCACCTCTCTGGGCAACCTTGGCCAGGGTTTCACCACCCTCAGTGCAAAACATTTCTTCCTTCTAAATCTCCTTTTCTAGTTTAAAACCATCACCCCTTGTACTATCATGACATTTCCTGCTAAAAAGATGTCCCCATCTTTCTCATAAGCCCCTTTACGTACTTGAAGGTCACAAGAAGGTCTCCCTAGAGCCTTCTCTTCTCCAGGCTGAACACCAACTCTCTCAGCCTATCCCCCCAGCAGATGGTTTCTAGCTCTCACATCATATTTGTACCCTCCTGATTACATCAGGTTTGTGCCATGCCCACAATAGATCAGCTCACATCCTCTAAGCCTGTTCCAGATGCAAACCAAGGTATGACAGTGGGGACATACGGGAGATTTACTTCAAAAGCATGCTCCTGATTCCAGTTAAAATGTTAACACTTCGAGACCTTTATTCATACAGAAGTAGAGGAATACATGCAAAAAAAAAACCCCAACCCAAAACAGCAAACAAGAAGAAAACCAACACAAGCAGTTGGCTTTGATATCGTGCTCACTATGACTAGAAGAATGGATAGAAGAACTTTTCCCAGAAGCCAGGTGCCTTTTAGAAGTTGTTCTACCAAGGAACTGAAAGGTGCATTCAACTAGAGGTGTTCATGCGAGAGTGTACAATACAAGAAGGGGAAAAAGCAGACGAGAAGCTCCCTCATTCATGGTCCCAGAGCTTGCTGGATGGAAACAGAACACTTGAAAGGCTGATGCCTCCTCACTAGGACATCGTCTGCCTTCTCATTAAGAAGACACGGGCCACTCAAAGTACCAGCAGATTCTTAGACATAAAGTCTCCACCCTGAATATCCTTGCCAAGCTTGGCTCTTATTTCCTGAATCCTCTGGATGTCATCTTTATATTGGCATCTAATGGAAGCTGTATTGTAGCAGGGACACTTTATTGTGCTTCCATGATGAGGATGAGTGGTTTCCTAGCAGCAACACGAAGCAAAAGCTGAAGATGCCTATTGTGGGAACAACTAAACTGAATGAAGATTTGACAAAGTAATTGTATTCTCTGAAGCAAACACACTTCTCATTAGAGGCACTTTAAAAAAGAAATAATTCTTAATACGCTCGAGAATGCTTTGTGCTGCCTTCCCTGTGCTTTGCAAAAGGTAAGCCAAGTGAAACCTGATCAATATTCAACACTAACCTACATAAAAATTAGGAGGAATTTCAAATTTCACCTTGTTTAGATGCAGATCACAGTATTGCCAGTGCAAACATTAATGCTTCCTCATCCTGCTCATTGAGGAGACTGAACACTCAAACATCTTCATCAAAAACAGACTCTTATTTCATAGAATAGAATCATGGAATGGTTTGAGTTGCAAAGAACCTTCCAAAGTCATCTAGTCCAACCCCCACTGCAGTCAGCAGGGACACCTGCAACTAGAGCAGGTTGCTCAGAGCCCCAACCAACCTGACCTGAAATTTATTTATCCATTTTCCTATGAGCCCCACGACTGGAGCTAATTCACTAAAGGACTAGAACACACACTAAGAAGAGAAATATTCTCATGGCTTTTCAAATAACTCTAAAGTTTGGAAACAAACTATTGACAAAATGGACTAGATACCCTCACTGGAGTGTGAAGTTTCTCTTCAGAGCCTGATACCAGAGCAGAAAGCCAAAATTATTTGAATAGGCTGTGAAGCATGGTAACAATCTGCTGATGAACCACCTTACAGCAAGTCTCCTTCCACTTTCCTCACAAACTCATTCAGAGATGTTCATGAGCATCACTGCTCCTCTTCTTGCATTAGTGATGGTCCAGCACACCACCACCACCAGCAGGATCCACATGCCCAGCACCATTTTTCCCATGCCAAGTGCTTTAAAAGCAAGCCTCCATGCAGCCCTGGGAGGGGGTGAGCAGGCAGGACCATGACACCAGCAGCTCATTTTTGGGCCACCAGCGACCGCTCTGCAGAGGCATCCCGAAGCGCTTGCCGCAGCAGCAATCTGATTCAAGACATAATAGTGCTTTTCCTTCTCTTGCAAATAACTTCCTTATCTACCACCAGCATATTTTCATGTGGAACTTTAATCAGAAAACTCAAAAAACCCTCCTGAATGCAGAGGAAGCACCTTGCAGCTATTTTTCCATTTGATGTGCTACATTCCCTGCCCCTTCCCGATTAACACTCCTCTATGTTGGACACCTCCTGAAAGCAACTGCTGAGGAGTGATTTACCTACTATTTAGTTATTATCTGCCCAGCTCCTCAGACACCAATGCCTAGGATGATATGCAAACAATTCTTTCAGGGGGAAAAAAAACCTGCAATTTAATCAATTTTTTTTCAACACAAGCGATACAGCAAGGTCCAGCTGCCCTGGTGGCACAGAGCAGCAGGAAAAGGCATCTCATTCCATCCACTCTTCTTCCTCCTCCTCCTCCCTGGCTTTTGAGTCCCATCACTCCCCCTTCCAGCCCTACACAGCCTTTACCTGTTTGAAGGGCTATTGCCATCTCAACAGCATTGCTCAAACTCCTGCTGGATCAGCAAAATAGGAAAAAGCCAAACACTAACACTTTTTCCAGCACTGCTGGGGATGTTGGGCTAATGGTGTAGATCACAGAATCATACAGCATGGTGGGGGTTGGAAGGAACCTCCTGAGATCATCTAGTCCAACTCCATTGCTAAAGCAGGGTCACCCACAGAAGGCTGCCCAGGATCACCTCCAGCTGGGTTTGGAATCTCTCCACAAAAAGAGACTCCACAACCTCTCTGGGCAGCCTGGGCCAGGGCTCTGCACCCTCACAGCAAAGCAGTTTCTCCTTCTGTTCAGCTGGAACTTCCTGGGTTCCAGTTTGTGCCCATTGCCCCTTGGCCTGGCCCTGGGCACCACTGAGCAGAGTCTGGCCCCAGCCTCTTGTCCCCACTCTTTAGGCTCTTGCTCAGCATTGAGCAGCTCCCCTCTGGCTCTGCTCTTCTCCAGGCTAAGCAGCCCCAGGGCTCTCAGCCTTTCCTCCTGCCAGAGATGCTCCAGTGCCCTCAGCATCTTGGACAAGGACTCACACTAGCACTAAGTGTACAAATGTACATAAAAAGAGTGGAATCAGCAGATGATTAACAGGAAAGCAAGGAGAGATCATGGCTCAGAGGAAGGAGAAAGCAGGAATTGGCTCTATTGCTTATCTGCAGATCCTCAACTGAAAAATTCCCTTCTGGAAACCTTTCCACCAAGCAAAAATTACTGATGGCCAGCAGATACTCTGGCTGCAGCAGAGAGGATGATCTCCTCTCTTCCACCCTTTCTGCCCAGCTTCCTGCTTCCCTTACTCTTTTGCCTCCACACTACATAGTGCAAAAAACCCAGCAAATTAAAAACCTGAGCCCAAAGCACTTGAGAGAAAAGCATTTTTGACATGAGCTACTGGTTTCATCAGATAAAGGCTGAATGCTGTTCCACAGCCTCCCAACACATTTTCTCATTTCTTTTCCAGGCACCTGGATGCCTTCAGTCTATCATTCATTATCTCAACAACAAACTATTCTTGGACAATCCTCATGTGAAAGAGTCCAGAGGAACTCACTCTCAATTTCCCCATGCAGAGGACACCAGCAAATATCAAAAGGCACATTGTGATCCAGTGATTAAAGCTGAAGGCTCAGACTAGAATTATATATTTTCTCAGGCCAACTCAGGCTCAATTTATTCAGTCCTGCACTTCAAATTATCTCCACACAAAATGAGTTTAGGAATATCAGCAGTATTTAATCTTGGAGATAATGTTCTGAAATAAAGTGTCAGAGATGCTCCTTTCCTTTTTACCTGTGTCTGTTGTAATTCCATATCCCAGCTACCACAAGACCCTTTCTGTAAGGGAGCTTTGTCCCCTCTGTGGTCTCTCCACCTCAAATCTGTCCAGTGGGAGTTTCTTCTCTTGCTTTAGGGAACAGGACGTTCATCCTCCACCTACTGACTCTCATCTTCATCCTACAGGTTGATGCTACTTCCAGTCAAAATGCTAGATGAATTACCAACTGTTTTCTACTGGATTGTCTCCACATGTAGAAGCAGCATCCCAAGGACTTCAATGCCCTCTCACTAATCACCTTTACTTATCTCTTGTGGGATCATAGGATCCTAGAATGGTTTGAGTTGGAAGGGACCTTGCAAGGTCATCTAGTCCAACCTCCCTGCAGTCAGCAGGGACATCTGCAACTAGAGCAGGTTGCTCAGAGCCACAAGCAGCCTGACCTGGAATGGTTCCAGGGATGGGGCATCTCCCACCTCTCTGGGCAACCTGGGACAGGCTCTCACAACCCTCAATGTTAAAAATTTCTTTCTTCTATCTAGTCTAAATCTCCCTCTTTTAGTTTGAAACCATCACCCCTTGTCCTGTCACAACACACCTTGCTAAAAAGTCTCTCCTCAACTTTCTTATAGGCCCTTTAAGTACTGAAAGGCTGCAAGAAGGTCTCCCTAGAGCCTTCTCTTCTCCAGGTTGAACAATCCCATCTTTCTCACAGCCTGTCCTCACAACAGAGAGGTTCCAGCCCTCAGATCATTTCTGTAGCCTCCTCTGGACTTGCTCCACACCTGCAAAGCAGCCACATTCATTTCATGGCAGTACTGATACTATTTTGACACTCAACAACGTTCTTTCTATTCTACCTTTTCCATCACCTATCTGTACTTCATTAAAAGTCTTCAGAGCAGAAAACACCTTCCCTTACATCTGCAAATCACCTACCACAGCTGGATTCTGGTCTCCCCATACGACTATGCTATAAAATCCACAGTAATTCAGAATAATGTTGCAAGGTTAAAAGGCAAAACTCCCATTCTTATATGTTCATTTTCAGTATTACTTGTACTGGTCCTTCAAGAAAGATTTTTGTTTTTCTCAGTTTGTTAAGTAGATCTTACACAATGCAAAAGTTCCTTGTGCCAAAGAGTCCCAAAGCACTGCACTAACTTTAAATTCAATTTTTAACAGGGATCACCTAATCCTCAGCTGAAATCCAGCCAGCTCCTCAGTGAAACATGACAAGACTTTTCTGGAGCAGGCAATTACAACAATAATCACACAACACATTAAGCAAATGCAACAGAAGGTGGAATTTAGATAAGCAGAAATTTGTTGAAGACATTGGGATTAACACTGGTTCCGTTCAAACCAGGATCCTCCACCACCAAAGTGACACATTTTTCACTGGGGTCATTTAAACTCTCCAAAGGAGGGGAAAACAAACAAAAAACCCCCAAACCTTTATCTTGTGTAATGAAAGGCAAAGAATTACATCAAGCAGTTTCTGTCTTTTTGATCTGAAGAAACAAGGATTGTGCTTTTCTTGCAGGAACACTAAATAAAAAGGATTCTCAGGATATCATTGCAGTTAAGAGAGCAGAGGAATGAGTAGGGAGAGGATAACATCACAGACTTCAAGCCCAGGCAGGTGGAAGGCATCACTTACGCTGACAGGTTCCTCCATTGGTAGGGTCACCATAGTAGCCTGAGATGCAAGTCTCACAGTGTTTGCCTGTTGTCAGGTTCTCACACTTCTCACAGATGCTCTCATTTACACACTTACTGTGCCCATTGCACTGGCAGGCTGGACAAAATAGAACAGGATCAGTATTGGTGCTCCACTGTCACCCTTCACATAGAGCCTCAGAGGTCTGTCTTCTGCAGAGGCTGAATCAAAGCATTTCATGCACTTTTCAAAGAGGTTCTTGCAGTTTTGGTAGGGATAATGAACTCAGAGAGATGTGTGTGTGTGTTCATAGAATCACAGCACAGGTTGGAATGGATCTTAAAGGTCATCTAGTCCAACTCCCCTGCAGTCAGCAGGGACATCTGCAACTAGAGCAGGTTGCTCAGAGCCCCAACCACCTAACCTGGAATGGTTCCAGGGATGGGATATCTACCACCTCTTTGGACAACCTGAGTCAGTGTCCCATCACCCTCACAGTGAAGAACTTCTTCCTTACATTTAATCTAAATCTACTCTCTTTCAGTTTAAAACCATTACTCCTCATCCTATCATTACACTTCTGATAAAGGGTCTCTCTCCATCTTTCCTGGAGGACCCTTTAAGTACTCGAAGGCCACAAAAGGTCTCCCTGGAGACTTTTCTTCTTCAGGCTAAACAATCCCAACTCTCCCAGCCTGTTCTCACAGCAGAAGTGCTCCAGACACCAGATCATCTTCCTGGCCCTCTTCTGGATCTGCTCCCACGCTCTTTTCCTCCCTCCAGAGAGAACAAAGACATCACCACATTCTTAAAAAGCCCCTCCCCTTCCATTTCATTGTTGCAACAGTTGAAATGGTTCCCCAATTAAACAATGCTCCTTTACCTGGACACTGAATAAAGGACCAGTTATAGTTGTTCTCCTCAAGACACATACTGACATTAAGGACAGGCTCCAAGCTGTGTTTCCCTGTTGGGGATGAGGTTGGCATCTTGACAGGACCTCTGAAGGAGCCTTCAATGCACTTGCCCTTGCCAGTGTTGCTGGGGTCAGTGCACCAGCCACAGCCAGGCTGCTCCAAACAGTGAGCACACGTGCAGTAGCCAGAACAGTTTTCAGCTATAAGAGAATAAACAACCAAAAAAACCATCAAATGGTGCAATAAACCACTGTCCCAAACCACAGGTGATAAGGAAGGTAAAAACCCTTGTATGTCTTCTGCCATCTTAATTATTAATCTTGCCATTTCTGCAAGGAGGACAAAAAAAAATCATTTATTTAAAGTTAAAAATTCTTACTGTGGGCTATAAACAGATAGGACTTCAGAATAAAATTGTTGTGTGAACCCAAATTGGGATTTGATACAGATTATCTAATATTAAATTACAAGGTTCTGTAGATGAATAAAAGATATAGAAGAGATATAAGAAGTTAGTCAGATGAAATTATCTAACAATTAATTTGACGGATAAGAATTCTCAGAATGGAACAAGTGCTTCTCCATCGAAGAAAAAGTGGAGATTTCATCACCTCACTTGGAAGCCTTCACAATCTGCCAGTTAGTTTAATTGATAGTTCCCATAACTAGGATGTAATTCTGTTTAACTCCTTCATGATCAGAACTGAACCACACACACTAAACTCCTGGGATCAGATACTTGTTACCTTCACCCAGAGGATTTTCAGCAGAACCAATGCGCAGAGTTTGGTGATGTTTGCTAGCAAAAGTCATCAAACAGCAGACTCCAGCCCACCCAAGAAGACTCAGAAGTGGCAGAAGCAACTACTCACGTGGACAGCTGCTCATGGTGTACCACTCCATGCACTGCCCATAGGGGAAGGAGGCCACGTAAGCGTTGGAGTCCACGCACTGCTTCATGTTGCTGCACCACATGCACTCGGAGCTGCCGCTGGTGCACTCCCCACACATGGTCCTCAGGGCACAGGGTGTGCGGCACTGCTTGGCACTGTGGTTTGCTGTGGGCAAGGGGACAAGGGTCAGCTTTCTGCCACCAAGGAACACCTTCAAGAGAGCCTCAAGAGAGAAAGAGAGCAGACAAAAAGCTCTGTCTGCTCTTCAGGTTGAAAAATGGTTCAGTATTGCAGACTCAGAATGTTTTGGGTGTGATGTAGTGCTGCTGGAGATACCTTGCACCATTGAGAACATGAGATATGCAGAAAGTGCTGTGAAATCCTTTCTCTCATTGAGAGGTGAGCCAGGGTGAACCTCCTGAGAATCACAGAACATTAGGGGTTGGAAGTGACCTCTGAAAATCATCTAGTTCAACCCTCCAACAAAGCCAAGTGAAAGCTCCTGCACCTAGGTCAGGACAACTACTATCAATCCAGGCTGAGGGATGAAGGGATGGAAAGTAGCCCTGAGGAGAAGGACTTGGGGGTACTGGGAGGTTAAAAGCTCAACATGAGCCAGCAATGTGTGCTCCCAGCCCAGAAGCCAACCGTGTCCTGGGATACATCCCCAGCAGTGTGGCCAGCAGGGCAGAGAGGGGATTGTGCCTCTGCTCTGGGCAGACCTCAGCTGCAGGGCTGGGTCTAGCTCTGGACTCCTCAGCACAGGAGACACATGGAGCTGGTGGAGTGGGGCCAGAGGAGGCCACAGAAATGATCTAAGGGCTGGAAGCTCCCTCCTGTGAGGACAGGCTGAGAGAGTTGGGGTTGTTCAGCCTGGAGAAGAGAAGGCTCCAGGGAGACCTTCTTGCAGCCTTTCAGTACTTTAAGTGGATGATCTGGGGAGAGACTTTTTAGCAGGACCTGTTGGACAGGGCTCTGAGCAACCTGCTCTAGTTGCAGATGTCCCTGCTAACTGCAGGGATTGCACTAGATGACTTTGAAAGGTTCCTTCCAACCCAAACCATTTTGTGATTCTCTGATTGTTAGTCTTCATGAGTGTTGATGCTTTTCAAGGTGTTCACATTACAAACAATTTAAAGACTGTTGTGAGTGTGGTTTTGATGTCTCTGCAGGTCTGTTGATGTGTTCCTTAGCTCTTCTCCCAACCAAAGGGTTGGGAAGCAATGCCATGTTCTCAGTTATTTGATCAGTTTCACACATAAAATGAGAATGAAAGGAGAACTAAGGAGCTTCTGGTGGGAGCCAATGTTTTATCACCTGTTTCAAGTGACTGTTCTCAGACCATAAAAGCCTAAGTTAACACTTGAACCAAAGTGCTGGAAGTTAAAATACACAAATGTTGAGTTCAGGTTCCACATCCACAATCTGCATCCTTACACTGCCTCACAGGATGATTTCAAGTGGTGTGGTTCACTCAGAAATTTTGTGTCATCAGCTACCTTTGTTAAAACTTACAGAGACACTAACTGGCATTCAGAACTAATCAGCTGGAATGGGGAGTGAACAGACCAAGCCACTTGAAGAGCTACACAGATCCAACTAAGCTAGAAGACCTTTCTCAAATGCAAATATCTTCTTTTTCCAAGTTTTCACATCTCCAAAGTGTCTTGCTCAATTAATTTCAAAGTTTGATAAAATCCTCCTCTGGCTACAGAGCAGGGGAGGGGAGAAAGAGGAGTTCAATTGGAAAGTCACTTCTGGTTTTTGATTTTTTTAAATGGGATATTGCTCCATACCATAATTAACCTAAATGTCACATTCAGGTATGCAATTTAGAGGAAAATAATTAAACTATAATGTAGTTCAAGTATTTTACAGTTAACAGAGTAAATGTAGAGCTATTTTTAATATCTCCAACTCCTGGATGAGAATCCCTACACAAGACACTCTTGCAGAACTGCTTTTCTCTGGTGAAGTCACAGAATTTCCCAAGGAATGGGAAATACAAATACTTAATAGCCAACCTGGGGCTTGACTCTCCTCAGTGGTGCCCAGGGACAAGCCAAGGGGCAATGGGCACAAACTGGAACCCAGGAGGTTCCATGTAACCAGGAGGAGAAACTTTGCTGTGAGAGTGCAGAGTCCTGTCCCAGGCTGCCCAGAGAGCTTGTGGAGTCTCCTTGTGTGGAGAGATTCCAAGCCCAGTTGGAGGTGATCCTGTGCAAGCTGCTCTGGGTGACCCTGCTTTAGCAGGGGGGTTGGACTGGATGATCTCTAGAGGTCCCTTCCAACCCCTACCATGTTAGCACTCTGTGTAACTTGCTCCCCATGAGACAGACACAGGAGCTAGGTGCCATTACCTGGCCTTTCACAGACACTGCCATTAACTTCATTGATACATGTTGCTGCCTTCAGTCCCTGCAGGGATGGCTCAGCCAAATAACCACAGAATCCAGCATCACTTGGTTCCTCAGGTTGCCACTGGAGCAGGGTGTTGGTGAAGGGAGACATGTCTTCCCAGCACCAGTATGACACATTGATTTTCCTCAGTCCAACCCATGGAGTCAAAGTTTTAGGCTAGAAAGAAAGGAAAATTATAGATTTAATAAGCAGGGTTTATTACCTTAGGTATTCAAAAGAAAACACACATCACTAGATAAAGTTCATAAACAACTTTGCCAGGTTAGGTGTTGCAAAAAATGTAATAAGGGGAAATATTTGTTTCACACTGCTATCAGAATGAAATGCCACAGAGATAAAGAAATCCTTCAGGAAACACCAATGATTTTTTTTTTCCCCAACTCCATTTCTAGTTATCTAAACCAGGAGGAGAATAAGTCAGGCATTCACACTGGCTGACTACAAAATTAACTGCAAGTTGCTCTTTATGTGTTTGTGGCTCCTGGAAATGGCTACACACAGGAAAAAAAGTACTCTGGAGATACAGTTTGACATTGGGAAGAAAACTAGCAGTCCCCTATACAATTTAAATGATACCATCTCCCTACTCCACAGTCTAGCTAGAAGACCTCTACTGTGTTTAAGAGTGTACATATATGGAGGGGTAGAGAGACAGAGCAGGTTAAATCCTAATTACTATTGCTAGCAATAAAATTCTCAATATGAAGAGCCCATAATACAATTATTTCTGCTAGCAAATTAACTGTTTGGCATGCTTTTGTTTTAGGGAGAGGCATTTTAACTGTATTGGTGCAATATGTTATTTTACTGTTCAGATGTTTTCTCTGTGAAGGTGCTTTGGTGGCACAGCTTTCCTAAGAAGGCTTCAGACCATATGTCTTCCCTTACTGCTATATATAACCATCACCTTCTATAAACTGATTTTATGCATACTTAAACCTCAGAGCTGCAATTTCTTGCCCAGGCTGGATCAATGAGCTGAGGCCAAGGGGACAAGGTCAAGTGTCAGCTCCTGCACTTGGGTTGTAACAAGCCCAGGAACACTACAGGCTTGGGACAGAGTGGCTGGAAACCTGCCCAGTGGAAAAGGATCTGGAGGGGTTAGTCAACAGCGGCTGAAGATGAGCAGTGTGCCCCAGGTGGCCAAGAAGGCCAACAGCATCCTGGCTTGGATCAGCGGTAGTGTGGCAGCAGGAGTAGGGCAGGGATTGTCCTCCTGGACTAGGCACTGGGGAGGCCACACCTGAAAATCTGGGTTCAGTTTTGGGCCTCTCACTCCAGGAAGGACATTGAGCTGCTGGAGTGTGTCCAGAGAAGGGCAACAAAGCTGGAGAAGGGTCTAGAGCACAAGTGTTGTGAGGAGCAGCTGAAGGAATTGGAGTTGTTTAGCCTGGAGGAAAGGAGGCTCAGGGGAGACCTTCTTGCTCTCTCCCACTCCCTGAGAGGAGGTTGAAGTGAGGTGGGGATTTGTCTCTTCTCCCAAGGAACAAGTGAAAAGGAAAAGAGGAAACAGCCTCAAGTTGCACCAGGGGAGGTTTAGGTTGGACATCAGGAAAAATTTCTTCCCTAAAAGGGTTGTCAAGCCCTATCCCAGGCTGCCCAGGAAAGTGGTGGACTCACCATCCCTGGAGGGATTTAAAGATGTGTAGATGAGGTGCTGAGGGACATAGTTTAGAAGTGACTTGGACTTGATGATCTTAAAGATCTTTTCTAACCTAAATGGTTGTATGATTCCAACAGGAACTGGGGTTCCCAGCACTATGTGCCAACACCAACAGCTTACTTAAGAGCAGAGTGAGTGCAGAGTGCAACCTCCAGCAGCATGCCACTGAACAGCAAAAGTTCAACTAGCAGGCACAGGTTGGCTTTTGAGCACAGGCATTTTGCCCACAGGACAAGCACTCAATCCTAATATCCACTCAAAGGGGCTAATTGTCTCTTTAGATATCTAAGGCTCAATTTCTAAAGGACACTGTAGATGGGGGGGAAAAAAGCCACATAAATTAATTATTTTTTTTCTCCCTATGGTAAGATTTCAAACACTGCAGGGGAAGAGTCATCAGGGGTCTTTAGGAACTGACATTTCACCTGATGACTGGGATATCCAGGAACACCAGCAGCTGCTCATACCATCTACTTGTACAATATCCCAGGCTTGGTTTTGCTCTCTTTACAGAAGATTGTTTAAATCTTGCCTGAATTGTACCTTTCCTTTTCTTGCCTAAATTGAATCCCCTCTAAACCCCCCATAATTATTGAAATACCACTTTAAAAGGACAGAAATAATCAAAGCAGGAAACCTTCTCAACAAGGGAATATTTCTCTTGAGTACTTAAGTAGGTTCTCCTCTGAAAAGCAGCAATCCTAGTGCCTGCAGTCTCATTTTTCCCCTATATAAAACCCTTCCCCATTGCCAGCCCTGCCCACAGTGGCCTCTGGGACCCAAGAGGAGTTCCTCTGCTGTGCTGTCAAGCCACAGCAGCTCTGCAGCCTAACCCAGGATTTCAGCAAAGCTGCACAGCATGGCTCTTTGTTAGGACTTTAGCACCACCTACACAACCTGCCCTGAATACCTCCATGCTTTTTGCCAGGGACTGGGGAAAATAAAATATGTTTATTTTACTGAACAGATTCCAATTCCCTTCTCATTGGCTCTGACAGAAAAACACCTGCCACTAAATCAAACCTAAATAACCCCAAATAAGGCAAGCAGCTCCATGGAGTAAGAAGACAACATCTGAAACACTCACTTCTCTTGGCAGAATAAATAACTAAATGCTTTACATTAAACACCTCTGGTGCCCCAAAGGGACCTTTATTTATACAATAGTGTCTACAAGTCACAAGAGGACTCCTGCTGCAGTCATGTTATCCCCCAAGAGAAAGAAGGGGGGTGATTTCATTATGGAAAGCAATACCTCTGAGGCAATGTGGATGTTTGTATTTATCTTTCCCATTTCCATTTCTCTCCAATTTCAGTTCAAAAGCACCCATAGGGGATGTTGGATTTCAAAAGAAAAAAGGCAGTCCTTTTGCAGTTAAGAGGCATGGCTGTTCTGCACACAGCATACAATACCACAGCAAGGACTTTGCCACAGTCAGAGCTTAATTACTTGAGGGGACAGAAAAGAGAAGCACTCACCGAAGCTTGCATCTTCTGCAGCTCCTTCAGAACAAAGTCTACCTTCTTCTGGCTGGTGAGAGAAGCCAGCAGAGCCCCACTGGATCTGCACGACAGTTTGGCATGATCATAGTTCTCCTTTGCATTGGTGATCTTCAAGCAGTTGTTGCCAACTAAATGCCAGTTTGTTCCACAGATGTTTTCTGGAGAGGGAGGTGGGGAGGCGGGAAACCAAACCCCAAAATAAAGTAAACCCAGTGAGCTTCACAATGCTCAAAGCAGTGAAAGAGCCCTTCCACCAAAATCAAACCTCCAGCCCCATCCCAACCCAGCATGACTTACTGGAGTGCTCAGAGTATCTGTGGATAATAATACTGGAAGAAAAGGAAAGCTGTCTGGGGAGCTCAGGTCTGCAGTAGGGACTCAAAGCACTTACTCCAACATCAAATAGTAAATTCATTGTAGAAGGAAGAGCAAAGGAAAGCAAATGAGTATTTTGCTGATGGCTTAAAGCCACTTACTCAACCCCAGTGGTTAGGAAACCTTTCCAGAGAAGAGGATTGTTGTGCTAATCCTTGTCCACAGCACCAAACTTTCCAGATTAACAATCCCTGTTCCATCACTGTCCACAACTGAAAGACTCCTTGTGCTCTGTGGTTAGTTATTTCCCTTGCAACAAAAACGTGATGGACACTTGCAGTGTGAATTCCTGCAGGGCTGATGTCCAGCTCCAACATCTTAGTCCAGATTTATCAAACAGAAGGAAAAGCTCTCAAGTATCAACTTTTCAGATGGGCTTTTTGCACATATGATCAAGGCACATCCTTTTCAGTGACAAATTAACCACAGCAAGCTCTTGATCTATCTCATTAAAAGATGTTTTTCTGGCTTTCATGGCTCTTCTCCAAAATCTCTTCATTTTTTCACTCTTCCACACTAGCAAACACCAGACCTGGACATGTCCAGAACTATCAGTCACTAGATAAAGGCTTTCCATCCCCAATAAAAGGTCCTGGCTGTGTTGGTTTATTCCCTTTCTCTATATGCTATTAACTGTACATGTTAATCACTGAAGATGTTCTCTTTCTCTCCTAGTCTCAAGGAGAAAAAAAAATGTTACTACAGAAAGACTAATAATTAACTCCTGTGAGCTCCCACTGGAAACACTCTAATAAGAGAATTTTCCTTCTACACTTTAGCTGCTATTTGCCTAATTCACTAGTATGTGCCATTCCACTTCTGCACAGCTCTAGCTTCTAAAATTAAATAGCATGCATTATTAAATCTAATATCTTGCCCAAGTCTATTCTATCAACAGTACTGCTTTTATCAAATGAAAAGAGGGAGATGAAATACAGCCTCATAATTACACAAATGATCATACTCCTCTTCAGTCAATTGGGAGTGACAAATACTCCATCAGACTTACTGATTTTAGTAGAAATAAAGTTTCATGCCAATGCTATACCATGATTAAACAACATGATTTACTTCAGCTTAGCACTAGAAGATTAGAAATTTAGGGGTAAAAAAACAACAAACAAACCAAAATCAAACAAAACACACCTCCACGACTTTTGGATTGGGTGAATCTGTGTTTTTTCTTCACACAACCACTACCTACCTGGTAAAGCAATGCACTCCTGATTCCTGGGTTCCCACTGACAGTTCTGATCCATGGCACAGCTTTTACAGCTTGTCTTTTTGTTACAGTAATAGGCAGGGTTGTCCTTAGGACAGTTTTCATACAGAGTAACAGGAACCTAAAATAAAAGAGCACAGATGCGGAGACTTTTTTTCCCCCATCCAACCAATGTTGGGGTTTTATCAGCCACAACAACCAGACTAAACTTCACAGTTCAGACCTACAAACTAACCTAGACATCCAAAAGCTGTGACACTGGACATAGCCTGTCCTGTGTGCTCAAGATATTCCTCCAGGCCACCACCTGACATATTTCTCACTAGAGCTTTTACAGAGGGGTTAGTTTTGGGGTGGTTTTTTGGCTTTCCTAGAGAAAGTTCTATTGATAGCAAACCCAAATGGTTTTGTGCCTTACTGAATAATCACATCATGGTGAAACCTCCACTTCTTCCCCTCCCCATAGCCATCCTCCTCACTGAAAAGGAGGATCCCATGAAAAGCCCTTGGAGCAACTTGAAAACAACTACAGAATCACATGGAGGGGTTAAGGGGTGGAAGGGACCTCTGGAGATCATCTAGGCCAACCCTCCTGCAAGAGCAGGACAGCCTGGAGCAGCTTGCATAGGATGCTGCCCAGCTAGGTTCTGACTTTCAAACACATGAGCAGTTTAGAGCTAGACAGGTATGTAAATAACAAAGCAACATGGCTCAAAAGACTGACAGCTGAAGGGTTCTGGACATTTTGATATCTCAGAGGTTAAGTTGAAACTACAGAAGGATTAGAGAGACATGACCTGTTCCTCTGTGCAGTTGTGCTGCATTGAGACACACTGGTCAGTGCACCACTGGCAGTTGTTTGTGTTGGCTGTACAGCTATAGCAGTCTGTAATCTGATCACATTTTTCATTGTCTACAACTATTAAAGAAAAAAACCTGCATGACCAAAAAGAGGCATTTCCTGACAGAGCTCTAAGAACTTGATTATATACAGCAACAGATCTAACCCAACAGCAGTGCCTGCAGATTTTCTGTTATTGACTACTTGGTAAATCAGATACTTTCAGGAGATTGAACTGATAGAAAATTGTATTCATTTGCAGCATCAATCATTTTTAGTGCCTAAAGAGCTGTAAAAAAACACCCCCTTAGAAAACACACCAAGCCATGCAAGTGCATGAGCTCAGACCAGACACTCATGTCCTGTCAGTGCCCATGGAAATGATGCCAGAGGACATTTCACAAGGACAGTGAACATCTCCCACCCAGCCTCATTTACGCTGCAAGCTTGGCCTTCAACCAACATGGAGCTTTTCCATGGTAAAGCCTGAACTCTCCATCTTTCCAATTGCTTATGGCCTCTGTTTAGTCAAAATTTATTGTAGATTAAGAGCCCATCAAAGCAATGTCCCTCTGCATCAATTTCTGTTAAATAATTAAAGGCTGCCATCTATTACAGAATCAAGGTTTGTGTCATTCCATTCAGAGCAAAACAAATGCATTGAAAATATCCTAAAGAAGAGAGGAACCAGACCTTAAACCAAATGCTCTTTTTGTATGTCCCTATTCATACAGTAACGTAGAAGGAGAATTAAAGTGACTTTTCTTAAGACACTCCTCCTGTTGTCTCTCCTGAAGAACTTAGGTTAACTCCAAAGGACCCAGGTGCCCCTCCCTTGTCCCCTGGTGCTCATCAGTGAACCACTGGCTCTCATAAGGTCAGTTCTTGGAGCAAACATCTACAGAGCAATGATCCAGGCCTGATTCCTGACTGATGAGATCTGCTTAGGATAGGAAAGTAAATACAAGCAGTTTGATAAGGAAAAAATAATCTAATGAGCAAGGAGCTGCAGGGAGGAGAGGTGGAAACATCTCCATGTCGCTGCAGCCACTTGGTCACAGGAAAGTCTCCCAGGACAGGTATGAAAGCAGAACTCATACAGCTAACACAAGGTAAAGGCTGGTAAAGATTAGGTGACACCTACCTGGCCTTGGAGGACATTCTTCAAAGACCTTTTGCTGTTGCTCTAGGGTTGCCATTTCCCAGGGCAGGCAGCGAGGAGGGCTAGTAGCCCACACACACCTGAGGCCAGGACCTGCTCGCCAGCAGGCTGTCTCATTATCAAAAGCTTCACAGGTCTCAGGTGTGTACTTCAGTATGTCACTCAGCAGGAGGCTGTTGAAGCCTCCAAACACATACATGGTGCTAGAAGGAGTGCAAGAGAAGAGAGAAACATTTGCGCCTGTGTTTATCAGCTGGGCACTGCTGCAAGCCCATGTGGGTCAAGGTGTGAGCCAAGTGTTCTGGCATGTATAAATCCAAGTAATTAGCTCTGGGTTAAGGAAGGCACTAAAGAAAAGGTCAGGCAAGTTGCAGGGAGTCTCAACATGAGTGTTGAATCACAGCCTCACAGAATGGGTAAGGTTGGAAGGGACCACCAGAGGTCATCTAGGTTTTTGAATCCAACCTTGATGATTCTATGAATCTCTCCAGAGGAGACTTCACAACCTCCCTGGACAGCCTGGGTCAGTGCTCCACAATCCTCATAAAGTCAAACCTAGCTGAGATCATGGATCAACCTTCTCCTTCAGCCCAAACTCTGGGTGACACCTGATCAATGTGAGTATACAAGAAATGCTGCAGAAATGCAGATCACCCTGTGAGGAATAAGGGTGACAGAGAGGGGATGAAAATCAGGGACATGGGATCATACCATGAAACTGTGACAAAACAATTCAATGTTGTCACATCTTGCTACACCACTGTGACAAAATGACAGTTATTTTCATGGCTGTTAGCAACTGAACAGAGTGTCATTGTGTCAACTAGAAAAAAACCAAACCACAAACCCCAAAACAAAATAATATTGGGTGGGGAAGGTGGATTTTTGTTTTTGAAACCTTCTTTAGACTCACAACTGCTTCAGGCAAAACATCACATTTCATTATTTACACAAAAATGCCACTCAACACCCACCCTCTGCATCCGTGCTTGGAAATGCACATTTTAAAAGACAAGTAAATGCAATTGGAAATCAAAGTTTGAGTTGACTACTAAGTATTTTCAAGATGATTTTCATCCTATCTTAGGAAAGAAATCATGCACAGGCTTAGCTGTCCTTGATGGGAGCAAATGCATGCCTAATATTCAGTATACTAAATATATATATATACTGAAGTATACATATGTGTACATATATACACACACATTTGTGTGTGTGTGTATATATATATATATATATAAATACAGAAATAGTGAGATTTTAGAGACAATAAAAGCATCTCAAAGTACACCTTCCTTTTCAAGGCAGTGGCAGTTATCTACCTGGTTTTAACTGAGCTTTAAATAATGGTCCTGAGTTATAGGAAGCATCCTTAAAGGATAAAGGATCCAGAAGGAAATACTCCACTTCTCAAACTTGGTTCTGCAGACTCAAATACAGTAACAGATGTTCACCTGAAAGCATGGATGTGATTAAAGGGATCTCATGCTTCTCAGCAAAAATACCACCTATGATTTCACCTAAATACTGCCCAGAGAAGTAGCACACAGGATAAGCTATGGACACCGAAACATGAACAAGTTTAGAAACCATGAGGGAAGGTATGATTTGAAGACATAAGTTCTTAGTGTAGCTAAGTAAGAAAAAGAAATATGAAAGAAATGAAGTTATGAAATAAGAAACAGACACAGATAGATATATGAAAATGATATATAAGATAAAATATTTTTTTTTTATTAAGAACTAAGTGAGCTTAGAGAGTTTAGTCCAGTGAAGAAAGGCTGGCAGGGAAGGCAATACATAATCACAGAATCATTATGGTTGGCAGAGACTTCCAAGATCATCAAGCCCAACCATCAACCTTATCACCACCATGCCACTAAACCATGTCCCTAAGTATCTCGTCTGTATGTTGTTTGAACTCCTCCAGGGATGGTGACTCCACCACTGCCCTGGGCAGCCTGGGCCAATGAAGACCTGAGAACTTGGAGAGGTTTGTCACAGATCCTCAGTGCTCTGGTCCCAGTGCTCCTGATGACCCAAGCACACAAGTTCACTGAGGTATGAACTTCTCACTTCACGTGAACTCCTGATCTAGTGGAAGGTGCCCCTGGCTATGGCATGGGGGGTTGGAGTAGATGATCTTTAAGGTCCCTTCTAACCCAAACCATTCTGTAACTCTCTGTTTGCAGCCTCACCTGTTGTAGAGCTCAGCTGAATGTCCAAACCTGTTGACATCGTGGTGGAGATCCGGGCGAGGAAGGACAGACCAGCGATCGCAAGCTAGGATGAAGGAAAGCTCATTTCAGAAACCATTGCTCAGTGTAACTAACAATTCCTTTTAAGTAGCACATTGCCTCCTGCAAGATCCCAAAGTACTTTAGTAACTATAGGGAGATCATTCCAGTCACCACCAAAACCTCCCCAGGGCAACAGGGCAGGATATGAAACCACTGTGTTAGCTTCTTTTGCATGAAGGAAGGGGAAAGAGCGGGAAACACAAAGGGGAAAAGAGCGGGAAACACAAAGGGGAAAAGAGCGGGAAACACAAAGGGGAAAAGAGCGGGAAACACAAAGGGAAAAAGAGCGGGAAACACAAAGGGAAGGGAAAGGTATCATGGCATCATCTAAATAGCTCATGAAAAAGGCAAGTTCCAGGGCATCATGTTAAAAGGGTTATTAGGGTTTTTTTGGCAATCATACATAATTAAATGGTGGTAGCTTGAGCTGCTTTTTCTCCTTTACTAGTGAAATTTTTCACTGCACAACAAGTTCAATTTTGATCTGTTTCTATGTGAATTAGATGCAGTTTTGCCTCAAACCAGTATCACTGAGAACAGAGACTTCTTTTTCTTTTTTTTTTTTGTTGTTTTTCCCTTTCATTGCAATTATGTTCCTAGAGGGCAGATATCCCTGTTTTTAACAAAATTTTTTCACTCCTCATAGCTTAAGGATTTGTGGTTGTTTTTTCTTCTTTTAATATAATGTGAGATTATTCCATCTTTTTCTATTAGCATAACATTTCTAAGTTCTGCTTCATTTTTTACTTGGTGTCTCAGGTAATTTCTTCCTTTAGGCAGCATGAAAAAACAAAACAACAAACCCAACTCAAGAAACATCTAACCCACTGAGCAATCAAAGGAAGAAAAGCAGGAGAAGTCAGCCCAGTTCATATCACTTAAACTTGGTAACAGGAATGGGATCTCCTTGGGGCCAACATCCCACAGGCAGTTGTATGCAGTTGATGCTGTTAAGGCAGAAAAGTCAATCAGCACTGAAGACCTACAGAGCCCTCAGATACTCAAAAGATGCTTTAATATAAGATAAAAATGTTGTGCCATGGACTGAACCTCTGGGGAAATAAAAAAGCTCCCACATACACAAATTACTTCATAGTTAAGCTGAGAGGGCAAAGAAAAAACAAATCTTATTAAATTTTCACCAAATTTAACTGGAGAATTCAACTTCTGCTCCAGCAGAAACTCTTGTTCACGAGCGCTGCTGAACAGAAGACATGGCACCCTTTGGTTGGGTTTCATCCTTGGATGAAATGTGCTTTTGAAGTTTGTTTTTAAATGTCATTTGCTCAATTTTCAAAGAATTTAACCCAGCCCAGCATCACTCCTGAGAGAAGGATGCATGGTTCCAGTTCTTAACAGGAGACCTCAGCAGAATTGGACCGCAATTTGCAGGTTTTGCTCCATCAAATTGTGAGTTATGTGAGGCCAAGGAATATATTTTTCTAGATTAATAGAAGGCCTGGAATGTTTTGCTTTCTAAGCTTCTTTCCCATCTTCAACTGAAGATCAAGTATTGGAAAAAATGAGTAATTCTGAAAATACAAAGAATTTTCTCTCCTTCCTGACTTAGGAGTTAAGCCAAGCCTAGAACTTACAATGCCCAGGATTTATTAAATATCTTATTCAAATAGGACATATATGCTATGAAAACATTCAGCCTCTTTCTGTGTTTATCATCAGAAGAGAATTTTTGATGGGGTAAATAGAAGAGATTTAATTTCTTTCCTGTGGGGAGAAAAATTAAATACTTGCACATTGTACAAGTATTGACTTTACATGAATATTTTATGCTGAGTTTAAAAGAAAAAAACAACCCCAAAGTTAAACCATTTAGACATGAAAAAAACCAATGGTTAGTTATCCTACAGTAACCAAGGTTCTATTAGACACAGCCCATCCTCAAGGGAGGTGACCTTTAAAAAGTATAACCCTTTCCTTCTCACTCCTGGAGATGATGACATAGTGATGGAAGGGCTACAGCTCCCACTCAGCTCCTCTGCTGCCAGGAATTGTTGACAGGAGGAGGGAGAAGATGAAGTGAAGTGTTTGTCCACCCACAGACAAAACTGCTGGAACTCTTCCACAGAGGTCATAGAGACTAATTCTGGGGGCAGAAAGTGCTAACTAGTCATGTGCAGTGGGCAGGACATAGGAAAAATACCCTGAGACTGTTTGACCCAAGTGTTAACTCAACCTGAATGTCAATACAATCCAAACGCTTGTCCTGAGAAGCAACAACAAATGCACACACACACACACACACAGTGCTGCATTGCTCCCCTGAAATCTTTCAAAACTGAGCACTACCTAGACAATTTGGACTGAATATGCCCCAATCTGGTCAAGTGGAGGATAAAATGGTAACAATTATAGAATCATTAAGGTTGGAAAAGACCTTTAAGATCATCAAGTCCAACCGGCGATCCAACAGCACCATGTCTACTGAACTGTGTTCCTCAGCACCACATCTACACATCTTTTCAATCCCTCCAGAGCTGGTGACTCCACCACTGCCCTGGGCAGCCTCATCCAGGGCTTAACAACCCTTTTAGGGAAGAATTTTTTTTCTAATGTCCAACCTAACGCTCCTCTGGTGCTTTCATGTTCATAACCAATGTGAACACAACTGATCTAATCGCTTCCTGCCTGAAGAACCACCAAGTACATGTTTTTGCTTTGACACCAATGATCAGCCAGCACCTTAACATATTCCTGGTAGTGTTTCTGGTCCAGTGGGATAAAGCAAATCATGCATAAGATGTCCTGCCATGAATATAGAAAGCGGTCTTTTTCCTGAATAAAAAGCTTCTCTTTCCAGGCTGAGTCTCTGCCCTAAGGAATGAGGGTAGCCAAGAGCACCAGAACATCTCTCATCCTGTCCCTGCTGACTGCAGGGAGCTTGGACTAGACAACCTTTAAAGGTCTTTTCCAATCCAAACCATTCTGGGACTTCATGTGAAGTGCAACGAGTGCAAGCTCTAATCCTCAGTGTAAAGCTGGGAAGGACTGGGCAAGCTGACTGCACCACTCACTTCATGGACCAGGAACCTCCCTGTTAACTAAACTGAACCAAAATGAACAGCATTATTGGCATATTTTGTCAAATTAATGCAGTTTGTGGTTTACACCTAAATAGTTCAATGAGTCAGGGAAGATAAAACAGAGCAAGAAGAATCTATCACTATTGCTATCAAAGTTTAAAAGAATAACCCTGCCCATGAAAGTGAAAATACCTTGTTTAATTCAAGAAAAATATTAAATTAAAGGTAGCTAGGAGCACACAACAAATTCCACAGGGATAGAACTTGGAATCAGAGGAGGCAGAAGGGAATGATCCCTGTTAGAGACAGGGACAAGGTGCCAAACTCTGCTGCTGAAAGTACTCCATCTGCTCACCTCTTCCTTTCCCAAGCCAGAGGTGGCACCTGAGTCACTCTGAGAATTCAGGTTTGTGTGATTATTTCAGGGAATCATCACAAGAGCTCACATTTAAGGAATTCTGGGAACAGAAGGTAGAATGTGACATGAGGACAGAGTGGTGTTTTTCTCCAGCATGAATTATCTGGATGGGTATCCACCTTTTATATAATTCTACCTCTTTTTCTTTTCTTCTTCTTAACTATACTGGACTCCAAATTCATAAATAAATGCTGCCCTCTCCTGGCTACTCAAGCTCCTCCAAATCCGATCCTTCCACATAAAATCTATTCATTTGGCTTTGTTATTAAATAGTGCTGATGGGGCTATTTATGTTTATAAAGAGCAGATCTAAACAAATGGCCATGAGAAACAGCACAGCCAAAAGATTCTACCAGGCTGCAGTTCAAACAAGAGCATGCAAGCAATGAGCTGAGCTTCAGCAAGGTCCACTGCCTGGAATTGTCCTAACAGCTTGCACTTCTGATACACCACAGAGAGATCCAACAAGCTCAGAATCACAGAATGGTTTGGGTTGGAAAAGACCATTAAACATCATCTAGTTCCAACCCTCCTGCAGTCAGCAGGGACATCTGCAACTAGAGCAGGTTGCTCAGAGCCCCAGACAACCTGAACTGGCATGGTTACAGGGATGGGACATCTCCCACCTCTTTGGGAAACCTGGGACAGGGTCTCACCACCTCTTCCTTCCATCTAGTCTAAATCTCCTTCTTTTAGTTCCAAAACATCACCCCTTGTCATGTCACAACCGGCCTGCTAAAAAGTCTCTCCCCATCTTTCTGACAGGCCCTTGAACTTCTAGAAGGCTGCAAAAAGGTCTCCCTGAAGCCTTCTCTTCTCCAGGCTCAAAAACCCCAACTCTCTCAGCCTGTCCTCACAGCAGAGGCATTCCAGCCATTGGATCATTTTTGTGGCCTCCTCTGGCCTTGTTCCATCAGCTTCCTGTCTCTGCTCTGCTGAGGACCCAGCACTGCAGGTGAGGTCTCCCCAAGTGCAGAGCAAAAAGGCACAGTCCCCTCCCTGCCCTGCTGATCATGCTGCTGGGGATGCAGCCCAGGATACAGTTGTCCATCCTGCAGTACACAACAACTTTATGGCAGAGATGATAGAACAATACACGTTCTGTGTAAGAAATAATTTTTAATGCCCATGGTTGTGTGTAAACTGTTGACCAAATAACTGCTGCTGTATTTGCCTAGAAATCACTGCACCAGCTCATTTGCTCGGTAATGTGTAGCAAGCTAAACAAGCCTCTGCTGATTACACATTCCTCTGCAGCATCCTTACTACCATTTGCTACAATATACCCAGAGTGTCAATTAGTCATTCTGAAAACAGCTCTTTTTTGAGTAATTTTTTTTTAAAAATCATTCTTTCTATACCAACTTACCAATATCATAAGCCATAAAATCTGAAGAGAAGCACTTGGCCCCATGGCTCATAGAGGTGTCATTGTGTGTGTTCCCTCCAAACACCAGCATGGTTCCACTCCTAATCACAGCCGTGTGCAAGTAGCGGAAAAATCGACTGTCCTTAAGGATTGTCCTGCAGGAAGAGAAATAGAACCATTAACAGAGCTGATTTGTACCTGGCAATGAGAGAACAATCCATAAAGCCAAGCTGAAGGAGGTTTTGGGGTGCAGCGAGCAGTGAGGGGTTGATATTTAACTACGTTTACTTATTTACAACTTTCTTTCCAGGCTCTTCAGTTCCTCCTGGAATTTCCTTCTCCTCTTCCCCAGAGCTCTCAGCCCTTCCTCCTCCCAGAGATGCTCCAGTCCCCTCAGCATCTTCTCAGCCTCTGCTGGACTCTCTCCAGTAGTTCCTTGTACTGAGAAGCCCAGAACTGGATACAATACCCCAGATGTGGCCTCACTAGGGCAGAGTCGAAGGGGAGCAGAACCTCCCTCGCCCTGCTGCTCACACTCTTCTTAATGCACCTCAGGAGACCATTGGCCATCTTGGTGAACTTGTTGTCTCCCAGCACTCCCAGGTCCTTCTCTGTGGAGCTGCTTCCCAGCAGGTCAACCCCTAACCTGTTCTGCTCCATGAGGTTATTCCTCCCCAGGTGCAGGACTCTACACTTGTCCTTGTTGATCTTGCTGAGGTTCCTCTCCCCAACTCTCAGCCTATCCAGGTCTCCCTGACTGGCAGCACAGCCTGACAGGGTGTCAGCTACTCCTCCACTAGTTTTGGATCATCAGCAAACTTGCTGAGGGTACACTCCATCCCTTCATCCAGGTCAGTGATGGAGATGTTGAACAAGACTGGACCCAGTCCTGATCCCCAGGAGAACACCACTAGCTAGAAGCCTCCAACAAGACTCTGCAAAGAAGCCACAATAATGATCAAGGTGCTGCTTTGTTGCCCTTCCCTGAAATCACAAGAGGGAGAGAAGGTCTCAGTTACTGAAGAATCTAAAAAGAAGTCCATGACACCAAAAAAAGCACAGCTAAAGAGGAGCAGACACTCCTACATGCCTCACTGCAAGGCGAATGCTTCCCTGTTCTGACAGCGCTCTTGAGACTGATAGAATAAATGTGATGAAAGGAAGTTTGAGCTGCAGCAATTTGGGTGAATTTTCTGCCTATTCAGCCAATTTGCCCACTCCATGGCTGATGTGGAGGATGAAGTAAGCTGAGGAAGGAAACGTGGCTATAACTGCATGTACAACAGAAGTGTCTTGGAAATTCGTCACTGGTTACTTTCCTCATCAGCCAAGACTCCCAACAGTTGTTGCAGAAATACAAGCTATTTTTAACTCAAAAAAAGAGATACGGTGACTCAAATTTGCATGTGTTGCTTCTATAGAGAGTCTCCTGTTTGTCAGGAGCCTTTAAAAACAAGTTTAAGAGAAACATGAAATGGAGGCAAATGTATTTTGTCTCCAGAGCTCCAAGTTGTGAAGTTTTGCTACAGCTTTTTAATAAAACTCACCTTTGGGCAGAAACACATCAGAGAAGATTTCAGCTTAAGAAATGAACCTTTCCAGCAGTTACAGAGCCAGAAGAAAATGGAGTTATAACAGAAATTCTTCTGTGGTCTTAACTGCAGAATGAATTATCACTCACTTGACTGCAGTAACTACACTCATATGCACAGTCTTGTACTGCTGGCAAGAAAACCCCATCAAATATTTTTTCTTTTCAGCTGTAATGTAACAACAAATGAAAATGGATTTCTTGGCTCCTTCCCAGCCTTGATTATATGTGATTATCTGATTCTCTATTCATAAAGGGACATAAAAATCACAGATACAAGAGCATGCTCTCTATCCTGCACGCAGGGAACAACAAGCCACTACTGCACCCTGGGATATCCATGGCCATGGATATCCCTTTGTCCACTCCAAACCATGACAAAGTGGTAGAGAGGAAGAAGAAGAACTACTTACCACATCCGAGAGTCGACTTCGTATTTGTACAAGTCATCTGCTAGCCTGTATTTGTTGGCACTGAATGCTTTGTAACCTCCATGGATATAAATGGAGTTTGTATGTGGATCATAAACACTACTGTGACCATAACCTCCTTGCACCAAAGCTCCACTGGTCTGTAAAATGCTCCATGTATTGGTGGCTGGGAAATGAGGAAAAAGATGTGAGTGACAGAATGTGGTTGATTTATCTCCATTAATAACTTAGCAACCAATCTGGTGATGAAGCAAATTGAGGTTCCCTTGACTCAAGATTCAGACATCGTCTCTCTACCACTTCATCTCCAAAAATATTCTCCCCTCAAGGAGTTTGTTGTCAAGAAGTACTGTCAAGAATTTTTTAATAAGGGCAGAAATATCCCTTCTACAGTCAGCTCTGAGGTTTTGCAGGGAAGCTAAGCAAATGAGAGAGAAAAAGTAGAGAAATAATACATTAAATTTCAGCGGCAGGCAAACACCAGCACCAGGGCTTGATTTGGAATGGCACCCAAGAGCACTTTTATTTTAGATAGATAGATATAGATAAAGCCAGACAGGACTGAAGCCAAGTTAAGTATGACTGTGAAGAACACTGCAGTTAAAAACTAATATATGATTAATGGTCCTATACCTCACTAAAATAACACTAGTTTGAACCACTCTAGACATAATATAACGGCAACTGAAACAAAAATGCCAAATTACACACCAATTCTCTGTAGCAAGTGCAGAATGAAGTCCTGCACAGGCTCCCTAACTGCAGGGCAGATTAGGCACACAAAAGGCAAAGGAATTGAAGAGTCTGCAAGATCATACATGGGAAAAACAGAACAGTAGAGAAACAAATCACTGCCCCACACATCCTGGTTTTCTCTAGCTTGCTCCTAGAGGAATAAAGCTTGTTCATGTGGTCACCAGTGAACCAGAGCAGGCTCCAGGAGATTCTCTGGATCAGGGTGACTGAAGGACAAGGATAACAGTTTGAAAGTGCACATATGGCCACTCTTTCTGACAATAACCATCACTTTCACATTGTGAACTTCCTGTGCTTAGCTCTGTTCTCTACCTGGTCTACAGTGGAGCAAGGGAAGTACCTCCAGAGAGCCATTTCAGAGCAGCTAAGTTAGGGAGAAGTTCAGATCATCTGGAGAGCTGGTGATACTGGAAATCTCTGGATCCTAAAAGTCAGAGCAGGGACTATTCCCAGAGAGATGGGGACCACATCATATCAGAGATATGGGAGTACAGAAATTCATTCCCTGTTCCCCTGAGCAGTGCCTAATCACCACTACTGGAGACAGGTATAAGCTTAAGTAGATGCTAGGTCTGAACTCTTACAGCCTTTCTTGCACTCACAGGATGCAACAATAATTTCAAAAGTGTTTGCTTTTTTGTCAGAGGGAGAGAGGAAAATGTCCCACAGTCATCCTGCTTTGTCTCTCTATTACAGCTTTTTTGTCTTAGGGACATACCAAGCTGTACAAAGCTGGAGGCAAGAGGCTCCCTGCTCACTATTTGTGCTATACAACCACTGCAAGTTCGATCCAACTTATAAACACAAATAAAAGGAGAAGAACATATCTATCTTTGCTTTACTATGTAAACATGAAGCACTGAAATAACTTTCAAACCAAGTATAAAAACTGAAGAGCAAAGCTAGGTAGAGCCCCACTCACCCAGGTTGTACTCCTGGACATTGCTGATGTAGCCATAAAGAGGACAGTGGCCAAAGATGACAAGCATGACAGCACTGCCATCGCGCAGGGTGACAATGTGTGCTGAGTGGCCAACCACTGCATACTGCTCCTTGCCTTTGGGCATGGCCCGAGCCCAGCTCTGGCTGGGGATGTGGAACACCCACAGCTGGCTGCTCACGTTCCCTGTCGCATCGATTTTGCCACCATACATGTAGATGTCGTCCTGAAAGAAATTAAGCTTTCAAATGAGGGCAAAGGGGTTTGGCATTTAGGAAACAGCTAATATGTAACTGAGTTGTTTTGCTGTATTGCTGTGCTCTATTACAGAATCACAGAATGTGAGGGCCTGGAAGGCACCTCTGGAGATTATCTAGTCCAACCTTCCTGCCACAGCAGGAGAACCTAGAGCAGATTGCACAGGATGGTGTCTAGTTGGGTTTTGACTATCTCCAGAGATGGAGACTCCAGCACCTCCCTGGGCAGCCTGGGCCAGTGCTCCACCACCCTCAAAGGCAAAAAGTTCCTCCTCATGTTCAGACGGAACTTCCTGTGTGCTACGTCCGCTGTATCCCTACGCGCTACGTCCGCTGTATCCCTACGCTATGTCCGCTGTATCCCTACGCTATGTCCGCTGTATCCCTACGCTATGTCCGCTGTATCCCTACGCTATGTCCGCTGTATCCCTACGCTATGTCCGCTGTATGGCTAGGCTTCGCGAATGAAGATCCAGGGAGGGCTCCATCCACGCTCCTCATCAGCGCCTTTTACAAGCGCTGATAAAAAGAGGATAGCAGATAACACCCTCGAGCCTGTGCTATGGATTCTTTTTAGGTGAGACACAGCATGATGTCCGCTGTATCCCTACACTATATTGACAGCACCAAGCTGGGTGGAAGTGGTGACCTGCTTGAGGGTAGTGAGGCTCTACAGAGAGATCTAGTCTAGGCTGGATCAATGGGCCCAGCCCAACTGCATGGTTGCAAGGTTCAAAGCAGCTATGTGCCAGGTCCTACCAAAGGCAAATTCCTCTCATCCTGTTGCTTGTTACCTGGGAGAACAGACCAAACCCACCTTGCTCCAGTCCCCTCTCAGGGAGTTGTAAAGAGTGAGATCTCCCTTGAGGCTCCTTTTCTCCAGGCTAACCAACCCTAGTTCCCTCAGCTGCTCTTCACAAGCCTTGTGCTCTAGATGCTTCCTCAGCTTCATTGCTTTTCTTTGGACAAGATCCTTGTGGATCCTTATGCGGATTGTACCTTACTTTCAAAGAGTTATTTGCAGAATTGAGCACTCCCAGGTAAGAATTTCCACCCTTCTCAGCTTCTTCAAGTGTTCTGTTTGTGCATGATGCTGTGTGAAGTGTTTCTAATTATGCTTTATATAGGCTTGCACTGTGATGAGCTAATTAACATTCCAAACCCAAAGGTCAGTTAAAGGATTAGCTCATTTCCTTTTCAAAGACTTTGCCATTCTGCTCTCACATGGCCTGCAACCACAGCAAGGCAGGCAGGTGAGCAATGAGGTAAGAAACAGTTAAATCCACTTGCTGTTTCAGATGCTGGAAGAACAGATTCACAGGTCTGCTGCAGAAGCAGAGCAGGCTCCAAAAATCCCTAATTCACCAGCTCTGCTTTGGAGCTCATACAAATATTTATGTGGTCTACACACAAAAGGCAGTTGGGGAACCAGGTGAACTCCAGCAAGCTCTAGCCACCAGGCATGCTTTGCAAGCACAGACAGCAAGAGGGAAAGAATGAACTCCCTGACCTCAGTCAGCCTTAAAATCTCTTAGAAAAGGGCAAAGAAGGAACACACAGGAAAATGAACTCCAGACTTCCTAGGATAGGAGTCCAACTACTCCCTGGAGTACATCTGCACAGACTGAGATATCCATGGCCAAGCCTTTGAAGGAGAAATGCTTCTCCCAATGGAAAGGGGTGAGCAGAGGGGGAAGAAGAGGGAGAAATCAGCTAGGATGTGAGTGCCCAGCACTGAACTGACCTTATGCAATGCCAAGGAATGACCATATCTCATCTCCACAGAGTTCACAGTGTTGTTAAGAGGAAGCCACTCTTCAGAAATAAGATCATACCTGGATAAGAAAAATTGAATTAATTCTCTGAGCTGATAATAAAGTTGAGAAATTTATTGCTCATCCTTTCCAGCATTTGTGGGAAATTATTTCATTTAACAGAAATCCTAGGTACCAAGATTTCAGCATGCACAAAGCATGCACAGACTGTTTATGGATTACAAACTCCAGCCAAGTCTGCTTGGTTATTTAACATCCACATATTGATTTGCTTTACCCTGAATTTTCCTTCCCATGCAAAACCAATGCATTGTCTGTGAAGCTAGGACAACTTACACCACAAGATCCACCTCAAAGAGCAGAAAAAACTTTATGCTAAGCTCAGATAAGTTCCAGCTACCTGATAAAAACCAACCTGCCAGTGTTTAAAAGGCATTTTTAAATTATATCTTTGTCATTGGAGTGTACTTTTGCTGGGAACTTCAAAGAAGATAAACCCTTTGCCCTGAAAATGGCCTGTGGTTTTTCAGATATAAGGATGAACTACACTTGCCAGGTTTACAGCCTTAAAAGATAAAATAGTCTCTGAGCAAGTGTTCAATGAAGCCACAGGGGATCTGCTGAAAAAAAAAAAATCAGGCATGACTTTGAAAGAGTAAACTGTGGATGTAATCAGCAACTATTCTACAACTAAGAGTGCATTTTCAGCTCCTCTTTACTTCCTCTACAGGAACTATTCCCTCTGGAGGTGAGTGTAGAACACAAAGCTCTTGCTTAGGTCCATACCTTAAGCCAGGTATGCAGGTATCCCTGGGGAAAAAAAATCCAGGTTTTGCCTAGATCTATTCAAAAACTATCAAGCTCAAGAGAAAGCCTGAAATGTTGTGTTTTGGTTTGTTTTGTTGTTGTTTTTTTTACAGAGGTTTTCCATGAGGTACACAATTATTATTTGGTATTTTAGTTACTGTTATATCTCCTCAACTCATTGCCTAAATGTCATCATCCTAAATGCCACTCCCTGTGGCATTCATCCACTAGGCATAAACATCCACAGTCAGTGTGAATTAATGAAGGAGCCAAACACCCTGAAGTCACACAGATATAACATCAGAAAGGGCTAATAACAGAAGCAAAGCTACTCTCTTTGACTATGAGGCCAGATATCCTTTAGAGGCCAGCCTAGAAACACATAGTGAGTAGTTAAGCATTGCCAGAAGCAGATGAATCAAAATTTCACTGAACATCAGGAACCTGAGGCTTTTTCTCTTCCAAAATTTGCACCCTTAGCAGTGTTTTCCCCCATCACAAACATGAGTTTAAGGTTTTATTACTCCTGATTCCCCCTGGAGATGTAGCACAGGAAGGCCAAAGCTCAGCATCTTCTCAAAATCATTCTCAAACCTAAGTTCTTCTACTTAGACTTCATGATCTAGGTTTCTACTCACGCTAGAACAGTCTGAGAGTCAGAATGATTGAAGACATAGCCTCCAACAATCCACAGTTTATTGTCATGGATTACAGTTTTGTGAGATGCTCTAGGAAGTTTTGGAAGAGAGTACTCCTCCCGGGTCCAGAATGACTGGTTTGCAGGAACAGGAATTGAACAGCCAGGACCTAGTAGGAAAAAACCAAAACCATCAGGATTAAAAGTTAAAGTTGGTTGGTTGTTTGTTTTTTCTAAGCCTGTATTTTATTTAGAGGTCAATATCCTGCACCACAGGTGACAAAGATGGTGCACAGCCAGGGAAGAGATGAAAGTTGATCCTCGTGTCTTTGCCCACAGCAGCAGTCTGTGATGCACCTGGTGTGCCATCTCCCAACCATAACCATGTACTTCATTGATTTCAGAAGTAAATAGCAGTTCCAGAGTAGATGAATCCATGATGCCGCAAAGCAGCTCTAAGGAGTGCTGGTGGACAACAAGTTTGCCATGAGCCAGCGATGTGCTCTTGTGGCCAAGGTGGCCAGTGCTCTCCTGGGGTGCATTAAGAATGTGCCCAGCAGGTAGATGGAGGTTCTCCTCCCCCTCGGCCTGGTGAGGCCACATCTGGAGTATTTGATCCAGTTCTGGGCTCCCCAGTTCAGGAGAGACAAGGAACTACTGGAAGGAGTCCAGCAGAGGCTCCAAGATGCTAAGGGGACCGAAGCATCTCTGAAAGGGGGAAAGGCTGAGAGCCCTGGGGCTGCATTAGATGATCCCCAGAGGTCCCTTCCAATTCTCACCATTCTGTGATTCTCTGATACTCTGTTCTTAGTCAAAATGCTAATACTTGTTAAGCAGAACATTCTCAAATCCTCCCCACAGAACTACAGGAGCCACACACAGAAAAGGCATCCACGAGTATCTCCACATTAATCAGGAGACTTACCTTGCCAGCCTGAAAAGCACAAACATGCCTTTGTATCATTAAAGCTGCAAGATCCTCTCTCAGGCATCCCACAATCATCTGTGCAATAAGGAATATCACAAGCTTCTCCCTTCCAGTATTTGGCACATTCACATTCCAGAGCATTGCTGCTGTTATTGAGCTTGCACTCTCCTCGGCCAGAGCAGTTATTGGGACACATATTGAAGCTGTAAACAGCAAGGAAAGAAGGTTTGTCACTAATGAAATATTCCCAAATCATCCCTTTTATTAATGAAGACAAAAGTGATCCTGAATAAAAGTTAACAAAGCTGTTTGTTAACATGCAAACCAACAAGAACTGTCAGCTGATGTGACAGCACTGCAGAGATTGGTTCTCTACCATCCACTGAGCTGCCTCACTCCAGGGTTCAACTCACAACCTCCTCCCCAAAATCAGCAATGATTTTTAGCCATTTGTAATGCAAACCAATTGCCTTAGAACACCCAAAAGTAAGTGGAGAATGTAATGAGTGCTTAAAGCTTTGGTAGTGTCTGTGCAATTTCTACTTAAACTGCTCCCAATTACCTGCTGCTCTGGGATCTGCTTAGCAAAGGACCACACTTGAGATGAATCCCAAGCCAAAGATGTGCCTGGTTTGAGTTAGTTCTGGTTTTATAATAGCTGCAATGTAGCTGAGGCAAAACCAGACACATCCTTGGTGAAGAGCCAAATTCAGAGACCCCCTATCAGCTTCCAAATTCCTGGTATCAACCAGTATAAACTCACAGATGGGGATTAACACTCAATATTCTCCATGTCATGAACAGCTGGAGTCACTGGCTCCAAGACCATAATTTCCCAAGTGTTTTTGGAGTACCTATCTCCAGTAGTAACCAAAAAGACTGTTAAGATGTATTGACTTCTTTTCAGTTTATCTATTCTCTGCCAAAATGTTAGGAGGGAAACTAATGACCAGAGCACATAGAAAGAAACAAAACACAAAACAGTACTTGAAAAGCGTTTGAAATGATCAATGAAGCATTAAAGAAACATTAAAATATGTTAAAAGGATTACTCTTGAAGTCTTGCACCAGTGCAATATGGGCAGCTGGCAGTAGATGGTGTCATGGTTTATGGTATCAGCCAGACTCTGAAAATGCTACTGCTTCAGCTGAAGGTTTAAAGCAACTTTGCAAAGGCTCCTCTCCTCATCTTCTGCAGCTGTCAAGGGGTGCTGATGCCCCACATTCTTCTAAGAAGCTGCCATATATTGAAGTGCTTAAAGAAGGATGAAAGCACCAAGGGTGGCATTCAAAAAGTAAGCATCTCATTTTAAGGAAAACTTTCCATTTTTTGCAACAAGTCTGTTGTGAGCAAATCTCTCCATTTAGCCTGGATGTGAGGCTAAGCTCTAGCAGTTGCTCCATCCCCCAGTGAGCCCTCCCCAGCAGAGAAGGGGGACTGGGAAATGGAGAGAAGAGCCATGGGTTGAAATGAAAATGGATTTAATGAAACAGCCAAACTCATTTCAGTGCCTGTATCAAGTGTATAAAGTTATACTCAGCCCAGCAAAGGTTCAGTAGTCACACTAAAGAGAAAAGTAGTGCTAAGGAGCCGAAGGAAGAGGAGGAGCAGGATCAGCAGGAGGCTCCCCTATGCTTAGCAAACTTCCCCCTTTAGACTGAGAACACAATATTGATGGTGTGGAATACACCTGCAGCCAGCTCACATCTGCTGCCCTGGCTGACTCCAAAACTGCTAATAGCCTCTAGACCATAGCTGGCCTCTGCTTCTGTCCTGCTGAAACCACAACACCAAGGATTTTGTAGCTGATTTTTGTTTTGAATGAGAGGTGAGAACTTCTGTAAGTTATACCCCAGTTCAAATCTCCCAATGCAGCCCAAGTATAACTTGTATCTGTAGCAGCAAAAAAAGCCACAGTCCTTGTTCCTCACCAGAAGCCACAAATCCCATCTCTGCTCCTATGGCCACACTGAGATCATTTACTCCAAACCAAAACCTTTCTAGAAGCAGTCAATGAATTAGGGACACCTTAGAATTACTTTTAAAAGCTTACCAATGAGCACTAGATATACATTAGCAAAGAGAAAGCACCCACCTCTAATATTTAAAATACAAACCAAAAAACATAACAAAACAACTTCAGACTAAAACAGAGCCAGATTATATGATTCAATATATGGACTGAATAAGAAAGAGCATTCCCCTCCCTGGAAGGGTTCAAGGCCAGGTTGGATGGGTTTGGAGCAACTTGATCTAGTGGAAGGTGTCCCTGCCCATGGCAGGGGAGTTGGAACTAGATGATCTTTAAGGTCCCTTCCAACCCAAACCATTCTATGACCCCAAAGAAAAATTTCTGAGGATCCTCAACAGTAGGTACAGTCAGTCCTAAGTGAAAGGTGTGTTTGTGCAGAAGGAGCTCTGCAGAATGCCTAAGAGCACACTCCTGCACAATGTACATCACTGCTGGCTGGCTGAATATGATCAAATCAACCTAATAACACAAAATAAATAACAAGATGTCTTTTTCTTTGAGCAAACATCTGCCCACGCTTCCAACTGACAATTGAAGTTAATGTTAAGCACATTACAAGGGTGTAATAAAGATAAAACTCTAAATTCACGTATCTATTCATAATTACATGCTTCAATGGCAATTGCTTATTTCAAGACAAAACTGAGAGAGGAAGAAACCTCCTTTTGTTCAAGCTACAGCATCACTTTGGTGTGGCATCACTTACTTGTATGTGATGTTAAAGCCTGTTAAGTTATAGGCAGCATCACTGAAGAAATGCAGCAGGGCATAGCCAGAAGTAGCTACCACCTCTGGTACTGTTTCGTTGCTGTCTTTCTCAGGAACAATAAGACCACTGGAAGAGAAGAAGAAAAACAAAACAATGTTAGAGGTGAAATAAAAGGGGCCAAAGCAACATCAGGGGTGGGGGAGAGTGGGCAGGATGGTGGGCAAGACTATTTACAGTGTTCAAGGCTAGACACAGTACAGATTTGCATAATGGTTGGCCAAAATAATTGCAGGAAGCGGAAAAGGAGACTAAATTACTACCTCCTTACCTATTGCACAAAACAGATTCTATCTGAAAAGGGAATGTTTATTCTTCTTTTAACAGAAGCTTGACAACAACAAAACAAAGAAGTCAATTTCTCCCGCATACAAAAGACACGAGAGCAAGCATAAACCTCAAGTCTACTGAATATATTTCTTTAAAAGCCTTTATCTAAGCAAAGCTCATTGTCTACCACCACCAAGTCATAGCCAGCTGTTATTTTCTCGTAGAGAACCATCTTTCCACCAGCCTCACTGGAAGCTTTTTGACAAGCAGACTCCAAAGCCCAGACTGGGAGAGTGTCAGGCAAGGAACTGAAGGCAGCTCCAAGCAGCAACTCTCCTGGGAAAGCAGCCAGAGCCTAGCTTTGTGTCCTGCAACTTCACAATATCCAAGGGCACCACTGACTAAACAGCAACGCTGAAAAGAACTTACTTTTCCTCTTTTCAGCTCTACTCAGGAGAGAAGGCAAATGGATTTCAAGTCAGTTCCCTAGGACAGGGTAAATGAGTTTCTACATCCAAGGAAAACACTCACAGCTACCCACAACAGCCCTTTCACACTGCCTCTACAGCACTTGTGTGACCTGAATTCTTCTGTCCCCACGACACAATACCATGATGTGCTCACAGAACAACACAGGCACGCAGTGAGCTTCTCCTAAAGCTTCTGCTATACAAGTTGGGCACCTTTGCACCAAGAGTAACTGCTGAAGGTGTTGCCCACAAAGCTGTAAGTGCAAACTGTACAAAGTCCCTTCCCACACAACAAGCCTTACTGTGGATAAAAAGTTATCCTTCATTTTATCAACATGCCACAAAAATGCTGTAACCTGATCCCATGTTTTGGCTAAACAGCTCCAGCAGATATCTGGCTCAGTAAACAGTCCCTTGTGAGAGAGTTAATTAGTTTTCCATCTTTCTCAAGGATACAGGATTAAAAGGCACACAATTCACTGCCTGCTACTCCTTAAGAGGTGTCTGTTTCATTTTAAAACTGAAGACTTGTGATCTGAAGATCAACTCTCCCAAAAGACCACCTCCTGCAACAGCAAAGAACAAAAGGGCTAATAAACATCTCCTTGCTTGTGCTTCACGGTTTTCCTTTGTAATGCAAAAGGCAGGAGGGTCCATCTCCTCCACAGAACAACAGACAGCTGAATATAATTCAGGGTAAGGCAAATTAGAGCTTAGGGACAAGAGAAAATTCCTTTGTTCTGATTTATTCTCCTCCAGTTTGATTCTCACAGCTCTTACACACGGGAAGGCTCTGGAGAGAGGAGAATAATGGCAGCAAAGAATAAAAGTATGTAGAGAAGAGCAGTAGTGGAAGAAGGCAAAAATCCCAACCCCAGTAACCTTTCCTAATACAAGGACTAGCACAGGACAGTTACTTGTTTTCCCTTAGGAATCTCAATTTGGGGACTTTTTGGGACATAACACAGGTATCTCCAGAGTGGATTCTCTCACCACTTGCTCCTTACTTTCCCTCTTTTTGTGATGATTCCTAATTAAATACACTAAATACTTTGCTACCTCACCAAAACAAGTTTAAAACAGCCTGATGGAACTTCAGAGACAGACTGTGATTTCTTTCAGAGAAAGCCATGAGGAGAACACAACACAAGGATAACCATCAGGTCCTGGAAAGGTTGAACCTCACAAACTGTGATTAAATTAGTGTGTACATAGCAGCATCCTGAACAAACCAGTACAAAGAGAACTTATACTAGCTGCCATAAAAAAAACCCAATAGGCAGAATCAGAATGATACAGGATTACTCAATACTTCCTTTAGAGTGCAATCCACAATCTCTTCAGAGACTCAACTCTGGCCAAGATTAGCCTATTTCACAATGTACTGCTTCTGCTTCCTTTCAGAAGGTTTCAAAACATTTCACAATCATCACTACTCCAAAGCAAATAAATACTCCTACTCAGCTAAGCTGTCCAGTGACACTGTTTCTTAGACACTGAAAGGCAAACCTCTCTTTTGCCCTGAAACAACTTCTACTTTCTATGTGCTGCATCTGTAGAGGCAGTGGCAGAGTAAAAAACAAAACCCAGGAGATTCAATTTCTCCATCCCCCTGCACACATTATCTGCCTTACTCTCTCCTCATGACTATAGAAAACTGGGAATTATTTAAAACTTTCATTACTTTTCTCTGATCTGCTCTGCAAGCATCAGAAGGATGATGTATTCATCATTCATCAGAACTTGGGGGTACTGGTGGATGAAAGCTGGAGATGAGGCAGCAATGTGTGCTCCCAGCCCAGAAGCCAACCCTGTCCTGGCTGCATCCCCAGCAGCATGGCCAGCAGGGCAGGGAGGGGATTGTGCCTCTGCTCTGCTCTGCTCTGGGGAGACCTCAGCTGCAGTGCTGGCTCCAGCTCTGGAGTCCTCAGCACAGCAGAGACATGGACCTGGTGGAGTGGGGCAGAGGAGGACACAGAAATGATCTGAGGGCTGGAGCCTCTCTGCTGTGAGGACAGGCTGAGAGAGTTGGGGTTGTTGAGCCTGGAGAAGAGAAGGCTCCAGGGAGAACTTAGTGCAGTCTTTCAGTACTTACGGAGACCTATGGGAAAGATGGGGACAGACTTTCTAGCAAAGTCTCTTGCGACAGGACATGGGGTGATGGTTTTAAACTGAAAGAGGGGAATTCAGAGAGAAAGAATGAAGAAATGTTTTAAAATTACAATGGTGAGACCCCGTCCCAGGTTTCCCAGAGAGGTGGTAGATGCCCCATATCCGGAACCATTCCAGCTCAGGTTAGATGGGGTTTTGAGCAACCTGATCTAGTAGAAGATGTCCCTGCTGACTTCAGGGGGCTTGGAACTAGATGATCTTTAGAAGTCCCTTCTAACCCAAACCATTCTGTGATTCTATGAAAATAAGCAGATGGCTGATGATGTGCTGAGAGCCAGCTCCACCAGAGAGGGGTGAGAACATTGACAGGAAACAACTTAGTTATTCCCATGAGTAAAGGATATCCAACTCATGTTTTCAAGCAAACAGAGCAATAAAAACTTAAGCATTAAATAGTTCCTTTGTCTTCTTCAAGCAGACCACATCCACCTGCAGCTTGTTCTCTGCCTATGTGTGCTGAAGGTAAGGAGCTCTTCCTCTATGTCTGTTTAACATCAGCTCTAAGTTGATTAGCTCCTCTGCATGCTCTGGGAACACAAATAGTACCAACTTCAAAGGGTTTGTGCCTTTCCCAATACAATTAATCCTTGTTAGCAACTCTCCTGCTGTTATCAGCTGCTCTAAGCCACGTAAGACAAGTGGATGCTGAGGGGTAAGCAGGGTTGGGAGGTTACTTCAGGAAGGGCATTGAGGACAGAGAGAGCCTTTCTGTGTGCCCATGGCAGCCAAGGGGGTTATGATTTCTGGCACAGAATTGAGGGAATAGAAGGGAAAAAAAAAAGATATGAGGACAACCATAGGATGTACAAGGTGAAAGGAGGGAGGTGTATTTAGCTTAGAGGGGAGATAATTGAAGATGGGGAGAATTTTAATGGCTGCTTTCAACTACCTAAGGAGACACTACAGGAGACAGCAGGAGAAGTTCACAGGAAAAAGCATGAGGGAACAGCCACTAAAACTCATTTTTTATTATTACTATTATTATTTAACATGAGGGTGCCTCACTTGTCCAGAGGATCAACCAGATCTCCATCCTTAGAAAATACATAATATGCCTGGGCAAAGTCTTGAGCAAAGGCCTGGTCCCACCTTGAAGCTGGCCCTGCTTTGAGTGAGGGATCAGAACAGAGTCCCTTCCAACTCAACTCATCCCTGGTTCTGTGCCTAGGCTCAAATTTGGGTATAAAAGTCATCTGCCAGTCCCAAAAGGAGGGTGTGCTGCTCCTGGTTTCTGAGGGGACAAGAGCTCACGTGGAGGTACCACAGAGCAGCCAGCTCAGCAAGTGACCTGGGGCAGCCTCTACTATCTGCCAGTGCTGCCACCACCAGCAGCACTGGCACCTGGCAGCTACCTGGCTCCTGACTGCTAACAGGCACGAGGTGCTTCTGAGCTGTCTCACCCCAGCACCAAGTGCAGAGCCACAGCCAGAGCTCTGGCACAACAACAATTGGCTTTGAAAGGGAAAAACACCTCCTTGTCAAGCAGCCCAGAATGAAAAGAGGAGCTGCAAAAGCAGCTCCAGTAAATGTTTAACATGAAGTAAAGCGAAGAACCAAAACAACAAAGTTCAGAGATGATGACTGTGGTTCATCTGTCTGCAGAGAATGAAGAAATCTGAAGCAAACACAGTGGAGTTCTGCTTCCTCCACGTTCTTTGGAGTGCAGTTTTGAAGCAGCACGTTTAGACAGTCTCATGTTGCCCTATAATCACAAATATAAACCAGCAAAGATATTTTTAACCCTGCATAATAATAAATAAAAAGAAAAAGCTTGATGTACAGGACTGGGCTGCTTCAGGGGCACTCAGCCTATGAGGAGTTCAGTAAACAGTTTATGCAGACACTTGCCACGTGTAAATGTTTCCATTATGCAAATATTTATCACAGTTAAAAATTGATAAAGCCAAGTTAAAGTCTCTCCATAGTGCAGCACTGAGGATTTCCAAGATCATCTTCTATTCAAGAGTAAATACCATATTGTGAACAAACATGAGCGAGCATCAGAAGGTCACAAAAACAAGATGAGAAGAGAGAAGGAAGTGAGGGACTCTGGCAACTGCTGTAAAAAGCCAGGGAGGTAACAAAAAAAATGAGCTTTAAAGAGGAAAGCATTTACAGTGTTTATCAACAAACTCTCCAAGTTTACAGTGTCCAGCTGTACAAAGCTCAGCCTTGCAAATCCCCTGGCACGGTGCAAAAAGAGCTAGGAGTGAAATGTGGTTATGGTTTAATATTAACATTAAACATAAGCCAAGGAAAGAGATAAAATACAAACACTGCTCTTGAAAAATCCTAGTGCAGTTTAGTCTTGTATCAGAGAAAGGTATTTTTCAACAGATGCTTTTTTCCTGCCCTTCATCAAAATGAGAAGCATCTGCTCTTTCCTGAACTTGCTTTACTGAACAGCACAGCTCACTACTAATGAAGATGAAACTCAAATGTCATCTAAAGAAGCAATTAAAAAAAAATTGCCTTTTTTTTCCCCTGCTTCAAAAATGTTATTGTATGAAGCTCAGGCTTGCTTGTCCTCAAGCACAGGCTTCCTAGCGATTTCCAGAGGATTTTTGAAGTCTGAATTGTAATTGTTAATGCTTAATTTTAAATGCCTATCAATTTTTGGAAAACCCAAAAGAAACTGCAGGCACAAACCTCAATCATTTCACCTTTTCAGCAGCATATTACAAATGAGCTGGATTAGAGCAAAATGACTATGAGTCAAGATGACATTTCCTTCTCTTCCTGCATATCAATTCAGTGCATGGAACCAGGAGAGTGCTTCCAGGTTGCAATTCCAGGTTTTGGGAGGTTTTTAGAAGATAGAAGGTTGTTTCTTCTTTAGGTGTGATGAGAATAACTCATTTGAGTGTCTTGTTTTGACCTCAGGTTAGCCTGATGGTTTGCAGGATGCCTTCTTTCGCTACAAAACAACTCTGCCTTTTCAGTTGAAGACCAAAAATAACCACATGTGGTGTTTCTTAATTATTTTTGTTTTGTTCCTATGCTGATCTTCTCTCAAAGATTACAAGAACTCCTCAGAACAATCATGAAGTATTTTTAGAAGTTGATTTCACAAAGGAAAGGAAGCCCAGCAGAAGGTTCATTCTGGAAAGAGTTCATCAGCCACTTGGAACAAGCAGGGTCCAAAGGGAGACATTAATTTTTCCATGCACCACTTAGGATTATTTTCCTAATTTCAGCTCAAAGAATAGAAAACATCAGGTGGTGCTTGTCACTGCAAGACTAAGAAGTCTAGAAATGCAGGAGTTATATTTAGGTCTCGTCGTGAAATGTCAACTGTTAAGCAGCATCCACAACTCAGTCTCTCACCACAGACACAGGAGCCAAATACCAGTCATCCATCAGAAAAAACAGATTATTTTTACACATCTTTCCACAAGGTTGCCTGACCCCCATCCTTGCTGTTTCTGAACATGTTCCAAAGAGTTTAAAATCTAAAGTTTACAGTACATAAGGATCTATCTATGATTATTTGGCTTTTGCCTTCTGTCAGCATGGACACACTAGGAGTTAAACTTCAGTCATGTTCAGAAATGATAAATGGGGCAGTTTTCTCCTGCAGAAGGAGTCTGCATACCAAACCATCTCAAGCTCAGCCAGATGACAATCATTTTTTTGTCTCTCAACTAATCAGGATTTGGAAATGAAAACATAGTACTGACATGCTAGAGTGCAGTAACATGATCTGTTCTTTGTAAAGGCAAAAAAACAACTCCTTAATTGTTTATGCTGACAATGACTGCACAGAAAGACACTTGCTGTATGTGCTCTATTTGCAGTATGATATATTAAAATTACTAGAACATATTTCTACTGCTAGAAGCCACATTTGCGTCAGGCTCCAAGTTAAAGAGATATTATTGCACACAGTGAGTTTTTCTTACCATGGGGAACTTACCTAAAAGCTGCCAGCAAGGGAGCATAAATTGAATCTCCATCATACACATACAAGTGGTCCCAACTGCACTCTGTGGCAAAGTGATTGAATCGAAGCCTCAGGATTGTGTTTGGCCTGTAAAACAATCATAACAACAATAGATCAAAGATTTGTAATAAGCCACTCAACACACATAGCAAAGCTGCTCTAAGAAACTCCTCCAGTGTGAAGCTTCTCTCCAGACAAGACTAAAACTGAGTGACTTGGTGTAACTGTAGATGCATCAAACAGGTTGTGGCTTGCTTTTTTTTTTTGGTGTGTATACACTCCTCTAGTATTAAGCAACAGATCTTTCATGGTCAGAAAAACTGTGTCCCTAAACCTTTCCCCACCAGCAACAGCAGAAATTGAAGAGCAAGCAGTGCCAGCCCTTTGCTCTTCACCAGTGCTGACTCCCCTCATGACAGGGCTTTGCAGGGCCAAGCAGGGAAAATCCACATGGACACTATGTTCTTGTGTAAATGTGGTGCTAAGGGACATGGTTGAATGGTGAACTTGGCACTTTATGGTTGGACTCAATGATCTTAAAGTTTTTTTTTCCAACCTAAATGACTCAGTGAGTCTAGGAAGAATCACAGGGAACCTCAGGGAATCAACCAGAGCTATTTTTCTTGTTCCAAAGATTCCTATGATTACAATAGCCTGGGATGATTTATTTGCCCAGATGCTGGCAGAAATCCTTCTATTACTTTATTCCTTCTGCAGTACTGCAGGATGGTCCTCCTGAGGGAAGCCACTCCAAACTGGAAGCTGGAAACATGCCTCAGTGGATGCTAACTAAAGAAATTCTCAGTCTTGCTCACCACCTTCTGGGGGCTGGAGAAAACAGGTCAAGAGAATGCAGAGGAGACCTGTCTTCTACACAATGGGAGGCCTTGGGGCTTGATCTTTTGCCAAAAGGAAGGTCTTGGGTTACTACTTGGACTGTCATGACGCAGTAAGCACTCACTGTCTCTCATTCCTTACAAATGCTGACCAGGTTGCTTGACTTTCTTCTGGAGATATATAACAAAAAATACTGGGACTTAGCTGAGAATGAACTAGCTAGAAGTGCTGGGCAGACACTTGCTGCCTTCCACCTGAATGCAGCAGGCCCAGCATACCCTGATGTTAACACCACTGCCCAAGAAGAGTCTACTCGCTTGACATTAAGTCAAGAGAAGACCACCAAGGGGCCTGATCTCCTGAGATGTAGCAGCAGGAAAAAGCTTTTATTTAATTGATGTGGGGATGGAAATAGGAGTTCAGCCACCAAAACAGATCAGCATTTCTTTTACTTCATACACAACAGATGCCCTCTAAGCCATAACCAAATAATGGACACTTAGATGCCTTTAGTTTTGTAGCTAATATGCAAAGATACATCTAAAGAGAGTCACAGAGAAGCCACAGCAGATAGCAAATGTAGGGCTTAGCCCAAAAAGGATGAAAACACCACTAACATTGTGCTTGGATCCTGAGGTACAAAGAAAGTGCATCTATAGCAGCATTGCCTCTTCCTACCCACAGATGTAGCTGCTGAAAGGAGACATGCAAGTGATTAGAATGTCCAACAACCTTGCCCTTGGGTTCAGACAAAATCACCACAGGCAATATAAATCAAACAAATTAATAAGATGTCAGCTTGCCATAGAATCCTTCATTCCCACAGAAAGGGAATTCTTTAGGGAGTTCTTCTAGCAAAAGAATGATTTTTGAGAGGCACAATGACCCACTCCAGGCCTTTGGAAAAAGAGCAGCAGGTGTTCACTCAAAGATAATGTCTTGCTTCAAGGAAAAGTCAAAAGGGGAATCATCATTTCAGAACTGAGCAGCCCAGGAAAGTGTAGGGGGTCTGCTTCTATTTTAAGGGTCGGACAGATGAGAGCAGAAAGAAAGAATCAATACAAGTTTTAGATCCAGAACAAAAAGAAAAACCTTATCTTTGCTACAGCTAACAGCTCATTAACAGACAGCACTCATCTGAGGAATCACAAGGCTACAGGTTCTGCCTCAGATGGATACCTCAGGCTGGCTGGATCTCATCTGCCTTGTCTCCTGCTCCTGGGGAAAAAAAGAAAAGGACACCCCTGGGATGAAGACACAGCACAGGCACCAAGAAGAGTCAGGAACAGTGCAAAAAAAGAAACGAGTACAGTACACATGGCTTATTTTACATCCCAATTTATCCAGCATCTCCAATCACACGTTTGGAGTGTACCTTTACTTGCTAACCTCAAAAGCTCTCCACATCCCAGTAAGCTAGCAATGAGGTGAGGGGACTTCAGCAGAATTTAACAGCTTTGCAGATGCTGTTTTCCAAGTCCAGATCTCTCTGGGAATTTCACATTTGGCAGAGAGCTTGGGCTGTTTCCACAAGGATGCATATTTCAGCTGGTTTGATCAGCGTGATTATCTCCTCTCTTGTTTCCCACCATCCTCTGACAGCAGGGTACAGTCAGAAGCAGGAAAAGGAGACTGACTAAAATTCCTGGCTATGAAAAAAGGGAGGAAGATTTTGGTACACCTCTTTACAGCATGTAAGGTCTCACTTCAAACTCCACAAGTGATAGTTCTCTAGGAAACCTCTTGGGACTAGCAAAGGCTGAAGGAGCAGCAATGGTGATGTTATCAGGGAGCCATGAGCAGCACTTCACTGCTGATAAAAACATGAGTCACATTATCCTCTAGAATAAAAAGCTCTGAAGGTTAAACTGACTGTACTAGAACTGCTGAGGCTGGGTTGTGTCTAGTAACATCCTTGCAAAACAGCTTTTTAATTACTTGTAATTCCTAACTGACTGCAATTGTACTTTTGTTACCTCCAAAAATTATGAGGTGTTGCCATTTACAGCATCTTCGCTTTTGATCTTCACCACATCAAAGAACTGGGCTCCTGATCTACTTAATAGTGAGTGGTAGGCTCCCAAGTACAGCATTATACAGGGCTCTCTGCAACAGCTTAGCCCTACCTTTGAACATTTTAGCAGATTAGGTATTTAAGTAGTTACTCATCCAAAATAAAGGTCTGAAAGTAGATGAAGTGAATTCCAATTCCCCTCACCCATCAGAGCTCCCAAACAGAGAGAGAAGACTAAAGAAAGCAAGCATACCCTGGCCTTTCAGGAAGTTCTGATCCTCCAAGATCATGGAATCACAGAATGTTTTGGGTTGGAAGGGACATTTCAAGGTCATCTAGTCCAACCAACCTGCAGTCAAGCAGGTTGCTCAGAGTCCCAAACAACCTGACCTGGAATGGTTCCAAGGATGGGACATCTCCCACCTCTCTGGGCAACATGGGACAGTGTTTCACATCCTCAGTGTAAAAAAAAATCTCTTCCTTCTCCCTAGTCTAAATCTCCTCTTCTAGTTTCAAACCATCACCCCTTGTCCTGTCACAACAGGTCTTGCTAAAAAGACTGTCTCCATCTTTCCTACAGCCCCCTTTAAATCCTGAAGGGGCACAATAAGGTCTCAATAAGCCTTCTCTCTTCTCCAAGCTGAAGAGCCTCAAAGACAGCCAAAGATCTCAGCTAACAAGAAGTCAATACAAGGGAAATCATTCCTGCTCTCACATGACTTCTTTCCATTCACAAACCTCCCTACTTCGAGACTCAGGGAACAGTGTGGAATGTGATTAAAAAGAGATGTTATCACATAGCTTCAGAACTGACCATGCAAAGTCTTGAGAGACTAAACAAATTGATTTCACAGTCCTGGCATCAGCTTGGTACCATGAAGAACATCTTTCAAGCAGCCAAAGGCTCTAAACTGCTCTGCCATCAATCAGGTGACAGTCAGAGGACATCCATTCATGGGCTACTCCTAACATCTCTGCAAGAAATCACCACAGGCAATATAAAGCTCAAAAACAGGAGGGGAGAGAAATGTCAGGAAGATGTCTGAGGGAGTTCTCACAGTTTAGACCTTTGCCTGAAAAGGTCAGTGGTCTCTCTGAAGTCCTCAGGGCCTAGTGAGTAAATAAGTATCTGAAGAGCATCACTACAGAAAGTGATTCTTCATGAATAAGGGCTATAAGTAGAGTTTGCTCTGTTTTCTTCATACTGCCCAGAAGTGCCATACACAGTGAATCCCAAACATTGTATAACCAACTAGAGTAACAGTCAAATGCTTTTTAGGTCTTTATTTATTTACACAGATTTATTTATTCTCCTTTTCCAGGTGCAGCTTCAATGTGAAGGATATTTTACCCAGCAAACCTCAAGTTCAGCAGTTAGTTTAGAGGGCTCAGTTGCACAAAAAACCCCTTATTTACCAAGAATACCTAAATGCTGATCTATCTAGTTTTAAGAACAGAAAAAAAAAAAAAGAGAAACATGAGATTTAAAAATATTCAATGCAGATAAATCTCACCTAAAAGCTACAATAAGCAACACTTTAACCCCAAGATGTTTACTCCACTCACCTTCCTTCAATGAGCCAGGTGCACTTGGTTTTGTATTTGTAATTTCCAGGCCCATCAGTTACATATCCTGAAGGTTCAGTGAGCCTATAAATAAGCAAAACAGAAGATGAGCATTAGTGTCCAATGATACTAACCATTTAATAAAGGATGCCCTAAATCTAATCTATCAGTAGACTTTCATTTACTTAAGAGCCACTACAAACCAACCAACAGTGGCATAAAATATAACAATCAGGCAAGTTGGGATTCTCCTATTAACTTCTCTGCACATGCTTCCTGATGATTACCCTTCAAGAATGACAGTTGAGGGTGATGTTTTCCCTGTCAGATTGATAGTCTGGTTTCAAATGAGCACCCCAGGAAAAAAAAACATAGAGCTTCTTCCATACACACAAACTGATATAAGGAATAATATCCTTCACCCAGCAAAAGGAATTCACTCACAGAAAAGCTGAAGTTATTCCCAAACTATTTATTTAGTCCGTGGCACAACCTCTTGCCCATCCTCTCTCTGACTCTTCACAAAGTCCTTGATGACCTCCTGAATGGAGGACTGATCTCCAGAACAGAATCCTAGCTTGGTAGGGGTTGGAAAGGACCTCTGGGAATCACCTAGACCAACTCCCATGGTAAAGCTGGAGTAAATCACAAGCTTCTGGCACAATTAAACCATCCTACTTAAGACAGCTTCAGGAAAACAAAACCAGTCTGCAAAACCAAATTGGGCAGAAAAGAGAAGGAAGAAAAATCTGAAGTTCCCCAAACCAGTCTCTTGGAAACTTTTACTGTGTTTTTTCTTAGTGCTCTGTTAATGTTATCATCTGCTCTTTCAAAAATACTTACTCAAAATGGTTTTCCAGATTCTTTTCCACAGAGCACTTATAATGTTCATCTCTGATCCAAATGAAAAAAGGCAAAACCCACAGATTTTGAACACTACTTTCCTCTTCCTCCATACTAATCTCTTATAATACTTTAAAACCTCAGAAAATTAGCCTGTTACTTATGTTCTGCAGAACTACATTTAAGCAAGTGAAAAAACAACAGCAATTTTTAAGAGCACAGGAAGCATCTGTACCTTCTATGAAGACACAGACCTCCACGATCACTGAGTGGCACCATTAACCCAACACTGCCAAGTCACCACTAAACTATGTCCCTCAGCACCACATCTACATGTTGAATACCTCCAGGGATGGTGACTCCACCACTGCCCTGGGTAGCTTGTGCTAGGACTTGACATCCCTTTCCAGGAAGAAATTCTACCTAATGTCTAACCTAAACCTCCCCTGATGCAACTTGAGGTCCTATCACTCATTATTTGGGAGAAGAGACCAACCCTCACCTCACTTCAACCTCCTTTCAGGGAGTTGTAGAGAGCAAGGTGGTCTCCCCTGAGTCTCCTCTTCTCCAGGCTAAACAACCCCAGTTCCCTCAGCTGCTCCTCACAATCTTGTCCTCTGGACCCTTCAGCAGCTGGGTGACAAATACAGGTAAACATACACATAAACATCTTTGAAAATTCAAATTACTTATCTACTGACCAGGAATTTCCAAAAGCAGACGCAAATACCAAGTTGTAGGCAACAACCACTAAACTTCTTGGTTAAAAATTCATCCCTTTTGAAACTAGCATCTGTGGAAAAGCTAGGAAACATACTGTACCAACACTTCAACCCTGACAGCACCTTGCAGGCAACCAAGAATAAACAGACTCTGGAAACCCGAGCTGAAAACAACCTTATGCAATGTGCCAAGCTCTTAGAGAGCCTCTGCTCAGAAAACTCTGAGAAGTTGTCTCTGAAAACAAGTACTAAATCATTCACTACAGAAATGCTATCAGGAGTCATGGGGAAAAAAAAAAAGAAAGAATAATCCCATGAGTGCTGTGGCCATGTCACAGAATAGAGGAAAAAGAATAAAATGAAAGAGCATTTTAGCATCAACATATTTTAAACATATTTAAGCAAGGCAAAAAGAAAATTAGCTATAAAAAAAAGAACCAAAGTCAAATTTCTTTGATATGCTCTTAGGTAAATACTTATCTGTACGTTATTCAGATTCCTTAGTAAGCTTTAGTAGCTGCTGCTGTTCTGAACAAATACAGGATATTAAAAAAAAATATATAAAAGCTGATGTCTCTAAAAGCAAAAGACACAAAACTAAGTTGTTCTCCCATGTCCTGCCTGGCACAAGCTGGGCATTAGCAGAACCATGTTCCTCTACACTCTCCCAGAGACCTGCTCCAAGGCAGACAGAACCAAATACTGAGCATAAAGAGCAAACTGAAGCTGGAATTTTATCTTTACATTCAACAAAGCTCAACGGATCTCCCAGGTCTGGGAGAAAAAGGAAACAAAGTTCCTTGTTCCTTCCAGCTGGGTCCTGGTTGTGCTAGAGGTGGTGGTGGTACTGGTGGGCTCTGATAAGTAGGACATGTCCTACCCAGTGTTTTGGCTTTGTCTGTGAGCAAAGGCTTAGGAAAGGAATAGATGAGTAACTCCAGGAGGAAAACACTCCAGAAATGACATACTTCAACACAGGACATTCTCCTAACACACACAGGATTATAGACTAGAATAACTCTCGCTGATGTACACCAGCAAACTCCTACCCCTAGGTCATCTAACCAATGCCACCAGGCTCTGGAGGTCTGGTGACCTACCTATGTGTGCATATTTAAGATCTTATCACCCAGATGTAAAACTCAGATTCCATGAAGTATGGAAAGGTATCAATTCCCTTTTGTCTTTACTAACTTGGTAGAACATGATGCTAGATGACACACCAAGCAGGAGGGACAGGATGGCATCCAGAGGCACCTGGACAAGCTTGAGAGGTGTGTCCATGTGAACCTCATGAAGCTCAACAAGATCAAGCACAAGGTCCTGCACATGGGTCAGGGCAATGCCAAGCACAAATACAGGCTGGGGAGGAAGAGCTGGAGAGCAGCCCTGCAGACAAAGACTTGGAGGTGGTGGTTGATGAGAAGCCTAACATGAGCCAGCAATGTGTGCTCACATCCCAGAAGCCAACCATGGCCTGGGCTGCATCCCCAGCAGTGTGGCCAGCAGGGCAAGGAGGGGATTGTGCCTCTGCTCTGCTCTGGGGAGACCTCAGCTGCAGTGCTGGCTCCAGCTCTGGAGTCCTCAGCACAGCAGAGACATGGACCAAACAAGCCAGGTCCTTTAAGCATTCTGGGATGCATAAAGACACATAAAGGGCAGGAGAAAAAAGATACACAAAGCATAGGTCACACATCTAGCACCTACATTTAGCACCTTGACTTGAAAAACTTCCAGGGTGGAAGAAACAATTGCAATGACTTCACAAAATTCAGATTTAAAAACAGATACACATACCCAAGTGCATACACACACAAACACACACTTTAAGGTTTGTTTCCAACTTTACCAGGTGGCCACAATGTTATGTGTAAATTTTTCATTGGGTTTCAAGTGGACTTAAATATTTAAGAAGCAAAGGGAAAATTGTATCTACAGCAGATTTATTCAAAGGGCTCCAATCTTGAGTGGTACAGCTTCTTGTACAGCAAAGACAAAAAGGAATTTAGGAAAAGGGTGAAGATCTCACCAAAGAGAGGATTTCACTAAAAGAGAAATATTTTATGTAAACGAATTGTGTCTATGTAGCTACTCCCTGCTGTATCTGGGAACTTCCCCCCAAAAAACAAGGCTAACATAAGAAAATCAGATAGCAAGAAATGGTCAAAAAGCTAAATCTGAGTCCTGGAGTACACCAGAGAAAGCCACGTCTTTAATAACTACACAACTACTACTAGCAGTGTGTATTTTTCCAGCACAAATTAGTATACACTGACAAAGTTCCTACAGACATGAACTGGGGTTGGCCTGCTGGAAAGCAGCTCCATGGAGAAGGATTTGGGAGTGCTGGTGAACAACAAGTTCACCATGAGCCAGCAATGTGCTCTTGTGGCCAAGAAGGCCAATGGTCTCCTGGGGTGCATCACTAAGAGCGTGTCCAGCAGGTCCAAGGAAGTTCTCTTCACTAGGGCAGAGTAAAGGAGGAGTAGAATCTCCCTCAATACAACAGAAGGCTTTACCAGTTTATTGTCTGGAGAGTTTAGCAAAACCTTTCCACTAAATAAAAAAATAAAGAAAACCAAATCAAGGCCCAAACCAGTTGTTCATCCTAATTTTGAAGTTGCTACATCTAGAGACTGATGAAAACAGTAAGTTTTCCTCCTCTCTGCCTTTTCCTTCCCAAGTGCTGCTTTGCTGCGCAGGGCACACCACAATTAAAAACCATTGTTTGGGGTAAATTTGAAGCAGAGGCCAATAAAGCAAGGGCTGTTACAGCCTATTACCAGAACAATAGCATTCTAACCTAAATTGATTCACCATTGAGTTTTGTTCGTTTTCTCTGAGGTTAAAGGATATATCCTTCTAGGGCTTGCTATAGTAAATGCCCTAATTTATAGGCATGGAATAGTGATCAGCCACAGAGGGGATGAAAGAAAGAGATTAAGAAAATCTATGCATCTACTTCATGAATTTCTAACAGCTAAATCCCCTCTTCTGCCAGGAGGTGCCACACCACAGGGACAGCTGGGAAGAGAGAATTAATTACATAGCAGGTCTCACATCGAGGAGGGTAATGACATTATTGCAAAATCCCAGAAGGGCAGGGGTTGGAAGGAGATCATCCAGTCCAACCCTCCTGCTAAAGCAGGGTCACCCACAGAAGCTTGCCCAGGATCACCTCCAGCTGGGCTTGGAATCTCTCCACACAAGGAGACTCCACAACCTCTCTGGGCAGCCTGGGCCAGGCTTCTGCATCCTGACAGCAAACAACTTTCTTCTCCTGCTCAGATGGAACCTTCTGGGTTCCAGTTTGTGCCCATTGCCCCTTGGCCTGGCCCTGGGCACCACTGAGCTGAGTCTGGCCCCAATTCTTGCCCCAGCCCTTTGGATATTGCTCAGCATTGAGCAGCTCCCCTCTGGCTCTGCTCTTCTCCAGGCTAAGCAGCCCCAGGGCTCTCAGCCTCTCATCATCGGAGAGATGCTCCAGTTTGAGATGTTTTGAATCAAGTCTGAGACAGATTTAACCCAGAGAGCAACAGGTACCTAACCAAGACTACAAACTGCTCTGCATGTATAGAGACACTCCCTCCCACATCCAAAACCTCCAGAGCAAGAGAGATAACAGAGTCCTCCTTAAGATGAGTGAACTCATACAAAAGCCACTGATGACACTGTCATCCAGAAGTCTTGTCTCTTCTCAGCATCCCTGGAGGTGTTCAAAAAATTTATAGATATGGCACTTAGGGATGTGGTTTAGTGGCATGCTAGTGATAGGTAGATGGTTGGACTTGATCTCAGAGGTCTCTCCCAAACTTAATGAGTCTGTGATACTGTGCGAGGTTAGAGAAGAGTGATGATCACCCTCAACAAATTTAATAGCTTCTGGTTTCATCCTGCTTTCCGTGGTACAGTTGAATGGATGCTAAAGAGCAGCCTTGCTCCAGGAAAAAAAGTGGAATGATTGACAGAGTTAATTTGATATAGGAAACACTTATCCTTCAAAGGAAGAGATTAGCTTTGCCTTTCTGTGTGAGGTATGTAAAAATGTGGAAAGTGATTTCCTGGTTGCTGCAGATCAGAGATAAGGGCAGAGCCTGGAAAGCCCTTGGAGGTCTGAGAAAGGAAGCTCAGAGAAACTGCAGCAGGTAAAAACATATTAACACATCCTCTCCTGTCTGAGTCACAACCTGCAGCACTGATGCTCACAGCCCTGCTACATCCCTTTGTGCTCATTAAAGATATGCCTTGATCTGACAAGCCTCTGTGCTCAACTGACAGCCTGAGAGAGCAGAAGGCAGAATTGCTACTAAAATCTTAAAAATCGGTAAGTCAACAAGGTAGAAACCAAATAATTTCAAACACTGTCCCTCTCCAGTTGGCCACCAGTATCTTAATTGCTCTCCTGATCTTAGAATTAAAGAATCATTCTGGTTGGAAAAGCCCTCTGAGATCACCAAGTCCAACCACCCATCCAACACTGCCATACTCTCCACTAAACCATGGCCCCAAGCACCACATCCACACATTTTGGAACACTTCCAGGGACACTGCCCCATCTCTTGCTCGTCTGCTGGCACCAAAGATGAATGCCATTATATTTGTCTCTGTTGGGGCTGGCTGGTGCCTCTGCCATCATGCTACTGGAGCTGCCAGCTGCCTTCAGCATCAGCAGCAGTGCTGATCCTGACACGTGTCCTGTGCTCGGCTTAAACCAGCAGAGCCATGCCTGGAGCTCCTCCTGCTTGTCTAGCTACACCTGGAAAGCTCCACTTGCCCAACCAGCTCTTCTGCTGGGGAAGGACAGGACTTTCCAAGACATTTCATCTTAAAAACACACTTCAGCTCCTTTTTATGGACAAAACTTCCTTTCTCTCTTACCCTAAAACCTGAAAGTTATGATATTAAGTGAATTATATCCAGGGAGAAATCATTTGACAAGATAACAAATCATCCAATGAAGGAAAAGCTGATTTCCATCCTCCAACTCCATTTCCTCATGTCAGAAATACTGAAAAAAAAAAACAACCAACCTGTGCTGGGCCTCAGAACACATTGGCATTTAGATCAGATATTAAGAGGAAATTCTTCACCGTGAGAGTGATGAGACACTGGAACAGTTTTTCCAGAGAAGGAAGCTGTGGAAGCCTCATCCCTGCAAGTTTTCAAGGTCGGGGCCCTTGGATGGGGCTCTGAGCAACCTGGTCTAGTGGGTGGCATCCCTGGTGCCTCAAAGTAGGGGTGGACCTAGATGATGTGAAAGGTCCCTTCCAACCCAACCCATTCTATGATTCTGTCACTATTATTACCATCACACCACAGCAGTGTTTTCTCCACACACACAGTACTTTGAGTGCAGATTTCTATGCCTCTGCTCTCCTGTATCATCATTGATCTCTGCCTCCATACCATAACAACTCCAATCTCCATTATCTGGCTTTCTTTTTTCCAGTGCCTGTATTATAAGCAGAAATATTATCATGACAAAAGGCCATTTCATGCCAGCCCCTGAATTCCACCTTTCTCCAATGCCTGTACCTGAGACAAGGGCCACACAGATGGTGCACACCACAACAGTTGTCTCCTAAGCTGATCTAACAGTTGCACTATGCTTTCCCCATCTGTTCACAGATCCATTTATTGGAACTTGGCCTAGTTCTTTGAAATACAGATAATTTAGTTGCTAGTGTTTGTAGTGCCTAGAAAAACTCCACTCTGGTCCTTTACTGGTGATACTGAAATGCTCCTGTGGTTTCTAGCAGTGTCTGCTTCACACTAGGCAGGAGAGGACAACAGTGGGGAGGAGATGCAAACAATGCTCATGCATCATAAACCATCTAACTTTGCAGCAGTAAAAGGAAGATATCAACCCTCTCTTTCCTTGGCACACAGGGAATCTCACAAGCTCTGCCCAAGAGTCCTTGCAAACAGTCTCACCCCAGACAAATTGCCTCAGCATCACCCAGAACTCAACTATCCTGCAAGACCAAACTAAGGAGAAAGAACATTATTGTGCTCATGAAAGGCTAATGATGAAAGCTCTCCAGAGCCAGAAAGGTCCCACCAAGGTCTACCACTGGAAGATCAAAAAAACCCTCACTGAATCAGATGATCCAGTCTGACTTCAGGTAATATATGAGACATGCTATAGCCTATGCTCAAATAAAGTGTATCTTCTAAGAAAAAACATAATAGTTCTGAAGAGACTCAGAAGCTTTAAAAAAAAAAATCTCATTTTTTCTTAAACTGTCCAAATTCCAGTTTGCATTTCTCAAACTTCATCTCCAATTACTAAGGTTTTGTTTAGTTTTTTAAAGGAGGGTGAGGACAAAATCCTTTATTATCTAATTTCATTGCCAAGTTTCTTCTTTAATGGTCAGTGTCTGAGGAGCACTCTGTCCATTCTGCCTTCTATCCCAATCCTTGTGTTCCTGAATCCAGTTTCCACACTCAGCTTCTGAATCCAGCTCCCCTCTGCTGCTCAGTCCAGTCTGAGACTTCCCCAGTGGTGACAGTGATGTCATTGCCATCAGGGAGTTGGGTCTGGTATTGCTTCTGTATCTATTTGTATATATTTTGGTTTATTGTTATTATTTTCATTAAAGCTGCTTTAGTTTCCTTTCCTAATCCGTCAGTATCTCTCTTTTATTCTTTCTCTTCCCTTTGAGAAGGCAGAGGGGTTCAGATAGAGCATCTGTCACTTATCTAGAGACCAGCCTAGCCCTGACCCTTGCAAATTTTTTCAAGATCTTGCTAGCTCAAAGGCTTAATAATCTACACAAAAAAAAAATCCTACTTTTTTCTTTTACAAAGGAGCTATTTTAGGCCATTTCTAGATGCACTTCTGATTCTACCAACTGGAATCCATTTTTTCTAGCAGTCCACATCTTTCCCCTTGTTACTCTGCCCTCCCCTTCTGCTTCCAAAGTTCCCTTGTGATTCACTCTCCTCACAAACAGCACATGAGGCTTTTTTGGATGATTTCTCAGCACTTTCCCCAAAATTAGAAAGATTCAATTAGTCAAAAAATGTATCTTTAAGTACATGTACAAGCACTGCCACTGCAGTACACCACACCTGTGTACCTTGTACCTAACACCTCCTAATTACAGTTCTGCAAGCACATCCTCAGAACTCACAGACTCGTGGATGTGCTCCTCCAGCTGAAGGGCACTTGATTTGGAGAAGCTTTCAAGTCACCATTCCTACATTTCAATCCAGGCAAAGAAAAAAAAAAGTGTTCACTGGTGAGATGTGTGTTGTGTTGTGAATGAAATGGGCTTGAGCTGCTGACTTCACCTTCCAACCAGCAGGAATCAGGAATAAATGGAGGTTAAGGTCATTTCCATGGAGCAGAGCACCATCACCCTGCTGCACTGTGCTAAGACACGTGCAAAAAAACCAAGTCTGTGCAAGGGAAGTAAAATCAGCAGCAATTCTTTCCCCCTCACAAAACTATGCATGAAATTGCTGCCCAATTCTTCCTAACCAATTACAGGATCATGGAATGGTTTAGGTTGGAAGAGACTGTTACAGATCATCTAGTCTAACCCCCCTGCAGTCAGCAGGGACATCTGCAACCAGAGCAGGTTGCTCACAGCCCCAGACAATCTGAACTGGAATAGTTCCAGGGATGGAACATCTACCACCTCTCTGGCCAACCTGGGCCAGTGTCTCACCATCCTCACTGTAAAACATTCCTCCCTTCTGTCTAGTCCAAATCTCCCTCTTTTAGTTTCAAACCATCACCCCTTGTCCTGTCACAACAGATCCTGCTAAAAAGTCTGACCCAATCTTTCTTATAAGCTCCTTTAAGTACTGAAAGGTCACAACAAGGTCTCCCTGGAGCCTTCTCTTCTCCAGGCTGAAAAACCCCAACTCTCTCAGCCTGTCCTCAAACCAGAGAGGTTCCAGCTCTTGCATCACTTCTGAGGTCTCCTCTGCACCTGCTCCAACAAGTCTCTCCTGCTCCATACCTCTCCTGTGCTGAGGACTCCAGAGCTGGACCCAGCACCGCAGGCAGAGACTCAATGCACCTGAAATACTCTATTTGAACCATCAAGAAGCATGTTCAAACATGTTCAAACTTGCCTCTCTCCATCCCTGCTGATTTCCAGGCCACAGGCACAATGCAGTGCATGGTAGTAGCATCTACAGAGAAGCTCAAGCCAAAGCTCAGTCAGCTCTGTGGCAGAAAAAGGAAAGTGAAAATACTGAGACATGCTATAAATAAATATTACAGCCTGACCCACTTTCCTAACAGGGATAGAAATAATTCCTTTTACTTCCTGCCTCACATTTAATAATTTCTAAGCTACTACCTATCACTGGCACCTGCTGGGAAAAGTATTTTCCTAAAAATAAAGATAAACCAGCTTGGTGTGATGGTTAACTTCCTGACCTGAAAGGAGGATTTTGACACAGATTCTCAGTTTTAGACCATTACAATAATAAAGTATCTCCCAAGATCCAGAAAGGGTTTTGTGAACCTACAGAGAGATCTTCTCAAAGAATTTACAGCACATTTCTGGCTGAAATGACAGGGAGAAGGTTATGCACTGGCAACCTAAACCTCTCCTAATGCAACTTAAGATCCTTTCCTCTCATCCTGTTGCTTGCTCCTTGAGAGAAGAGACCAACCTCCACCTCACTCCAACCTCCTCTCAGGGAGTTGTAGAGAGCAAGAAGGACTCCCCTGAGCCTCCTTTTCTCCAGGCTAACCAAACCCAGTTCCTTCAGCTGCTCCTTGACTTGAGTTCCAGACCCTTCACCAATTTCTATGTCCTTCTCTGGACTCACTCCAGCACCTCAATGTCCTTCTTGCAATGAGGGGCCCAAAAATTGAACCCAGCATTCCAGGTGTGGCCTCCCCAGTGCTCAGTCCAGGAGGACAACCCCTGCCCTAGTCCTGCTGGCACACTAGTGCTGATCCAAGCCAGGATACTCTTAGCCTTCTTGGCCACACTGCTGGCTCATATTCAGCAGCTGTTGAGCCGCAGCCCCAGGGCCTTTTCCTGGGGACAGCTTTCCAGTCACTCTGCCCCAAGCCTGCAGCATTCCTGGGGTTGTTGTGATCCAAGTGCAGAACCCAGCACTTAGCATTGTTGAACCTCATCCCATTGCCAACATTCAAGAGAAAGATGGGAACTAAAGGCTCTCCTAATTTCTGATTTTACAGGGACTTCTCACTTCCACATCCATACTGGTATATAACTGTCATCACCCTCCATGAACACTCAGCTTATCACTCCTTCCCTCCCCTTACACTTTCCAGATGAAGGCAGCTGTTGTCTGTCCCATGGACTCATGTGCTAAACTCTAAATCGCAGTGAGAAAAAGAATGATTTGAACCCCTGAAAGAAAAGCGTAAGTGGTATTTTCTCCAAATGACTCATTTTTAATGAAAGCAATTTCATACCAACTAGGGGGAAAAAAGAAGCTAGATATTGAATACCTCAGGTATTTCATCAAGGCAGATGTACACAGTTAACTTCTTTGAGACATTCCCCTTTGTTCAGTAGAACAAAACTCAAAAATAAAGAATAATCCAGATGACTTGAATTTTGGCAGATCTACATTTACATACCCAAAGTGCAAATATCAAGTGCTGGTACAGCTACATGTTCTCACTCCTCTTGTGCTCATTTACTCCATCCTCCCCCAATCACAGTCACACTGCTGCCAAAACAGGTTACAGACCAACAGGAAAAAATCTGGCATTTAGATGGTAAAACAAGGGAGGGGGAAAAAAAACAAACAACTAAGAACCTATTGAACTCTGATACTCCTCAAGAAGTAGTCTACTCTCAAACTGCAACTCTACCACATCTATGTATTAACATCAACCTCTACATTCAACTCCACCACCAACATTTATGTGTAAGAAGGTCACCACAATACAGAATCCCAACATGGTAGGGGTTGGAAGGGACCTCTGGGAATCATCTAGTCCAACCCTCCTGCTAAAGCAGGATCACTCCAGCTGGGCTTAGAATCTCTCCACACAAGGAGGCTCCACAAGCTCTCTGGGCAGCCTGGGCCAGGGCTCTGCACCCTCACAGAAAAGAAGTTTCTCCTCCTGTTCAGATGGAACCTCCTGGGTTCCAGTTTGTGCCCATTGCCCCTTGGCCTGTCCCTGGGCACCACTGAGCAGAGTCTGGCCCCAGCCTCTTGCCCCCACCCTTGAGCTCTTGCTCAGCATTGAGCAGATCTCCTCTGGCTCTGCTGTTCTCCAGGCTAACCAGCCCAAGGACTTAGTTTTTCCTCCTCCCAGAGATGCTCCAGTGCCCTCAGCATCTTGGCAGCCTCCAATGGACTCTCTCCAGTAGTTCCTTGTCTCTCTTAACTGGGGAGCCCAGAATTGGACCCAGGATTCCAGCTGTGGCCTGACTAATGCAGAGTAGAGAACAACAACCTCCCTCAACCTGTTGGTCACACTTTTCTTCATGCACTCCAGGACACCATTGGCCTTCTTAGCCACAAGGGCACATTGCTGCCTCATGGTTAACTTGAGCAAGCCTCTACACTTGTTGATCTTCCTAAGGTTCCTCTCCCCCAACTCTCAGCCTGTCCGCTCTCCCTGAATGGCAACACAGGCTGTCAGCAACTCCTCCCAGTTTGGTGTCATCAGCAAACTTGCTGGGGGTACACTCAGTAAGTTCACTGAGTTTGAAGTTTGCTCAACAAACATACAGTAAAAATCCACCCATGCAAACCCTCCGGCACACAAACTTTTATTAGAGGAAGTTAAACAGCTGGTGAAATTCCTCTGAATAAGTTAAAAAAAAAACAACAAATCAACTCTCTGAATGCTCTACTACCAATCCCTCATTTAAATGCCCCTGTAAGCAAATAAGAGGTTTTGATACAATGCTGTTCACACCTGAGATGGGGACTCACCTGTCCTGATATAGACCCAAACAGACAACCAGTATCCTGGGTTACTGAATGGAGGAAAGAGCAGGCTTGATGTAATTTGGTTTAAATCATTTTAATCCCTTAAATGAAATATTTCTGCTGCCAGCACAGATCAGTGTAACCACAGCTAGCTAGCCTAAGCTGCTCCACCAGCATCCTGCAAGGATTCTGAACTACACCCACACCACTCAAAACAGCACAAGGTTTAAACAGCCAAAGAAAACAAACCAAATGTGAAAATATAGCTCTTTCCACCTTAGTTTATTAAGAAAAACAGGAAAGACATCCAGTAACTCAGCTGTGAACTTGAGGAGGTAAAGTGTTAGCGTGACTTTCAAGTACCAGAGTGTGTTTCTCAGCCTTGCTGTGACCAGCAGGTATAAATCCTTTATGAAAAAGGGTAATTTTAGCCACTATAAACTCCTATGCTTTACTAAATGTGTCTGCTCCATAAATTTTACAACCTGTGTCAGATATTTCCTAACCCACCAAGAAAGATTCGTGGCTATTAAAGCACCAAGCCTTGATTCTTTACTGGGACGAAAGAATCAGCAAGAAAACTCACTTTAAGTAAATAAACAATCCTGAAGAAGAAGAAACTTGAAGTGCATTTTAATCAAGCAAAGACTATGAAAAACCATTTTATTTTTGGACTGAAGGTTGAAAATTTGGAAACAATGCCCTCCCTGGCACACAATCCAGCATTTATGGTTTGTGCCTTAGCAACAGACTCGCCACCTTATCTTTATAATCCAAGATCTGTTAGCATTTCTTGCCACCATAAGCAGCTCTAGAGTGTTTGTCTATGAAATAGCTCAGCAGTGCAGGGAAGGTCACAGCCAGCAGCCTACTGATTTCTCAGCTGAGGAGAAGGAGGAGGAGATGTTTTTCTTTCTCTTTTCTTGGAGTAAGGCAGTGTCTAACCTACAGCTCTCTGGGTAATCATTAGAGAGCAATGAACACCCACAAAAACCCATAAACCAACAAATCCAACAGACAAATTATTTAATGAACACTGAGGTCAGTCAAGAAAAGAGCTCAGTTGTGGGTGTCATTGAGCGCAGAAGTCAGGGTGAGCACTCTGAAGGGGAAGGACTGACTGACTCTGCCCTAGGGAGGTCATATCTGGAGTATTGGGTCCAATTCTGGGCTCTCCAGTCCAAGAGAGACATGGAACTACTGGAGAGAGTCCATTGGAGGCTCCCGAGATGCTGAGGGCACTGGAGCATCTCTGGGAGGAGGAAAAGCTGAGAGCCCTGGGGCTGCTTAGCCTGGAGCAGAGCAGAGCCAGAGGAGATCTGCTCAATGCTGAGCAAGAGCTAAAGGGTACAGGGGGCAAGAGGCTGGGAACAGACTCCGCTCAGTGGTGCCCAGGGCCAGGCCAAGAGGCAATGGGCACAAACTGGAAACCAGGAGGTTCCAAACGAACAGGAGGAGAAACTTCTTTGCTGTGAAGGTGCCAGAGCCCTGGCCCAGGCTGCCCAGAGAGGTTGTGGAGTCTCCTCCTCTGGAGAAATTTGAAGCCCATCTGGAGGTGATCCTGGGCAACCTGCCATGGAGTGACCCTGCTTTAGCAAGAGGGTTAGATTAGATGATCCTCAGAGGTCCCTTCTATGCCACCACTCTGTTATCCTGTCACTACAGAGCTTGCAGCCATTCAGCAAAGAGCCAAACTCCTGTGGGAAGGCTTAGCTGCAAAAATCATTGCTTCCATCTCCATGCTCACCATATGCACCTTTCCCATTGCCTCCAAAATGACTTCAAAAGGAGTTATTCTGGGATAGTAGCAGGAAAAAAATGAAATTCCATCTGCTCCCAACAGATCTGTAGCACCAAACACACCAAAGACATTGGCTCAACACCACTTGTGTGAAATTTTGAAATAACCCCTCAGTTCACTACCAAGCTGAGCATAATTTACAGGCCACCTCTCAACTAGCTGTCTCTAAAAACAATTTATTTAGGATTCAGTCATCACAAATTCTTTCCTCACTCCAGCAACATCCACAAGCAGAGGCAGTTTGCACTAACAAGGAATTTTGCACAAAATGTTGCTCTGTTTGCATTAGTTTAAGAAAAACAGGAAAGGATTTTGCCTCCTTTCAGTTTCCCAGTTTGCTTAGTACATTTTCCTTTTGTTCTTTCAATACATAACCAAGATGTCTTTAAACATTATTGTTTTGATTGAAACAGTGACAGGAGAAGGAGTTATGGGTTTAAAGTAAAAGAAGGAGATTTAGACTAGAGAAAAGGAAGGATTTTTCAGTCAGAGTGGTGAGAATCTGGCCCAGGTTGCCCAAAGAGGTGGTAGATGCCCCACCCCTGGAACCATTCCAGGTAAGGTTGTTTGGGGCTCTGAGCAACCTGCTCTAGTTGCAGATGTCCCTGCTGACTGCAAGGGGTTGGACTAATGACCTTGAAAAGTCCCTTCCCAGCCAAGCCATTCCATGATTCTATAGTTAATGATAAGAAAAACACTGACCACCTACTGTAAGCACCTTTAAATCCTGCAAGAAAATGTTCACTCCTGCCTTAAAAATGCTGGAAGTAAGGCAGGATAGTTCCATGTACCCTATATCAGGAAGGATTAGGAAAAACACTTCTGCAGAGTCCTCCAGAGCAGAAAGCAACAAGCCACTTCACATGGAGTGCTTCCCTCCAGCACACTCAAACACTGCTGCATTGTCTGCCTTTGTGGGAAGGATTTCAAGGTGGTGCTGGGCCTCGTGTGTGCCGACAAGGCTGCTTTCCTCCTGACTGTACTTTTATTCCTGGCCCAAAGCACCTCTCTGTTGTGCTGTCAGGCTGACCAATGCACACAAGCACAACACTAAGGGCATTCTTGGGGGTCTTAGCACTCATCTCTGCTATTTAACACAATAAATCCCAAACATCAGGTTAGTCAAAGGAGGAAATTTCAAGAGCTGAATGCTTGCTTCCCAGACCTCGCCACAGCCATATCAATGCATCATAAGGTCGGCAACTTCCTCTCATCTCCTGTGCTTTAAATTAATCTGTCAGGAGGTAATTTATAGAACAAGGACTAAGAAGTGAAACAATCCCAGTAGTAAATTCCTCTGACGCATGTAGAAACACAAAGGTACCAGTCACTGGACAGAGTTTTCAGGAACTCTTCTGTTCTTCTGCTTAAATTATTTATGCCAAGGTATAAATAAAAACCTCATGCTGCTGGAGCCAGGCATATTTAATAGACTTGCAACCCTTGCTGACACAAGTTTCATAGTGGACTCTACAGAGTTCTTCGGGGTTAGACTAGAAGACCTCTAAAGGACCCTTCCAACCCAAACCATGCCATGGATTGTATAATTCTTTTAACTATGAGCTTGAGAAGATTTGCATGTAGTGGTTTCAAAGGTAAAAACAATGCACATGAGAGCTGCACAAGGTTTCCTCAGAATTCTTACAACTCACATGTTCAAAGAGCCCCTCCAATAATCCCAAGCATGAGGACCGCACAAAGCTATGGATTGGGTTAGGGACACTAGCCCAGGTCAGGTCAGAGCCCTTTCAACTTGAATGCAGATAGCTTTAAACTCAAAAAGCAAATATAGAATTAAAAAATGTTTTGGGTTGGAAGGGACCTTTAAAGATCATCTACTACAATCCCCTGCAGTCAGCAGGGACATCTCCAACTAGAGCAGGCTGCTCACAGCCCCAACCAACCTGACCTGGAAAAATTCCAGGGATGGGACATCTACCACCTCTCTGGCCAACCTGGGAAAATGTTTCACTATACTCAGTGCAAAACATGTCTTCCTTTTAGCTAGTCCAAATCTCTCTCTTTCACTTTAAAACCATCACCTCTTATCCTGTCACAACAGGTCCTGACAGGAAATCTCTCTCCATCTTTCTTATAAGCCCCTTTAAGCACTGAAAGGCCAGAAGGAGGTCTCCCTGGAGCCTTCTCTCCTCCAGGGTGAACAACCCCAAGTCTCTCAGCCTGTCCTCACAGCAGAGAGGTTCCAGAAACACTTTTCCTGATTCCGAGGAAAGCAGAGAAAGGCCGTGCCCAGCTCTTGAGACTGTCACCACCCAGTATGAGCTTTGGGATGAAAGAGAGCTATCATGGCAGACCAGCACAAGCCGAAGCAAGACAAGGATGGAGACCTGTTTTTCTCCTTCATCCCACCTGCACAAACAGATGCTTCCTTGCCTGCCAAGAGCCCTGTGGTAGTATTTTGAGCTTTTTGCATCTTATTATTTAATTTATTTATTAAAGCCTGATTTGGGAAAAAGGGAGACAAAACTTACTCATGCATTTGGGTTTTCTTTAGATGAAGCCAGGCTATTCAAAAGTGGCTCACAGCCAAATTGTGTCACTAATTACAATCCCTATTTTAGAGAAGGATTCAGACTCTCCAGCTGTGTTACTCTTCGCTTTGGGAGTGCATTTCCCATCACAGCCCATTTCACAAGCAGAGTTTGAAGCATCTGAAGACTGGGTCCAGTTTCAGGTCCCTCAGTCCAAGAAGGACATTGAGGTGCTGGAGTGTGTCCAAAGAAGAGCAACAAAGGTGGTGAAGGGTCTAGAGCACAAGTGTTTGAGGAGCAGCTGCGGGAACTGGGCTTGGTTAGTCTGGAGAAAAGGACGCTCAGGGGAGATCTCACTCTCTACAACTCCCTGAAGAGAGCTTGATGTGTGATGGGGTTGGTCTCTTCTCCCAGGTAACAAGCAACAGTACAAGAGGAAATAGGTTCAAGGTATGCAAGAGAAGGTTTAGGTTGGACATTAGGAAAAAGTTTCTTCACTGAAAGTGTAGTTAAGCATTGGAGGCTGCTCAGGGCAGTGGTGGAATCACCATCCCTGAAAGGATTTAAAAGCCATGGAGATGTAGTGCTAAGGGACGTGGTTTAGTGGTGACTTGGCAGTGCTGGGTTAATGGTTGGACTGAATGATCTCAGAGGTCTTCTCCTATCTTACTGATTCTAAGATTCAGTTTTAAAGAGAAAAAGCAAGAGCTGATAAATCTTGGATGCTCAGCATTTTGAAAAACTGGGCCATTAATTTCAAAGCTTAACTTGAACCACCATTTTCTGTTGGTTTAATGCAGAATCCCAAAGTGTTTCATGAACAGCAAACATACAAAATCCTTGAAAGCAGACAGGGCTCTTCAGCCAAAGACAATTATTAAACCAACTCAACCAATGCAGGATAGGACCTTTCACAACAGCTCCTTTTAACATCAGAAAGCAAACAGGACATTTTTACAGAGCTTGTACTAAATTTGTGAGTTAAACATAGCAGACTTTGCTGTTGCTTCCTAACCCAAATGAATTCAGCTATTATTTGCATGGCAGCTTTACTGCCTCAGCGAGACAGAGGATTTCACACTGTTAATGTTGCTTGGCATAATCATCAAAAAGCAATTCACACATGGAGAGCAGGTAGTAAAAGTCACAGTTAAGACTTCAGGGTTTGCTTCAGAGGTGTTTTTTGCCCATGATCCTCACTGCTCCACCTTGAACGGAAAAGGAAACATTTTCCCATGGCTCCTTCTTCTCTTTTTTCCAAAGGCAGAATTATTTCTACATGAGCAGTGCTGTGACTTGTCAACAAGCATAGATTGTTCTGCCAAACATGCCTTGATACAGAATCCCAGCATGGTGGGGGTTGGAAGGGACCTCTGGAGATCATCTAGTCCACCCCCCCCGCTGCTCCAGCAGGGTCACCCACAGCAGGCTGTCAGGATCACATCCAGCTGGGGCTGGAATCTCTCTAGAGAAGGAGACTTCACAAGCTCTCTGGGCAGCCTGGGCCAGGGCTCTGGCACCCTCACAGCAAAGAGGTTGTTCCTTATGTTTAGGTGGAACTTGATACACTAACACCTCGTCTGGCCACTAATTTGCAGCAGAGTATTTAGTATTTTACCTGCCCTAGTGACATTTCCATGTGTCCCAAACATGGGTGCACAGACAAGAGGAGTATTTGGTCAAAGTGTTACATAAAAATTACACGTTAATGGAAGACCATCAAAAGGTTACTAACAATATCACTTCAGGACTGTATTAAAAATAATCACTTTTTGACCCAAAGAGGAAGGTTTTACTGAAATTAATGTAAACAAATCTATTAAAAAATGTCATTTTGAAAATATGCCTTACTGAAATTCTATATAAAAACTGTAAAATATATAGACTCATAGAATCAGGACAGACCTCTAAGAACACTGAGTCCAACAGATAACCCAACACTGCCAAGTCACCACTAAACCATGTCCCTCAGCATCACTCCACGCAATGGCTGCTGCACAGGTTGCACCATTCCTCATCAGTACTGTAACTTCCCACATGAGATTATTGGAATTTTCCAAACCATTAAAAGCTAAAATGGCTGAAATTAATGTCTCCACCCTAGAAGCACTTAAGCACATCAACTTTATCACATGAGCACTGTTGGGTCTGTCACACAAGTGAGAGCGTCCAACCTGACCTTGAATGTTTCCAGAGATGGGGAAATGTGTTCCTGGGAAAACAGCATGTTTTCCTGGGAAAACTCTGTCCCTGGACTTCCAGCAAATTAATTTTGTATACAGAAGAGCATCTAAGACCTCTTGTAAAGCTCCTCAAAAGGTCAGGCTTCCTCAAAGAGTGGTTTTGAGGCTAACTTCAGCTCCAGAAGGAAAGCAGAGAGTGAGAACATCCACCCTGCTCTGCTGTCAAAGCTTCAGCATGCTGAACAATGCCAGCAGCAACACACACATTTTTTTTTTGCTTTAATTGTTTCCACAGGAGGCTGTTGGTCTATATTAAGAGTGTTACAATGTTTCAAGCAGCTAAATTTTAATATTTATTTTTTTTTTTTCCATTTGGGAAAAAACTGACATAGTAACCATTAGGAAACAAAACATCTGTATCTGCTGCCACTCCAAGCTGGCAGCTGGAGAAAAAGACCAAAAAAAAAAAAGGACTTCTAATACAATTTTAAATAGGATTAAAATAGGATTTAAAAGAGAAGATTGCATGACAGAACGTTCTGTAGTTTTCCAGTCTGCAATGCACACAAATAGATTCAGTTTGGGGCTCCTCACTCCAAAAATGACACTGAGGTGCTGGCGTGTGTCCACAGAAGGGCAATGAAGGTGGTGAAAGGTCTAGAGCACAAGTGTTGTGAGGAACAGCTGAGGCAACTGGGGTTGGTTAGTCTGAAGAAGAGGAGGCTCAGGGGAGATCATCTTGATCTCTACAACTCCATGAAAGGAGGTTGGAGCAAGGTGGGGGTTGGTCTCTTCTCCCAAGGAGCAGAGGAAACAGCCTCAAGTGGTGCCAGGGGAGGTTTAGGTTAGACATGAGGAAAAATTTCTTCCCCAAAAGAGTTGTCAAGTCCTGGACCAGGCTTCCCACCCAGAATGACCATCCCTGTAGAGATTGAAAAGATGTGTAGATGTGGTGCTGAAGGACATGGTTTCATGGTAGACTTCTCAGTGCTGGGTTAATGGTTGGACTCAGTGATCTTTTCCCACTGTCGTGATTCTCTGATCTATAACCCTAGGCTGCACAGAGCAATGCACAGGATCATCCACTGACTGCTACTGAAGTGAATCATCAAACTCTCTGGATTAAACATCAAGACTTGTTTCATTTCAAAAATCAGTATTTGTTCCACTTTTCCAAACTACAGGATGAGTGTTCCATGCTTGGCAAAGTGCACCTCCAGCAACTGCAATAACAGTTGGCATCTAGCACCAGGAAGCACTGTTAAATGAACACTACCCCCTTCTTAAGCTGCTAAGAAATAGCTGCAGGCAAGAGCATTTGCTAATCAATAGACATAAAGAACTTAAGCAGAAATGACAACCAAAGCCCTAAAAATAAGAGCAGAAGAATCCTCTTTGCTAACAGGTGATTAAAAGAAAAAACCCATCTGATCAGAGGGTGATGATATTATCCAGAGGATGCTCTGAACCGTAATATCATTTTCTCTCCTCCTCCTCACTGCTTGCTTTCTTTGCCTTCCAAAATGCTGACAAATAACAATTGTTACTGTTTCTGGGTCTTTTTTTGCTATAACATCATCTTAACAGGCTTTTTCTGTAAATCTCTGTGAGTGTAAGGCCACAATGCTGCTTCACCCCCATTCTGTCATTTCATTCACTCTGATTTTCCAGGATGACAGTGAGATCTCTGTACCCAGGCTCCCCAATGACATCATAAATGATGTAAGCAGTGCACATCTGTACACTCTACCCAGGTCATCAATGAAAAGATTAAATCAAGTTCCAGCTCCACCTTCTTACCAAACAAATATTCCCTTTTTAAACTTCCCCTGATTAATATCAACTGCTTCCCTTCTGTCCTGCTTGGAGCTAGAACAGAGAGAACTCTGCTCAGTGATTTCCCTTCCCAGCTCAGTCTCTCCTCAGTGCTGCACTTGCAGCAGCTCACAGCATCTTCTCCCAGACAGGCTCTGCTCCTAGCACTGACAACACTTGATGGGGAGAGTTACTGCCAAGGCTTGGGCTGCAGAAAGGCTCTGCCTTACACTTGCTTTAGCAGGTCAGTTAGACTAGATGATCTCCAGAGATCCCTTCTAACCACAACCATGCTGGGATTCTACAAGCCTACCTGGCAATTTCTATCTGTCTCCAATCATTATTTCCTTTAACCTGCTCTAAAGCCTCATTTGCTCTCAAGGTCACATTGATGGGGCTGGAGATACACAGATCATCTTTCCCACACCTTTTTTGTTTTAAACAGACACTGAACATCACTATTCCACAGTCCAAAGACTCAACTAATATTACTTTCTATGACCAGCTCTTGATCCTCACTATTTTTAAAACTCCTCTTCAAAGATTATGAGTACAAGGGCAAAATTTGATGATAGTTATATGGAAAAATGAATGAAGGATATAACACAACTTCCAAAAACCTAAGCAAAGCATAAAGGTAAAAATAGTAGCAACACACACACAAAAAAAGGCAGAATATTTGATTTAAACCAGTGAATGTGAATCCTATTGGCACAAATAATCAAGACTATGTACAACACGGGACTATTTTAAAGGGAACACAATCCAAATGTTATGACTAGGACTCCTACATACTCCCTCAGTACAAATAAGTAATATGATATGTATCCATATGTACCATGCTCTCATTTCCAGTGCTCTGCAGTTGAACAGTCAGCTTGAGAAAGGACTCTGCAGGCTCCAAAACATGGGTGTGGAAAACAGCTCTGTAAGACCAGTTTTTGATTGACAGCCAAGACTCTGACTTGCATCAGAAGTCTGACAACACTCCAGCCCATGTCTAGAAGGGCTGCAAGGTACCTACTTGGACTGAATCAATTAAGCATCAAAGCAGTTAAGCAGTTCATAAATCAATCCTGTAATTCTCTCCTGGGTTAATTCATTCTGAGAGGGAAGTGTTACTACACCTTTTGGAATTTAAACTTCACTCGAAACACAAAGTAAAGTCAAGGGACAAACCAGGACTGGGATAAATGAAACAAAAACACCCAAAGAAACAAATCCCCCAAAACAGACCAAGTGATGCACAGCAGTTTCCCTTCCCCAGTGTCAATCCTGTTGCACTTTGCTGTTGGTATCACCAGCAAGCAAAGAAAACCAATAAGCACAATGGACTCTTCAGCTAAGTTCCTGCAGAACTCTCTCTGAAGATGACCTGGAGTAAGGCTAAAGGTGGCAGAAAGACAACACCTAACTCTAAGCCACCTAAAATACTCAGTGCCTATGTTAGCATGGTCATCTCCCATGCAGTCTATGAACTGTGCTCCCCAAAAGGCAACTCTTAACAGCATTTTACTCCCATTTTTAGATTCCAAGCAGGGTTTAACATCAAAAATATCACACGAGAAGTTTGAGTTTAGTTTACTCTACATGTAAGTCAGTGTCTGAAACAAGCTGAGTGCCAGCTTATGTATCTTGAAGATATTTTATTGTACTATCAGTAAGCCCTTTGCTAACAAATTCAGGCTGAGATGATACATCATATAATTCACACTATATATATTATATATATAAAGACTTGGAACAACTCTTGCACATTGCTGACAGTCATCTTCTTCCCTCCTTAGCTCCATCAGTTCAACAGGATATTATATATTAAAGAAAATAAGTGGCCTGCACAGCAAGTATTTTAATTCCACACCAAGGCACAGCTTCACCTACACAAGTGTTTGACACTTAAAAGCTTATAAACAGACTCTTAGAGTGGAAATCACTCTGTAGCTAGGTCATGAGCAGAAAGGAGAACCTCTGTCAAAATACCAGACAGTCACTGTACAGATATATGTATTTCTGTGTGTGTGTGTGTATATACATATATATATATATAGCCCATCAACAGCCCAGACTCCCCAAGTGCTCCTGAAGCTCTCTTCATTAGGCACAGCATCTTGGACTACTCTTATCACACATGCAGATTAGAACTAAAGAAAAATTCTCCACAACACTTTCTGGCCTCAAAATGAGTGAGTTTTCTTCTTCAGATATGACAAAGCTACCATAGAAGTCATTCCTTAAATTTTCACTGTGAATTTGTTACTTCTGGCCACACCACTCAAAATTGTTATGCCACAAGACACTCCAGGAATCAGCAATTCCTGTCCTGTCTACAGCATCCTATAAGTCTTCCTCAACCTGAAGAGCAAGATTTCCTTCAGTGAACAACAAGAGTTCATTCCTTATTTATTGACTCTGCTACAGCTTTGATGCCAAAGAGGTTCCCACAAAGCTGAGCCATGAAGTGCTCAGGCTTCTGCAGAGTTGTTGATGTCCATGACTCCATCCTAACTTTAAATCAATAGGAAATGTATAAAAAATTCAAGTGTAACCAGAAATCAATGGGCACACACACAGTTGGCTCCTACAGAATTTCTTCTCCAAATCCACAGGTAAAAAAACAAGTAATCCCTTTCCAAGAGGGAATTCCTTCTCCTGTTCTCTAGCCTCAGAAGAGAAAAAAAACAACTCTTTTTCAGGTAATATTACTGAATCAGGGTCTACAAAGAAGAAAGGAAAGCTCACTCTGTACTACCATTTCCAAACTGCAGTAGGTCTGAGCATCCTTCCCTCCTCCTCCTCCTCACACATGGTATAAACACAAGATCTCAATATAGGCTGCATAAAGCCTGCCTATAGAGAAAGATCTAGAGACTGAGAAGGAATGCAACGGTGAGAAGATGGGGACAGCAAAAAACATTTGTATCACAGCAGTTGTGCATGACCTTAGTCCCACGGCACAGTCAGTTTCAGCTCAGCAGCTGCTTTTACCCCAGAACAAGATGCATAAAGTTACACCTACCTAAAAAACAACCAACCAATACACTCATGGGAAAACTCCCTCTACCTTCCCCAGGAGAACATCAAGCTTATCTACAATGACTTGGTCTAGAGGATGTTGCTTGCTCTCCAGCCCAGGTCTGCAGGACAGCATCACCAGCAGTCCACCTCCTGCAAAATCTCAGCAGCTTTGGGGAACCTCGTGGTACAGTTTGGCTGACCATGGCTTAAAGACACCATGTCTACAATTGTATAGGGTAAGCCACTACACTTTCAAGGCTGCATTCTTGTTTTACCATTTCTCTGTTCTCGTGGCCTTGAGATGCTGAAAGCTCAGGGGGTTCTAGGAGACAGAGTAGGGTAAAGGATGCCTTCTTCAACACAATGGCTCATCCCACTCATACCCTCATAAGTACACATCTTGTACTAAAAACAAGCCAAACTCGGGCACAAAAGATACTCTGATGCCATGACCAGCTCTGATCAGATAACACGATTTTCTCATAGTGATTTTTTTTACCTGTTAATTCCCCATGACAAACTGCTATCAGCACTGAATAGAGGAATTAAGATCACATTTAAACCTCATCAATTTGAACACACAATGTCCTTTTTCATAAGCCTCAGTGAAGATCATTTAGGCATATTTATAGTAACCTTAACTGCATTTCTCCCATAGGACAGTATTACTCTCAGAATAGACAAGTTGGGTACCAGTTACCATGCAAAAGTGCCATTAAAACATGCTTCTGAACCTCAGAATTCTTATCTACAGAGTGTCATCATCATATCTTTACAACATATAAACAACTGGTCCTTTTTTCAAAGGCAGGGAAATAGTAGAAGGAAGATTAGATAATGAACCACACTTTTGTTTGATTCCTGAAGTTGTGTGGTTATTGATTCTCACGGGAATCACACCCAGTGAATGCTAAGGCTACATCACAAACTTATTCAAAGTCAAACACATGGTGGTACCTAAAGTCTGGTGCAGGAGGAAACAATCCTGACTGTGATACCATCCTTTTCTTTCAGTAGACACACTTACACAACTTACAACAATATAGAACTTATAAAAATATAATACAGGACAGAGCCAGAGGAGATCAGCTTAATGCTGAGCAACAGCTAAAGGGTGAGGGCAAGAGGATGGGGTCAGACTCTTCTCAGTGGTGCCCACTGACAGGCCAAGATGCAACAGGCACAAACTGGACCCAGGAGGTTCCATCTGACCAGGAGGAAAATCTCCTGTGCTGTGAGGGTATCAGAGCCCTGGCCCAGGCTGCCCAGAGAGCTTGTGGAGTCTCCTTCTGACTCCGTGTGGAGATCTTGGACAACCTGTTCTAGGTGGCCCTGCTTTAGCAGGGGGAGTTGGACTAGATNATGTGGAGGAGATCTGTTCAACCTGGACAACCTGTTCTAGGTAGCCCTGCTTTAGCAGGGGGAGTTGGACTAGATGATGGCTGGAAGTCACTTCCACCCCCCCGCCACCATGCTGGAATTCTGGGATATCCACTAGAAAAAAAAAAGGTTTTTCTAGCAAGATTAGAATGGATATTTCAGACAAAATGTGCATGGGCGGGAAGTCAAGTTCTGCTTTTGACTTTGAACCACTTCAACACCTCCTCAAAATGATTCATACACCAAAAGTTGAAGGAGGGCATATTTAAACACCCATTACCATTCCCAAAATGAAAAACACTGACTTGAAAGAATTGCTTGCAACCTGTGCTGGTGAGAAACAGACACAGACTGACCCACATTTCAAGAGCTGCCTCTTGTGTGTTGGAATGCAATAAATCAATCAGTTAACAAAAGTGCATTAACATGCTGTCAAGCAAGCAGGCAGCAGCTATAAATAAATGCATCTGGAAATGCAGAGTCTGTCTTGTGCAACAATAGATGTAGTTCCAAAATTCTCAACAAAAGTAAATGACTGCACAATTAAGCCTGTTCCTAATCTCCATTTGAAAAAACTAAAATCACAGCATCATCAGTGCCTCTTGCCAATGTGCTCTCATGGCCATGAAGGCCAATGGTCTCCTGGGGTGCATGAAGGTGTGGTCAGCAAGTCAAGGATGGTTCCCCTACCCCTCCACTCTGCCCTACTGAGGCCATATCTGGAGTAGTGGGTCCAGTTTTGGGCTCTTCAGTTCAAGAGAGACACGGAACTACTGGAGAGAGTCCAGCAGAGGCTCCCAAGATGCTGAGGGCTCTGGAGCATCTCTGGGAGGAGGAAAAGCTGAGAGCCCTGGGGCTGCTTAGCCTGGAGCATAGCAGAGCCAGAGGGGAGCTGCTCAATGCTGAGCAAGAGCTCAAGGGTGGGGGCAAGAGGCTGGGAACAGACTCTGCTCAGTGGTGCTCAGGGACAGGCCAAGGGGCAACGGGCACAAACTGGAACCCAAAAGGTTCCAGCTGAACAGGAGGAGAAAGTTGTTTGCTGTGAGGATGCAGAGCCCTGGGCCAGGCTGCCCAGAGAGCTTGTGGAGTCTCCTTCTGGGAGAGATTCCAGCCCCAGCTGGAGGTAATCCTGGGCAACCTGCTGTGGGTGACCCTGCTGGAGCAGGGACATTGGATTGGATGATCTCCAGAGGTCCCTTCCAACCCTTACCATGCTGGGATACTGTGACATGAAAAGTAATTATTTCCTGATATACTATTTGGAATTCAATACTTTTCTGCCTGAGGACCAGCAACTTCAATGTCTGCTCACAATTTGGGGACAGGAGAACACTGTTTTCCAGCAGCACGGGAAGTCCTTGGCAGGACACAAAGCAGGAGTTCTCCCTGGTTTTATTCCTTATAATGCTGACCTGCAGAGTCAGCATTTCAGTCCCACACTGCTTCACATCTCAGCTCTTGCAATGGCTAGAGATTTTCTTCTTGGCATTGCTTTGCCGATTCCACATGAGACTAAAGCATGTACTAAAGGCAGTGGTTGGAGATAGCAAGCTCTGAAATGGCTATAAAATGCATGTGACACTCTCCCCCTCCAGGCATTAACAGGCTATTGGTCGTGTAAATTAATCATTAAACAGGCAGGTGTACAAGCCTGGCAAGAAATGTGCTGCACACTGGTACCAAATACCTTCCCAAAGCCATCTTCAGCAGTTTCTTTGAGCAGAACTCCACCATATTCTCGATGGCAACAAGCAATGAATGCAAAATACTGTGCACAGGGTGAAGCCCAATCAGAGATTTTTCTCTAGATATCTGGCAGCAGTGCCACAATATCAACACTTAGAGCATTACAAAACTGTGAAAGGAAGGATATAATAACACAGGCACAAAGACACTAAGGGGAAAAAAACCCACCCAAACCCACTCAATGCACAGCTATACATTATACTAGCAGCAATTCAGAGCTAAACACACTAGAAGTATAATTTTCTTTTTTTTCAGAGCAATAGTAATGACTGGAAAACAGCAGGGAGAAAACCAGCACAGCTTTAAAAGCAGAGTAATTGGACACACAGTTATTCTTTGGCTTCACAATGAAAGAATATTAAATCCAACCTAAATTTTCTGAATGGAAAAAGTGGTTCTCACCTTCTGTGTTTGAGTTCATCAAGGAAGTTTACAAAAAAAATGCTAATTCATCTGTGCCAAGCTTCTTATCCTTTGAGGAGACAACACTGGAGATTTGATGTTAAATTTTCATGCAATATAAACACTGACTAAAAGTTTTCAAAAGGATGTTTTCCTAGCCTAGTTTTCCATATTTTCTGTCCTTTCAGATTATAGAAACCAGCAAAGAAAAAACCAAGGTTTTTGAAAAACATGAAACAAAGAATAGAGAAATACTAGAAGGGAGATTTTCACAGCTGCATTTGTACATCCTGCATTAGTCTACAGCCAGCTGGGTGGCACTGCCTAATGGCAGAAGACATTACAGATAATCCCAAAATCCCAGCATGGTGGGGGTTGGAAAGGACCTCTGGGGATGATCTAGTCCAACCCCCCTGCTAAAGAAGGGTCACCCACAGCAGGCTGCCCTGGATCACCTCCAGGTGGGTTTGGAGTTTACACTTTGGAAAACCCTTGAAAATCCTGAATGTGATGACACAGGAAAGCTGTTTTTACTGAAACAGGAAACTTGCTTCCCCACATCAAGCCACAACCACTTCTATGTTCACTAGATCCTAGAAGTATTTCGTATAATCTGACCCTTCTTCAGCAGGAATAGTGCTCAGGCAACCAGTAAAACACATTCTTCTTCATCATGTGAGATCACAGAATTATAGAATGGTTTGGGTTGGAAAGGTCCTTTTAAGGTCATCTAGTCCAAGCCCCCTGCCATGGGCAAAGATGCCATCCAGTAGACCAGGTTGCTCCAAGCCCCATCCAACCTGGTCTTGAACACTTCCAGGGATGGGGCATCCGTAACCTTTCTGGGCAACCTGTGCCAGTGTCTCATCACCCTCAGTGTAAAACATTTCTTTCTAAAATCTAATCTAAATCTTCCTTCTTTCAGCTTAAAGCCATTATCCCTTGTCCTGTCACTATCTGCTCATGTAAGAAGTCTCTCTCCCTCTTTTTTATAAGCTTCTTTTAGGTACTGAAAGGCTGCACTAAGGTCTCCCTGGGGCTTTCTCTTCTCCAGGCTCAACAACCCCAACTCTCTCAGCCTGTCCTCACAGCAGAGGGGTTTTCCAGCCTTGATCTTTTTTGTGGCCTCCTCTGGACCTGCTCCACCAGGTCCATGCCTCTCCTGTTCTGAGGACTCCAGAGCTAGACCCAGCACTGCAGGTGAGGTCTCCCCAGAGAAGAGCAGAGGGGCACCCTCTGCAAGTCTGCAGATGACCCAAAGCTTTAGAAGTGGGCCCACATAAACCAAATGAGGTTCAACAAGTCCAAGTGCAAAGTCCTGCACCTGAGGCAAGCTTGTCCAGTTTTCCTGGATGACAACTCCCTTCCTTCTGTTGTGTCAACTGCACCACTCAGCTTTGGGTCATGTGCTCTGCAGTCAGCACAGGAGAGAACAGGACCTGTCTATGTCATTGATGATAATAATACTGAAGGGCACAGTCCCCAGCTGGCGAGATGCACTGAGGCTATTTATTATCAGCCCCAAAGACTGAGTCCCCCTGCCACTATTCTGAGGTACCAAATTTAGCTGATCAGATTTTCACATGAAGACTCTTCTGAGTGTAATTAAGGTCTCTTGCCAACGCTAACAACGTCATGACTCTGCAATCAGGACAGAGCCTGAGAAATCCCAAGGATTTCAGGTTCTCCAAGCCAAAGCCATGTCCTGACTCATACACAGGCAGCACATCCAGCCAAACCCTCACAGCAACCTGTATCTCTATCCAATAAATATTTATTGTAGGCAATAAATTATTACAATAAATTATTGACAGCCTCAAGTAGGCTCTAAAGGAAACCCATGTGGATCAGCCACAAACAAAGCCAGGGAAGAACATGCAAATATTATTGGTTCAGTGTTTCAGGGACTCAATGAGTATTTGATTCAAAGCACATCCATGCACAAAAGCAAATTATCATCCCTGTTCTGTGCTGTAAAATTGATTATCACATTTTCCAGCCCTGCTTTTCCAGACACTGCAGTGGTTACATGGGCAGATGTTAGCACGTGGCTACACAAGAACAAAGTACTGTCATAAAATTGCTGCAGTCCTTCTGAGGGTGAATTCCACTTCGTAGAGGCTCACTCCTCCCCCAAAACCACCTCACCTACCAAATCACATCACTCAGAATCTGGTCTTCTGCATTTTTTATGTATCTTTTCACTATGCTTTAGAAGATGTGGTGTAAGAGCTCCTTGCTATGAACACTTTGAGAGGATGGGGGGGAGGGGAGGTTGAAGCAAAGCTCTACCAGATCAAGAAGCTAATTCCAAGCACTGTGCTTGGAACTTCAAATTGAGAAAAAAATTCTTCAAGGAAATGGGCTGGCTAAGAAAAGAGCACCCAAGGGTATCAGAAATTAATGTATTAATACAACAGTTTGGTCAGCAGCAGCATTATCTCCTGTAGAGGATTTTCAGTGTGGATCTTCATAGACACATTAGGCACAGTAAGCTCAAGGTGTTACATCTGATTGCTCATGAAAGCTTCAGAGGAACAAGTAAGGGGAGTGAAATCCATCACATGCATTCCAAATGCTATTTAACTTTGCAGGACACACCATAAAAGCATTGCTAGCCCTAGTTCTTTAGAGAGTTTAAAAATAATTTAGAAAAAAAGCTGTTTCTGTGAAAATGGTGCCAATCTCGGTCATTTGTTGATATTTCAATAGAAGTCATTTCTGTTAAATGTTAAATCACTAAAATGGTAACAAACACCCAGTTGGACACAAGCTCCTCACTCCAAGAAGAACACTGAGGTGCTGGAGTGTGTCCAAGGAAGAACAACAAAGCTCATGGAGGGCCCAGAGCACAAGTCTTGTGAGAAGCAGCTGAGGGAACTGGAGTTGGTTAATCTGAAGAAGCATAGACCTTCTTGCACTCTTCAACTCCCTGAAAGGATGCTGGAGCAAGGGGGGTGGGGGGGGGTGTTGCTCTCTTCTTCCTTGGAAGAAGAGATATGAAAAGAGGAAATGGCCTCAAGTTGTGCCAAGGAGGTTTAGGCTCGTATCAGGAACAGTTTCTCCACTGTAAGAGTAGTCAAGCTCTATCCCAGGCTGCCCAGGGCAATGGTAGAATCATCAACTCTGCAAGTGTTCAAAAAACATGGAGATGTGGTGCTGAGGGACATGGTTTAGTGGTGACTTGGCAGTGTTAACAGTTGGACCCAATGATCTTGAAGGTCTTTTCCAACCCTAATGACTCTATGATTATTTTGGATCCACAATGAAAGAAGGAACCGAGACCATGAAATAATGGAAAAATCCAGAGTCAGACAAGTCCTGCTAAGCTGACTCAGGCAGCTCTTCCCTGACATTCAAACTGACAGAGAGAAATGAGACAGAAATGTCTTTTGTGTTGACCACTGCAGAAAAGGAGGGATCTGCAATCCAGTCTGAGGCAGTGATATGTTCCTGGAATTGCCTGGCAGAGGAATGTTATCCTCTACCTGTACTGCTCCTGAAGCTCTCAATGCTCAGCAGAAAGATACCAGCTGGACACACCTGCTCCTCTCCCTCACAGGTTGAAACCATGAGCTGTTCAATAATTCCAACAACCAATGCTCCAAGGGTGGAGAAGTTTGATGTGCATGAAGCAGAGATGACAGCAAGGATCTAACATGCACTGCACTGTCTTACTGCTCTGAATTTTTCCCCTATTGACTCCTTGCTCTCAAGCAGACTGAAAAGTAATGCTAAGCACTGAGCTTATTGCAAACATTAACCTCATGCAAGTCAAATATTTAGGCTGGCTCAGTGCAAGGCAAAAAAAAAGTGCAGAACATCTCTGATATTTCAAAAATATTGAATTGTTTCACAGATGAAATTTTTGTTCCTAAAACAGCTCTAGTAAAATAGCAATAAAACAGTGAGAGCAACAATAAACCAGAGAGAATTCAAGTGAAATATTAGCCATGAGTTTCTCTCTCAATGAACAGACCATTTAAATCCATGCACAGATAGACAGAAATATAGTTATGCCTATGCAGACAGATATATACACACCTCCTAGCAATATTACAAATCCACAGCTGGACAGAATGCCTCCAGGAACTAAATAAAAGCATCTAAAGGTTCTTCTCCCCCCAGTGTGTTGTTTAAAATTGATAATGCTTAAGTATTTCCTACTTTAATAGCTTATTCTTTTATTACCAGCACACACCATTTGAGAGAGCCTTTCACAGAGCAACATGGAAGAGAAAATCATTTTAGAACACGATAATGCACTAATGAAAAGAGAGAAACAGAAAGGGGATCAGGCACAGATGCAGCATCCAAATCTAATTGGAGCACTTAACCTGATTGTGATTCAAATTGCCAACATCCTCAGATATATTAAGTAGTTTCCTGGTTTTTCCTAAAGCTTTAAACTGCCTCAGGTAGCTTTTAAACGCCAATGGTTTTGTAGGCTAGCTTTTAACCAAAAGTCCCCACTTACTGAAGAATGGGAATTGGGATAGTTCCTTGTCAGCCAGCAACTCTCTAAGGTTATGGTTTGTCCAATTCTTCTACAAATAAAATTCCTCTTCACTGTAATATTCTTTGGCCAAGGACATTGTATTACCACAGACTCCTTAATAATGTTCAATCAGCAACTCATAACTGCCTCCATTAAATTAATCAAAAGGGAGTTTAAAAAGATATACTCTCATCTTTTTCTCTTTCCTCTCAACTGTCATGTTGCTGCTTAGCATTTTCCATCTCCCACCACCATGAAAGGAGAACCAATGCTTTTACACACAGATATCAGCCTAGTAGAATCATTTGGTATTTCATTACCTAGGAAAAAATACAGTCTGTTCCTATTTTCAGCTACAATCATACACCAAATTGCCCATCAGTGTGCCTACATACAGAGTTTGCACACAATTACTGTTCCAGAAGCCAAGCACTCTCCTGAATTTGTTAACCCAATCCTCCAACTTCTGGCCAATAAATCTATGTAAAATAGTGGTCATTTCTGAGCCTGTGCTTTACCTCCCCAGCAGCTCTTGTCAGGCAGATACCTGAAACAATCCACCTCATGCAGAACAAGAGGTTGTGTCACTGATCTATGAAAGCACTTGGATGAGTTTGTGGTCTGAAAGCTTGCAACATCCTTTTGACTGTACAACATCCACCACTGGCAAGTTCTCTCTCCAGCTCCCACTGCTCAAAAAAGATTCTCTCCAGTGTGCTGCTGCAGCTCTGTGACTGGGAGATTTCTCATCCCTCCCAGCAGTAGTCCTCTCCTGCCCAGACTACAGCAGCATGAAGTCATGGGCCTGCAGCAGGCTCCAGCCAGCAGAGGAGCATGCTGGTGGTTCATACAGAAATAGCAAACAGGCATGCATCAGGCACGTCCTAGATTCTCTACTTCAGCTTCCTTTCAAACCAAGATCTTTAGCTTTCAAGAACTCAAGAGGCTGGTTCCATGTCTGAAAAACCCACATGAAGTCCTTCCTAACTCAATCTTCTCCCCTCACAACAGCAACACTGATCCAAACAGAGGTCAGTGTGTTCTCAGAAGCCACTCCTACAACCAAGAAGGATCACTAACCAAACCACACACAGGTTACACTTCTGCTGTGCCCTTTTCAAGAAGTCACAGCACATCATACATCCTTAATAAAACCTCACACATCTACATGGGAACAGTAACACACTGCACACAACCTCCTCCTTTGTGGTTTGGGTGAAAGAAGAGAAAACAGTCCATCTCACCTTGTCATCTCTGTATCTAAATGTCACCTCTACATCTACAGCCTAAATGAAGTGATTTTCCCAATGAAGAAAGCCAACAGAATATGACCAGACTACAAGAGCAAGGCAGAATGTTCACTGCTAACACAGGAATACATGCAGGTCAGAGCAGCACAAGTTGTATCCTGACAACCCCAGTGCTCAATGTAAACAAAAAAAGAGTCAAGACCACAAATATAGTTATCATATACATCTAGATAAGGACAGGATGTTTAATTACAGCTCTCAGTCAAGGAGATAAGCATGCGGAATATACCACACTTAGAAAATGAGCATGCTAGTGTTGCATAGATAGCTAGATTTGATGATCTCAAGAGGTCTTTTCCAACCATAATGATTCTATGATTCTAAAATCTTTTTCACCTGCCCTTCAACTTCCTACTGGTACCTACAGCATCTAACAACACACCAAGCCTTTGAAAGCCAAGCTCTTGGCAACCAACCACCAAAAAAACCTCCTTGGAATGCCATTTCTGACAGGAGACAGAGTGAACTCAAGGCATGGGGAAGCTGTGACTGAAAAGCTCTACGCATTGCTGAGAACACTTGTTTGGACTTTGTTCTCAGAGCTCAGAATTTAAAAAACATTACTGGAAACTTCAACTCACAAATAAATACAAAGCTAAATAAAACACCTAGAGAGAAAAACATGCATTATATTTTCAGTCAACATTTAAGGCCTGAATATATGTGAAAGAGAAATCAGAAACTTTATCAAAACAGACAAGAGGTTGAAAAAAAGAAAAGCTGTTAGCAGTGGATATATAAGAATTCTTTTGTTACTCAGCAGCATCAGTTTTGCCATTCAGACAAGACGACTCTGCCTTTAGTCAAATGTAGTCCCCTTCAAATGCCCAACATCCCAAACAGCTTGAGGAAAGTTAACAGCTAAGTGGCTATTCCACAGTGTTCCTTCTCTACTAGAAGAAAATATTTATTATGACAGTGGCAAAAAAAAACAACAAACAAACAACATTCTAGAGGAAGCTTTTGACTTCCAGGACTTGCCTAGCCTGGCATGGCTTCCACACAAAATTAGCTGCATCACGTATCTGTCAAAAAACACACATAAAAAAAAAGAACCTCAACTCCTAGAGCACACAGAGTGGTTTTCCTCCAGGAGTTGGGCTGACACAGACAGCTCCCCTTCCCTCAAACCCACAGCAAACATTGGCAAAGGCTGGTTGGTACTTTCCATAAGGAGTTCCCCAAGAAAGCAACTGATGCCTGGAATAAGCATCCTTTCTTTTCATTTCCCTCTTTTCCACAGATCAGCTCTGCCCAGGGAATTCACCCAACACATGCACACACAGATGCTGCTCTCTCACTGCCACAGCTGATAAAACCAAAGCAGGTAACCATCTTACAGAAAACCCCTTTTCTGCTGAAAATGAAGTTTACAGAGAAGCCAGGGTACATTTTCCAGCCTATTCCCATCAAGATTCCCAATTTCTCATCCAACGGGATGGCCTTTAGGCACACAGCCCAACTGAGAATCCCAGCACCACCAGAACTGGCCTCAGCAATGCAGCTGATGCACCTGCCAGTATCACACAGCCCCAGATCACCTTTCTCCTGTGCAGACCCCCCCTCACCATCCACATATGCACATAACCTGGACAAGCACAGTGCCAAGGGGTCTCCATCCCCCTGCCCAGAACCACCACGTAGCCTTTTTTGCTCAACAAAAATGACCCTGCCCAGAGGCTGGATCCTCACACCATTCCCTGTTCAATCCCCTCCAGTTGCCCAGCTCTGGCCTTGTCCCCCAAGCAAACCCAGCAGACCCCTTCCACCAGGCTGGCATTCCCACTGTCTCTCCCCACCACCCCAGCACACACTCCTCTGCCTCAACAGCTGAGCCTCCCCACACACCACCTACCTCCTTTAAGATGCTGCTTCTCTCCCCTATGCATACCTCTCCCAAATTCACCCTTACCCAAAACCAACACGTACTTATGCTGTCTGCCAAGATGAACTTGCTTAAACTTCCCCCCAAAACACCCCTATTGCCTCCACTCAGCCCTAAGACCCACTTGCACACCTTTCCTCTCCCACTCCAACCTGCTCCCAGCCAGCTCCCATCCTCCATCTGCATGTCAGTCTTTCTCCCATATTTGTCTCCACCCAGGAACTGGCCCCACACCCATACTGTCCTCCAGCCTGGACACCCACTCCTCACTCCTCCTGTCTGCCCCCAAAACCAGCCCTCATTTACCTACCATCCTGCAGACCTATACAGCCAAATCTACCCCTACTGCCCCAAATACATCCTCCTACTCGATCCCTCCCCCACCTACTACATCATAAACCAAGTTACTCACACCCCCATCATCTCCCAGGCTCTGCCTTGCACACACCACATGCCCAGACCCATACTTACCCTGTGTCCTTCACTCACATCCCTGCTCTTACACAGCCACAGCCCCTTATATCCACTACTAACCCCCAGTTACCTCTGTGCAACCAAATTCTGTCCCCTCAGAGGTGCCTCTTGGCAGTAAAAACACCCTATACACACCAACCACTGCTTCCACACCAACTGCTGCTCTGTGGGGCACCTGACACCCACATCCCATTACTCCCAGACTACCTCCACCTCTTGCACTCCCTGTGTAAGGTCTGTCCTGCTGCTCTCTCAGTCCCTCACACCCACACTCCTGCCACTCCTCAACCCTGCCTCCTCACAGCTCCATGCCCCTAGACCTCCCCTTCTGCACCCAAATTTCTGCTGTTCCCTCGCCTGGCTCCCACTCAGCCCCTCACACCCACATCCCTGTTGTCTTCAGACTTGCCCCTGAGTCAACTGAGCCAGCAACACACAAACCCCTGCTGTCTCCTCAGCACACTCCTACCCAGCCCTTACACCTGCACCTTTATCATCACCTGGCTCTGCCCCTCACACCCACAGCCCTGCTGCCCTGGGTAACCTCATCCCTTCTAAGGCTCCAAACCTGCTTCTCACCCCCATCTCACTATGCACCCCACACACAAAAACTGTCCCCTTATGCAGCCCGAACCAAAGACACCAAACCCCTATTGCCCATGAACATGCTCCTTCTCAGCCCTTATACCTGCACCCTTATCACACCACAGCCCTGCTGCCTTACTGCCCTAGGTAGCCTCACTCCTTTTGATGGCCCAAACCTGCTTCTCACTTTACCTCCGTACTGCCACACCCTCCTCAAATTATCACCTTGGCCAGCCCAAACCAGGGCCACCAAACCCTTGTTCAGGGCCACCTAGTCCCTGTTGTCCCCTCACCTACCTGCTGCCCTCAGAGCTGCTCCTACACCCAACGTCCCTCCCCAGCCCCATCACAAAATCACACAGAATCATTAAGGTTGGACAAGACCTCTAAGATCATCGAATCCAACCATGTACCTATCATCCCCATGCCACTAAACCAAGACCCTAAGTACCAAATCTATATGGTTTTTGAATACCTCCAGGGATGGTGACTCCACCACTTCCCTGGCCAGCCTGGGCCAATGTCTAACAACTCTTCCTGCGAAAAAATTTTTCCTAATATCCACTCTAAACCTTCCCTGGTGCAACTTGAGGCCATTTCTTCTTGTCCTTGGGAGAAGAGACCAACTCCCACCTCACTCCAGCCTCCTTTCAGGGAGCTGTAGAGAGTGAGCAGGTCTCCCCTGAGCCTCCTTTCCTCCAGGCTAACCAACCCCAGTTCCCTCAGCTGCTCCTCACAACACTTGTGCTCCAGACCCTTCACCAGCTTCATTTCCCTTNCCCTTCACCAGCTTCGTTTCCCTTCTCTGGACACACTCCAGCGACATCCTTCTTGGAGTGAGGGGCCCAAAACTGAACCCAGAATTCCAGATGCGGCCTCACCAGTGCCGAGTACAGGAGGACAATTACTTCTCTGCTCCAGCCGACCCCGATCGCTGACACCCTCAGCCCCCAGGGGACTCACCTGAAGCGGCCCCCGCAGTGCTGGCACTGGTCGCCCACCCAGCCAGGCTGGCACTCGCACTGCCCGCTGGCCGGCTGGCACCGCCCGCCGTTGGCGCACGGCTTGTCGCATTCCTTCGCCGCCGCCGTCACCTCCTCGGCGGCCGAAGAAGAAGCAGCAGCAGCGGCGGTGGGCCCGGAACCCGGTAACGCCGGCATTAACAACAGCAGCAACGCCAGCAGCAACCGACGAGGAGGAGGAGAAGACGACGAAGAAGGCGAAGGAGGAGAGAGAGGAGGAGGAGAACGCGAAGGCGGCGGCGGCCTCCCGCCCCGCCAGCCCGGACCCCCCCGCGCCATCTGCCGCGACCGCCGACTCCGAGAGGGGCGGGCGGGGGGCGGCGGGACAACGCGGACCATCCGCGGCAGCGGCGGCGGCGCCTCCCGGGACGGT
>VWZO01022831.1:332697-461029 GCA_013396975.1 Bucco capensis
GGCTCTGTGGAGGGGATTTCTCTCGACATAGAGATGGGGGTCTTCCCAACGGCTCCCTCGTCCAGGCTGGCCCCGGGAAGTGGTTCCCATAGAGGGTGGTTCGCCTCCTCTCTCAGGGCTTAGTGTCATAAGCACCCGCCCCCCCCCAAGTCGTCCCTAAGGCAGAGTGGGGAGAGGGATGGGTGGCACTGAGGTGTGTGGGAAGCCTCGAAGCTGAAGGGAAGGGGAAAGAGGGGAAAAAGGCGGGGTTTGGTTGGGTTTGGGGTTTAATTATTGGTCATGGCACGTTTGCTGCAGGATCTCCCACACAAGACCACCAGGTCCTCACAGCAGGGCTTGCAGTGAATCAGAGAATCATGGCATGGGTTGGGTAGGAAGGGAGCTTTAAAGGTCATCTAGTCCAACCCCTGCACTTAACAGGTACATCTCCAACCAGTGCAGGTTCCTCAGAGCCCCAGACAAGCTGACCTGGAATGGCTCCAGGGATGGGGCATCTGCCACCTCTCTGGGAAACCTGGGACAGTGTCTCACCACCCTCAGTGTAATAAATATCTTCCTTCTGTGTAGTCTAAATCTCTTCTTTTAGTTTCAAACCATCACCCTTTGTCCTGTCACAACAGGCCCTGCTAAAATGTCTATCCCCATCCTCTTAGAGGCTTCTTTAAGTACTGGAAGGGTGCACGAAGGTCTCCCTGGAGCCTTCTCTTCTCCAGGCTCAACAACCCCAAATCTCTCAGTCCGTCCTCACAGCAAAGAGGTTGCAGCTGTCAGATCACTTTTGTGACCTGCCCTGGACCTGCACCAAGAGATCCATGCCTCTCCTGTGCTGAGTGAGGAGAGTGAGCACACAGTGAGAAGAGGTATGGACCACCCACAGGTATCTCCACACGACTGAGGCAGTGATTGCCCTGCCAAACTTACAAGATTTTTGCTTTTAAATGAAAGGCAAAATAAATAAGATACTATTCATGTTTTTCCCTATACAGTAGGGTGACATGTTCCTGGGAAACAAAACCTGCCAACACAGCCTGAATCTGCACTTTCACATAACCACCCACTGCCATTATCCCCAGTGCCACCAGCAAAAGCCAGTCTGGATCCAAGACCCACTCAGCCCAGGATATAGCCAGCACATGACACTCTCTGGATTGTCCTCTGTATGTCACCCAGGGGCTGCCAGCACACCTTGCCCCCACCAACTGAAGCCAAAGGGGAAACTTTCCTGCTACAGCTGCTGTGCCACGTGCTGCATTAGTTAGATATTACAAGCTCAAGTCTGGGGTGGGCATCTGCTGTCAGATATCCCTCCACCCTCTGCTTTCTCTCTCCCCACATCTGTTTGTCTTTTCTTGCAGTTATCAGAGATAACAATACTTCTGTTTTCACAACACCTGCTCCCCTCTTCCTTGCCAAACAAAGCTAGTTGTTGCACAAGGGATTGACAGTAAAAACACACGGTGAGAATAAACACAGGAGAAATTGTTCCTACCCTGGACTTCAGTTGAACTACTCTGCCTTGATGTCAAACTTGGAGAACTGCTCAAGTGCTCATAAATTTGCATGGTTTAATTTTTTTCCAGCTAGGTGGAAAAATACAAGATTCCATCTGTCCTTATATGTCTCCCCACCCTTTTCCAATAGTAGTTCCTTAAAGTTGCTAAATAGAAAGATTTCCTACCAAACAGCTAAAATAATCAGATCTGTGCAGTGGTTGATGGTTGTTTTTCATCAAACTGTCTTCAATGAAGAGCTAAGAAAGATCATCCCAAAAAATGAGAGTAGGGAGAGAGAGTTCTGACACCATGAGAAGCCAATAGTACAGCTAAGAGAGCATTCAGCAGCTGCCTGTGGCCAATCTCAAACGCTTTGGAGAAGACTAACATCTGTGAGTGTTGCACAAGAGAAGAAATCCTCTCCTCACCTTCTTAGTGGTCACACTGTGCCCTGCTGCTGTCTGCAGGAAACATTAACTGTGGGAGATCATTAATGTTAAATTAAGTTTAATCAGTTCAATTTTAACATGCAAAGAATGTTCAGAAATGCTTCTTTTTGTTGTTTATTTATTTATTTTATAAGCAATGACTTTCTGATGTGAAAATACGGTTTGGAAGGGGACAAGTTAGGTTAGCCCAGAGTGCAGACTAGGCTATTTTTATTTCAGAAAACAGAAATCTTTCATAATAAACATATGAGAATGATTAAAATCCTTTTCCCTGGCAGCAGGCACAGCAGGACAATGGTGGTTTTGCAAAACATGCATAGTGAAGGTATTCCATCAAGGGGTGGAAGAGTCCCAGTTACCAAGGCTAATAAACAATGTCATCTGAGCAGCACTTCAGTGACTCACACAACTTCATGCAGCATGTGAAATTAAGAACTAATTATGAAGCAAGCACTTCCTTGGACCTTGGTTTTAGACAAGAGTACCACCAGCACGGCATTGTGTTTGGAGTGAGGAGCTAACACTCTCTGTTTGTTTCTTGCTGCCAAACTTTTATGACCCTGTGTGTTGTCGTTAGACATGCTATGTGTTTACTCAGCACATATTTGCTTAGTATATAAGTCAAGTTGCTACCCTCCTCATATGGCCAATGACAGGAGAGCCAGAGATGCTAATTAATGACTTGGCCTCTGGGGTGAAATTATGTCCTTGTTAAGGAGACTCCCATTGATATTAGTAAGGTCAGAACATCATTGCTGTTGGCTGAGTCATGACTGAGCTGGATATCATGGATGTGCAAACAGTGGAGCTGCCCTGGGAAGGTGGTTGCTTGCTTTGTTTATCTGCACAACTCAGAATGGATCAAGTCATGGTGATATCTGGGGTCAAAAAACCACATGAAGCCATAAACATAACACTGCATTACACCTGGTTTGTTTTTTTTTCCTGCCACTGAGATGAGCTGTTTCACAGCAGCCCAAAATGCCAGCAATAACTCCCTTCCCAAAGGCCTGGAACCAGCTATTTCCAACCCAGCGTTGCCAGTTTTTCTGTTCCTTACCCAACCTGGTCTTTCTACCCATGGTATCCTCTGCCTGTGTTCCTTTTTAGCAGGGCCTGTTGTGCCAGGATGAGGGGTGTTGGATTTAAATTAAAAGAGGGAGACTTAAGCTAGAGATAAAGAAGAAATTTTTTATGCTGAGGTTGGTGAGATCTTGTCCCAGGTTGCCCAGAGAGGTGGTAGATGTCCCATCCCTGGATCCATTCCAGATCAGGTTGTCTGGGGCTCTGAGCAACCTGCTCTAGTTGCAGATGTCCCTGCTGAGTGTTAAGGGGTTGGACTAGATGACCTTGAAATATCCCTTCCAACACAAAATATTCTGTGATCCTATGATTCCCAAATCCTTTGACGGGCTTGCTTCAGGGGTTGTTTTTTTCCCCTCCATAATTCAGATTTCCTGAAAACAACTCACCTTTGTTTTCTTCTGGTTTCTGTGATCATGTCCCAGACCTCACATTGGCACAAGTTCTCCTCTCAAGCGTGTCAGGAGCTTTTCCACCAATGTTCCCCAGCTGATACAAGTGTCAGAACAGCAGGAGAAAGCACAGAAACCTTCTATTTTCTAGCCACCCACCTGGAGATCCTGCTGGGAGCATGTTTGACAACACACAGCCAATTATTAAGCACATTTAGGCGTAAACTCAGAGTTTGCTAGAGGTCTAGTTTGACCTCTCTTTTTCCTACATTGTCCCTTCAAAAATAGGCTTAATAAAGAAAGAAATATAGTAAGTGCTGCAGGCACAGTAATGATGAATAGCTAAAAAAATACCTACATCTGCACAGTGGCTTTAGATCTTTCATTTTTAGGCTAGAGACAAACTAGTCATAAAACTTCACTGAACTGCAGAAATCAGGAGAGGAAATGAAGTTGCTAACACCCTTCCAAAGCTGTTGTGGATACAGTGTTTGGTGAGATGGCAACAACCCTACATGGACCTGGGTTATATCACCCTGTAAGAGCTCTGGTGATTACAAATGTTAGGGCTTTGTGTTTTTATCTAATTCAAGAGAAACAATATTCCCTATTGTACAATTTGGTAGCACAACAAAGGCTGCTGAGTCAATCCAGGTTCAGCAAAAAGCATTTCAGTGGCTGAGTTACTCACAGTGTATCTGCTCTGCTTCTGTTTCTCTTGTAGATTTTCTGTTCTCAGGTCATGCCTTGGAAGAGCTTTATGGAAAGATCTGAGCCATATTTCTCCCTCTGATTTTAGTGGGAAGCTGTGCAGGCTCTGAAGACTAGCATCTGATTGCCTCAAGGTGGGAAACTATGAAAACAGAATATCTGTTTGGGAAAATGTCAATTGTTATAGACCAGCTAAGTCAGATCCAAACCTGGAAAGTATGGCGCTCAGCCTAGAGCCATAATCTCTGGTAAGCCACTCCCCTGCAATCCTGGCATATTTTGAGATAACCTCCAGCTTCATAAGGAAAATCAGAGTATGGTGTAAAGAGCAGGGAGGAAAAAAGGAAACAAAAAGTCAAAGGAGCTAACTTCTACTTCTTGGGAACAGAAAAATCCCTTCAGCATGCCATGTCTGCCAGATACTTTCTGAAAACTACCACAGAATGGTAGATTTTCTGCAGGAAAAAAAAAGCCAACTGCACTTTCAGACTCAGATATTTATCAAAAGAAAAGCTTTGTGTGCAAGCAACCCTTCTACGGAGCCTAATCACCCAATTCCAGCCTGCTCTCAGGAAGGGGAGTGTGTTGAATACATCAGCCCTTTTTTCGCAAGACAGAGCAAAGTCCCAAGTATAGCAAGTAATTGAAAGATCATTGACCAACAATAGCAAGTCTGGGGAGTGTCTAGATGCTATAAAAATAGCTCTGTCTTCCCTCTTTCCTCCCCAAACCGAACCCAGTGAGAGGATAAGGAAGGGCATTCAGAGCCACCGCCGAAGCGCAGCATAATGGGAGCCTCTGCACATTCAGCTGCAGGGAAGGGGCTGAAAAGAGAGGAGCTGCCATCATTATGCAGGGTATTCTTGGAAGGAAAAAAGGGAGGCAAGGCAGTTTTGTGTGTCCAAAACAAAAACCCAAACAAAAAGGCCACGACAAGCTGCACATTGTTAGGGGCCTCTCCAGACGCTCTGTGTTTCTCCCCAAGAAGCATCTCTGCTCTGTCTGACCATGGTGACTCTCTCCTCTGACATCAGGGCTGGGGGAGCAGCTGGTGACCATGGTGGCTTGGTAGAGCAAGAGCCCCACGATGGATTCCAGCTTCTTACCTTGCTAACCACACCATCCCAAGACGGCAGCAGCAGACAGGTGGTGCTGGGTGTGTTTGAGGAGGTTTCACCTCTCATAGAGAGATCACATTGGCAAGGTAGAGGAGGAAGGGAAGATGCTGTCACATTCATGCCTCCCTATCCTCTCATCTTCCCTAGGCCATTTGAAGAGGTTCTTGCAATCACCACATCCTTGCCTTTGCCATTTCTGGAGGGAGCCAGTCAGTGCTGCCCAACCTTCGTCGATGTTGCTACAAGGAAGCAGGATTGCTGCCCCTGATGTGCAGCCTGGCTCTGGCTGACTCACGTGCCCGGGATGGGAACACCTTCCCTAATCAGCCTCTGTCACCTTATGGCAGCTTTCACCACCTGGGATCCAGAGTCACCCTGTCAGAGGGATTACAGGAAGGTCAGGCACTGCTCCAGGGATGCAGGTGCATTTCTAGCTGCTGTGCAGACAGATCCTCTGTGATATCCAACCTCTGCTGGGTGCAATTCCACCAACAGGCAGTAACTGAGAGATTGAAGCATAACAAACCTGGAGACCCCAGTTAACTCTATTTATGTCTCTTAATGTTGCTACCAGTGTTCTCCTTCTTTCTACCTCTGGCTCATGCATCAAGTTGACTGTGTCTTGGGAAAGATGACTGTATGCTGTTCACCATCTGGGAGAAGATACAAATCTCCATTTTGTCAGCTGGTTGAAGCCTTAACTGTCTTCCCAGGCTATGACCAGGAAAACAGCAGTGGCAGAAGACACCAGCTGTGGGCTTCAGGGCTGTTTTGGTGATCCTCTGTCAAAAACTACAGTTGGAATGTATAGGTTTTGCATGTTCCCTTCCCCCTGCTGGAGCTCCACAGGGGACAGAGCAGGGCTGGTTGCAGTTATTTGAACACCTAGCCCTTGGCTGAGGCTAAGGATCCAGCATGTTTGTTAGTAGCTCTCAGGAGAGCCACCCCTGCTGAGGACCTGATGTGACTGTACACAAAAGCATTCTGCTAAAAGCCAGCTGGTGCAAAGTCCTCTCCACAGCTGACTCCTTGATATTCATGACAAAACCAACCCCAGGGCTCCACACAGAATCATTATGGTTGGAAAAGACCTCCAAGATCAAGTTCAACTGTTAGCCTAACCCTACCAAGCTCACCACCAATCCATGTCCCCAAATACCACATCTATGTTTTTTAAATGCTTCCAGGGATGGTGATTCCACCACTTCCTTGAGCACCCTGTTCCAATGCCTGAATAACCTCACAGCAAAAAAGTTCTTCCTCATCTTCAGATGGAGCCTTCTGGCTTCCAGTTTGTACCCATTGCCCCTTGTCCTGTCACTGGGCCCCACTGAGAAGAGCCTACTCTCTAGGGTTGTTCATGCAACCTCTAGCATAACCCCTGCTCCAATGCTGTTATTATCCTGCCCTTTACTTTCCCAATTATACTTTGCACAACTATTTTGCACTGAGATGCAAGAAGCCTTTGGAGAACTGGTTTCCCTTTCAAATCAGTGTGTCCATACTGGTTTGGCTTGCCACGATAGGAGGAAGCACAACCTGTTGATGTTGTCTGGAAACCAAGTTCCTTATGTGCTGCTTCACCAGAGCATGGGCAAACCCATGGGGAAGTTTCACTCTTATTAAGCTCCAGGCATGAATTAAAGGACAGGTCCAACCACTCCCACGGAAGTCAGCCTGACCACTCACCCTCTTAATTACATGTCTGTGTGTAGAAGTTGGGATAAAGTGTAGTTTAATAAACTTTGAATAAATGCTAAGCTCTGGATACCAGAGGACCAATGTTGGCTGAAACCAAATTAGCCTGAGGTGGTTGAACATCAGGGTTCAACCCAGGCTGCCCAGAGAGGTTGTGGAGTCTCTTCTGTGGAGAGGTTCCAAACCCATCTGGAGGTGATCCTGGGCAAGGTGCTGTGGGTGACCCTGCTTTAGCCAAGGGGATTGGACTGAGTGACAAAATCTTCGACCCATAGAATCAGTTAGGTTGGAAAAGACCTTTAAATCATCAGGTCCAGCATTAACCCAACACTGCCAGGTCACCACTAAACCATATCCCTAAGCATCATATCTGTGAGGTCACTTGATCTGCAGAGATCCCTTCCAATCCTCACCATTCTGTGATCCTATGAAATGCCTAAAGGAGGAGATGTCATGACTACATAGAGAGCAAGCAGTATTGTGGAATCACAGAAAAATTTAAGTTGGAAGAAATCTCTTGGTCCCACCCTCCCCTCTTCCTCCAAGCAGCTCAAACCACCTTGGTGCAATATTTGTGGCTTGAAAATAAATGACTCGTCGACACCTCTGACCACTACAGCAAGATTAATACTTTCATGCTCCTTAACTCCAGTACAGTCACAGATACCTACATATTACAGGGCTTAACAAAGGATTAAAATCATTTTAGGAGTGAAAGAAACTTGGAAGGAAGAATGCTCCCTCCTAACTCGGTATAATTCCATCAAGAAGAGTATCACTGGGGCATGGTTTTGGGAGGCATGGGGAGGAGGAATACACTGCTGGCAGCAGACCTGCAGCAGCCTGCACTCAGCAGGGTGAGGTGTTGTAAAATCTGGGGTGCTAGGGTGGAGGGATTGTAGAGGGAAGGCAAAAAAAAAAGAAAAGGAAACTGATGGAACTACAGGGCTCTGTTTTGTGTAGGATTTATGGGATGCAGTTCACGAGTCAGAAGTAAGGAGAGACCAGTAAATCACTGAGGCTGCCTTCTTATATCCACAGCTATTTGGCTTCATCCTGTTGCCCCCTGCCTGGGGTGTAAATTATGTTCCTGCCCCATCTGCAGCCCCAGAGGGTCTCACATCTCTGTACTCCCAGTTGCTGCTGTGAAAGCTCAGCTCTGTGGCACAGTTTGGGGTGATTGCCACTGCAATTTGAGCTCTGCGCAGCTGTTCAAGGAAGCGTAACGCTTGGCTCAAGAAGAATATTGCTATGTAATCCCTTGGGCTTCTTGGGAGGAAACAGTGTCTCATTATAATCCAGAAAGGTCTGGGGGATTGGGGTTTGTTTCATTTATTTCTTTTTTATTATTATTATTTTTTTTCCAGTTTACATTAATATTACAATGTAAAATGTGTTGTCATTTCTGGAAGAAATATAAAAAGGCTTTTCAGCTTTTCTTCCACTGCTTTGAGCTCTCCTCAGCATCATTATTGTGTCTGTGTCCAGCCTGAGCAAAGGCAGCAGAGGAGGAAAAGTGGAGGACAGAGGAGTGGGGGTGAAAATCCAGCCCCATTCAACCCAGGAGTGCTGCAGGGATGCTGCAGGGGTGCTCCACCAGTGAGGGCAGGAGGTTCAGAGGGGGTTTATGGGCACTTGGTGTACAAGTGCAGGTTCAAGACTGTTGGGAGGTGACAAGATACCTGCCAAAAAAAAGAAATGAGGGTTTGAAAAGAATGGAATTGTCTCGTGCAGCAACTATTGGCTAAAAGGATCTACTCTGCACATACAAAGGTAGCTGCTGCTGCGGTTGTGTTTGAGAATGCGGATGGAAAACAGAACAGGCAACAGGAGGCTCCCAAGAGGTGTCTTTATAGCAATATTGTGTGTTTTAGAAACAACACTGGATAGAGGCATTATCTGGAGAAATGTGAGTCAGCTTATGTTTGGTGCAGGGAGAGAAATATGCTTTTTAAACACCTAGAATAATACCCATCTCGAAGGAACAGCTTTGAGACTCAGGCAAAGGATACGACCAGCACGTTTGCTAATGGCATGCAGAGATCAGCCTTGAGGATCTGGTGTGGTTAAGCCCTGAACAGACAGAGAGAGCCAAGAAAATGCATTCCTTGGCTGAGCTGTGTTCCAGGGATGAGTAGGAGGTGATGGTCTTTGTGAAGCCATGAATGCTTGCTCCAGCCCAGAAGTGCTGCGTTGGCTCTGGGTTATTTGATATTGCTTCAATAGCGCTGACTGTCTCCAAGGCTGGGACTCATCTCAGCTGGCCTGAGACATTGGCAGCACAGATGTCTCCATCTGAACTAGTCCCAGAGGTTTTCTCTGTAGTCAGGAGAGATCTGTAGACATTTCAGCATGGGAATTTCTTGAGCTGCTTTACGCAGATGTCTGCATTGCAGCCCTGTGGCACTGGGCTCCCTCCTTGGACTGTAAAGGCTGTCCATCCATGACAGATGCCTGGATCTCACTCATTGTCTCAGAACCACAGAACCATAGAATCATAGAACTATAGAATCATAGAATGGTTTGGATTGAAAGGGACCTTAAAGATGTTAGGTTCTAACCCCCTGCAGTCAGCAGGGATGCTACTCACTAGACCAGGTTGCTCAAAGCCCATCTCATTTGCCCTTGAACACTTCCAGAGTTGGGGCATCCACAAATTCTCTGGGTAACCTGGGACAGTGTCTCACCACCCTCACAGTGAACTTCTTCCATACATCTAGTCTAAATTTACCTTCTTTCAGCTTAACGCCATTAACCTTTGCCCTATTGACACATGTCCTTGTAAAACATTCCCCTCTGGCTTTGTTATGGGTCCCCTTGAAATACTGAAAGGCTGCATGAAGGTCTTCCTGGAGCCTTGTCTTCTCCAGGCTCATCAACCCCAACTCTCTCAGCCTATCCTCACAGCAGAGAGAGTCCAGTCCTCACAGCATTTCTGTGGCCTCCTCTGGACTTGTTCCACCAGCTCCATGTCTCTATTATGCTGAGGACTCCAGAGCTGGAGCCAGCACTGCAGCTGAGGTCTCCCCAGAGCAGAGCAGAGAGGAACAATCCCTAATCCCCTCCCTGCCCTGCTGGCCACACTGCTGGGGATGCAGCCCAGGACATGGTTGGCTTCTGGGTTGCAAGTGCACATTCTTGTCAACCAACATCTTCATTTGCAGACTGAAGCATGGCAGAGTTTTGCTGTCACATTGGAACACTTATTCCTACACGAGGGCAACTTTTTACATCTGCCCTATGGCACAGCCCAAGCTCCAGAGCTCCTGATTCAAAATAGTAACAAAAAAAAAGTAGACAGATCTCAAGGCATGGAGTGAGGAGCATGAGGGGGAAGTAACTTGGCTGGAGACACAGGGAGTTGTGAGTGGGAATGTGAGGTTAAGAGCAGGGATTTCTGCGGTGGAGTAGTTTTAACGACCCACAACAAGCAGCCAGCTATAATTAAGTGCTGAAAAATAACAACCTGCCATTAAGTGATTGCATTATAGTCTCAACAGCAGACATATATAGCAGTCTGGATAATGGTGTCAAACCAGGATATTCGCTGGGGGATGAATGAGCAGTTAAAAACATAAAAGCTCCTCACCAGAAGGTTATCTTCAGGAAATGCCTGCAAGCTTGACTCTTATTACTTAAATAAACCCCAAATGGCATTGTTGAATATAAAAATTTTTACATTGTCGTATAAAAATGTCAGAATAGAGGGGAAGGGGAAGTATTTTACAGCAAACAGCCAGATGCAAACTTCTTTTCCTCATCTTTTGCCATAGCTTTAACACCCCAAACTCCTTAAAACTCCTTTATTTCCCTCTGTGTAACCATGCTGTGATCAATGTATGTTTCACAACATTTTAGGAAGTCTTCTGCCCTGGAGAGTGGTTATTTCTGCAGCAGCTGTTCTGTGAGAGATGTTAGTATATTGTTCCTATTTCTACATTCTTTTTCTGCCCAAGCCCACAGAGCATGACAGACTGCTGCTTGATGGTTAAGATAGTTTCAGAAGCTGCTGGAGAACATCTAATCCAACAACTTGGGCTACTGGTGTTATTTTCCTCAGTCTGCTATCTTATATTGGAGGCCTAAGGATTAAAAAGGCTTAGGGAAGTGAGCTTGTGTTTGGATGAACATCACTTTGGAGACACATTAACTGCTCTGCTGACTGGTTTTGGAGGATTTGCCTTGTGTGAGGTGATGCTGTGAAAGTCACCTGTCTTCTCCCTAGAAAGTGCTGATGGTTGATACAAAGGCAAGGCTGGAGGCTGGGTGAGGGTGACTCAGGAGCCAGATGCTCTCAGGGAAATTAACTCTCTTTGTAGACACTGAGATAATGAACTTATTTTAATCTTTGTCATCCAGGACTTAGTTCTGTTACGTGAGCCTAAACTCCTTTGAGGACAGAGTGGTGGGCAAGATCTGGAGTGAGAAACCATGAGATTTCAGGGATGGTTGGCCACCTTTTGTCCCCAGAGAGAAAGTAACCTCCATACTCCAGACAACAGGACAAACATAGACTCCAAGTCAAGCAAATAAAGTTTGAGTCAGTGGAGGAGTAGTTCTTAGGGTGTGCTCAGGATAATGAAGCTCTGCTATCAGATGGGTGGAGAAGCCACCCAAGCAACCTCACTGGAGATGACCAGGTGCATGTTTGACAACCACGTCTTGGGAAGGCTCAAATTATGGACTGGAAAAGCTCTTCACGGTGCCTGTGGTCTTCCTCAGTAGGTCTGCAAATCAGTGCTGGAGCAGAGGACCTGGTTCTGATATATGACTTTTGAGATCCTCAGCCTGGGCTGCCCTGACGTGTGTGTTTGTTACCTTAAGCCATTTGTACACAGGCCACTGAGTTGGGATAGCCCAGACATAGCTCAGCTCACTGTTGCTTTAGCCTTTTCCCACTGGCTCAGGTAGCCAGAAATCCCCCATTTTGCCAGAAATCCCCTATTTTGCACACAGAAGACCTTGCACTTGACCTTCCCCAGCTGACCTCAGCCTCAGCCAAGTTCAAGCCGTTTCTCTTTCCCCAGGGCTGGAGGAGAGGATTTTTGTGCAGCATCTAGATCAGGTGCATGAGTAACTAGGAAGAAAGCCTGTTGCAGCAGGAAATGCCCTGGAGAAGGCATCAGCTCCCACCTCCTTTGCAGCCCTTCTGGCAGAGCCCTTGTCTCCCCCAAAGAGCACTTCAGCTGCTTCTGAATGGGAGGTGCTGGAGGGAGGCCAGGTGGAAATTTGTCATACGGGATTTGGTTCCCTTCTGGCATAGCTGGAAGGAAAAGAAAATGAAAAAGAGAAGCTTGTTGAAATCATAAAATCATAGAATGGTTTGGGTTAGAAGGGACCATTCAAGATCATCCAGTCCAATCTCCTTGCAGTCAGCAAGGACATCTTCAAATAGAACAGGTTGCTCAGAGCCCCAAACAACCTGACCTGGAATCAGAGTTTGCTTTCCAGAGCACAGCATCTTAGTACCTCACTTTTCTGCCCCACTCTCCTAACATTGACCTAGCTCTGGCCTCAGCTTTAGCTGAACAGAGACATCTAACACACAACCACAACCAGGACGATAAAGGAGAAACCTTAGGGCTTCAAATCTAGCTTTGAAGCTTTGTTAGGTTCTTCAGCCCCTGGTGCAGTATTTTTGGTGCAGAGGCTCCTGCTCCACACATCACACTGAGCATGGCTGATCTCCTGCTCCCTGGCTACTGCAACAAGAGCACAATCTATCTCCCCAGAATAGCTGAACTTGCCTGAGCTCTACAAAGCTAATCAGCCATGAAAATGCTCCTCCTCACCATCCTGGAGGAATTGACTTTAATGATGAGAGACACTCTCTTTGGAGCCTGATCAAAAGGGTAGGAGGCCTTCTGGGGGAGATTTCAGCTCCTCCTTCAGAGCATCCCAGGTAGTCAGAGAGCCCAGGTCTGGCTCAGAGCTTTCTCTTAACCCTCTCCTACCCTGGAGTTGGGAATATCAAAGCTTAACTGAAGGATTAATACAAGATCTGTGCCTTTGGGTTTCGGGTTTTTTTTTATTCCTTATCCTCAAGGTCTTCTTCATGTGTTTTCTCCCAACCCTGAAAGTATGCAGGTGCTGGTGACTCCATCCTCCTCCCCATCTCCAGAACCCACACCACCCTTGGCATCCTTGACCATCATGATTGAGTGCATTCCTGTGCATTTAGCCAAAGAAAAGTGGTGGGAATGTCATGGGTTTGTGGGATATTTGTCCCAGTGACAGCACAGGCAGAGAGTCTTCTCTAGAGAGCAGCAGTTAGCATGAGGTGTCCCACAACTGTTCTGGAGGTCTCTCAAGGAGCAGTGGCAGGGTAGGCAGCACCAGTGATGTCTGGAGCCTGAAATACCCCAAGGTGATTCTGTGTAGTGCCATGTGATGGAGACCCACATAGTAATGGTGGCACAGAGCTGTGCAGAAGTAAGAGTCCTTCCTGGGGTCTGGAAACAAATCTGGATAAACCTTTCTAAGCAGATGGTGGTAGATGATAGCAGGGATTGTCCTGATGTGGGACCTCCTACAACCTCTCACTGGAAATGTTCTTGCACATTGTGTTTAGTCTAATAAACTGGCACAGCTCAAAGGATACAGGTCCTGGCTTCTGCCCTTACACCCATGTCTCACATCCAGTTTCAGGTCCATACAGCTCACTGATGGAGATTTATCTCCAGCATGTGCAGGGCTGTTATATTTGTGCCTACATCTAGAGTGACAATGCCAGCAGGCCCCTGTGCTGCAGACAGATCACTCTGCTCCCTCATCACTCTCCCTATCTCCCCAAGGCAGCAATTCTTCCTCTTGCTTCCTATCTCCCAGTGTTGTCTTCTAACAGCCCAGGCTCAGCCCTGGGGGCTCTGAAATGTGATAGAAGTGATGGGATATTTATTCTGCTTCCCAGCTGAGCTGCACAGACCATCTGAGCTCCTAGATGACAAGCCCAGATTTAGGACATGGCTGGAAAGAATAATGCAGGAGTCAGGGGCTGAGATTTCCAGGGGGTTGGTAAAGCCTCCTCCTCCCACTAGGCAGGTGGCCAGAGGGAAACATCAACATGAAGGCAAATGGCTGCAAGTTACCCTGGAGGAGGATACTAGAAGAAGATATTTCTCTCTGTGAAGGCAGCTTGATCACTTTTACTAGTTATTAATAATATTAATAATAATATTAACTGGCTTTGCCACAGCATCTAAGGCTATGACCACTGAGGACAGAAGAGTGTAGTCCCTCCTTGGGGTTGTGGCATGGGAGCTGATAAGACAAGCTGCACATTTTGGGTCTCTCTGGCCACACACAACCTCCCAGCCTGGGTCAGAGATGGCTCCAAGTTAAAGATCAGCAGCTGCATGGTCCTGGTCTCTCTCCTGCTGACTACTCATCAAAGGCACAGCATGAACCCTGAGCAAAATATTCATGTCTTGAGTAACTGTTGAGAGCAGAGAGGAAAGGACTGGCCTGTCTGCAAGCAGTGATGAAGTAGAACTCCTTTTTGTTCCTCCACAGTCTTCAGGTAGAGCAATTAGCAATGACTGGGAATAAAATGATGGATTCAGCATGATCTGAAGGCAAATCTTTCCAGTTCCTCACCAAGTTTTCTGTGCTGGACTGGGTGGAGGTCAAAGGTTATGAATATATGGCACATCTGGGCTCCAAGGATTGTGCCATGGGCTGCTGTGCCTCAGTGCTCTTCTCCATGCCAAAAAACAGTCACCCCTTTCTCTGGGTCAGGAAGGAATATTCCCAATAGAAATGAGTCTATATTCTATGTAGATGAGTCCCCGAAAGACTGCCAGCAGAACAAGTCTCTATCCAAGCAGTTCATGCCACACCTAGTCTTTCTAACATGGCTCTACCCTTAATGGGCAGGGAGGTGTTCAATCTTTATCACCAACCCCTCTTGAGATTACCAGGAAAGGAGACAATTACTCACAAACAGCTTCTCCAGTCTAGGGAGGTCATTAAACTCATCACTCAAAGCTAATGTTCACCTGGTGGGAATGATGCTCAGTCACTGAAGCCCAGCCATTGTGGATTCTGGTCCATTCTCATCCCTGATGAGTTCTTGTAGTGATTTATTTAAGCCCATATCAGGATTGCTCAAGAGCTAGACTCTGTAAGCCAAGTCCATCCCTCCCAAGCCTGATTTTTCATCCTAGGACAATCCATCCTGCCATGATGGTATCTCTTTATCATGGAACAGTGTTGCTCAGAGCATGTCACCTCCTTGTTTTTCATTCAGGGGTCATCTGATTTTGTTTATCATTCAGTAAGAGGAAAGCAGGAGTTCAACCATTTAGGATAATTAATAGGTGATGTCTTGGGGAGTGAGATGGGTTGAGACCAATTGCTCAGAGGAGTGTGCAGCAACATGTGCTCATAAATTTTACATCCCTGGATCTCTCTGCCTGCAGAGTGTTCTCACCTCTCCTGGGCTATAGCAGTTCAACCCAAAAATCCAAAGCCTGAGTTTATCTTCAATCTACTGCGTGAGTCCACGTGCTGGCAGAAAGTCAATGCTGCAAAGCAGCAGAAAGCTGCATGTGTTCCTGCTCCAAGCAGTACCTTCTCCATGCCTGAGCAGCCCTGAAATCCTTCCCTCAAAGCCCAAGGGTGAAAGTCTTCCCAGGAAACCCATCCCTGCAGCCAAGCTGGGATTTCACAGAACCACGCAGTGGTAGGGACCTCTAGGAATCATCTAATCCACCTGCCCTGCTCCAGCAGGCTCACCCTCAGCAGTTTGCCCACGATCAACTCCAGCTAGGTTTGGAATCTCTCCACACAAGGAGACTCCACAAGCTCTCTGGGCACCCTGGGCCAGGGCTCTACTCCTCACAGCAAAGGAGTTTCTCCTCATGTTTAGGTGGAACTGTTTGTACCCATTGCCCCTCAGTCTGTCTCTGGGCACCACTGAGAAGACTCTGGGCTCATCCTCTTGCCCCTATGAGGGCAACAAGGCTGATGAAAGTCTAGACCTTCTCACTCTCTACAACTCCCTGTAAGGAGGTTGGAGTGAGATGGATGTTGGTTTCTTCTTCCAAGTAAGAGGATAGAACAAGATGAAATGGCTTCAAGTTGCACCAGAGGAGGTTCAGACTAGATATTAGGAAGAATTTCTTCACTGAGAGGGTTATCAGGCATTGGAGCAGGGTGCCCAGGGAATCACCATCCCTGGAAGTGTTCAAAAATCATGTAGATATGGTACTTGGGGACATAGTTTAGTGGTGAGCAGGGTAGTGTTAAGTGGATGGTTGGACTTGATGATCTATTTCAGCCACAGTGGTTCTATGATTCTATGATTTATTGAAAAAGAGGTTTATGACTTATTAAAATGTCAGATTCTAACCCCATACTCAGAGCCCCCTCTGAGAGCCTTTAACTGGGACCTCTGTCCCAACACACACACAGTGTGCTCTGGTGGCATGCTTAGGGAAGACTCACATCACAAGGAGCCCAGCAGGATTTCCCTGTAGGTTGCTGAATCCCTGGAGAGAATTCCTTTGTGAAGAACATTGCCAGGTGATGCCAACTGCACTTGGAGGCTCTTGCACTCCACAAGCAATAGAAAAAAGCTTGTTGGAAGGACTCAGCTGTCCAAGATGTGAGCAAAGGGAGAGAGCTGGCTTCCCCTGAGCTGCATTGTTGCTACCATGCTGCTAGCAGGGATTCTCTTGTGGGCTTCAGCCATCAGATGTGACTTGAAGACACAGCAGGAGGAGATGTGCTGGGGAAAGAAGAAGCTATTTTCTTTCAGAGGTCACAAAAAAAAGCATTTGTGACCACAGCAGCCTTACGAACAGAGGCCCCTTATTGTTTGCAAGGACACCCTTGGCAACCTTTCTTAGCAGCCTGGAGAGGAACCAAGAAGGGCTTTGTGAAGCCTTATAAAAGGGCATTATGAGCAGGGGCCCCCACGGGCAGGAGGGATGTGCTGGGGTGTTCCTCCCTAGAGGGACCTGAGGGAAACAGGGATCTCCAGGAGTTGGTTTATACTGGAGCTAGTCTGGACTCAGGCTCTTATGTGCTGGGCCACAGACCCTGCAGGGTGAGGCCACAGACCCCATGGGGGATCTGGGGAATGGTGCACTTCTTCCTTCTTCCCTTGGTTTGGTGACAAGGTGTACCTCAGTGCCAGCCCTCTTGTCACAAAATGAGTGGGATGTGGCCAGACAATGGAGGGCCTTCTATTTTGGCATGAGAGCTACACATCTGTCCTTTTACTTGGACATTAGAGCTGAGCTCATGCATGACTTGTTGTCTGCCTATGACACTGTGCAAAGGAGGCTACGTTTGGGTCACTTGATGCATATGACAATCAGGGGTGTGGAGATCATCAACAAGAAGAGGCCATTGGTGGCTCTTTCCTTGTACCTGGGCAACCCTTGAGAAGATGGGAAGGTGATAGGTGCCATTCTGCAAGTCCCCTTATGTGAGGCTGCCCCAGGGCCACCTCTCACCAGAGCATTCCCATCACCAGCTGCTGGTCTCCATTCACTCTGGTCTGGTAGGGATGAGCTCAGGCTCCATCTCTTGTGCCTTGTATGTGGGCTCCATCTCCTGGCTGCTCTGCAAACCCCAATGCCCCAAGCCCTGCTGGGGTGCAAAGTCTGGCTCCCAGCAAGGACAACACCAGCTGGGAAAGCACTGCCAGCATCACCTTCTCTGCTCCCTCTGGGACACTTCTCCATGCATCCCTGTTTGCAGCCTGTCCTTTTCATAAGGAGCTGTCAAATCACATCCCAGTTACCAGGAGTTTATGCAGGATGTTCTTCTGTTCAAACACAAGTAGCTCCATCTTATCCCCTTCTGACCTTCCTTTCAGAGCTGGATGTAATCACCCCATACTTCATCCAGCAGGTTGGATCTGTAAGCAGCTTGCATCTGAGCTGCTCTCAGCCAGGTGCTCTCCTCCTGTGCTGTTGGGAGCAGGCTTTGCAACCCACTGTGACAGCCTTTGGAGAAGCCCAGCCTCCACAAGCTGTACTGTAGCCAGGAGGAGCTTTGTCAGCAAGTCAAATAGAGGATCTCTCTATTGACAAATACAAGCCAAATTGGTTTTGGCAGGTGAAGCCCCTGCAGAACCTGTGCAGAGATTTGCTGGAGCTACTGGTGAAGCATTGTTTTACTGGTAAAGTCAATGGTAGCTGCATCAGCCTTCCCCTGGGACTGACCCTGCAGGTCTATAAGATGCCTTCAACCCCATGCTACAGTCTAAAGGACAGTCTAAGGGTCCCTACAAGTCATGCTTCCATTTAAACCACTTCTCCCTTGCCATGAAAACAAGGCTGGCTGGTGTCTTCATGTGGCTCAGGGCTCTCTTGTGGACTGTCCTGATCAAACCATTCAGTGGAGCATGAAGTGCTCAAGCATTCACTGAGGTGATGCTGGGGACATCTCTAGGACATCCACCCAGAAAAAGAGAAAGATGAAGCATCCTTCTCTTCATTACTCACACAAAATTGCTCAGTGCCAGCAGAGAGGTGTAGGAGAGCATCCCTCAGCTCCCATCTCTGCCTGGGATCTCCCTGGACAGGGCTCTAGAGCAGCACCTTGGTCCATGTCTCCCACTGGGAGATGCTGCATAAGCAAAGAGGCTGTGAAGAACTGAGATCTTTGTGTGTTATTTGTGGTTTCACATCACTTGAAACATTCCTGAAAGGCACAGAAATAAAGGAAGAGTTTGATTTTTGGAGGTAATGACAAGAAATTAAAAACCCAGCCCAATTTTGTAATTGGCATTTGGGAAGTAGACAAAGATTGCCAACAAGAAACAAGTGATCCAAGGGTGGCAGAGATGAGACAACTGAGATAAATATCATTAATATAAGAAGGAGGAACAGGTTGGTGAGGAAAATGCATTTTCCATCAACCTGGAGCAGCTCTCCAAGAAAGGGATGAGAGTCCCAACCCACCCCAGAAAACACCCTGGTGGGGATGGTTCCATCCTGCAAACCCACAGTGGTGAGCAGGGCAACCTCCTGAGCATCAGCTGCTTGCTGCCTGTGATTCCTTGGATTTTCACACGCTCTCCAGACTTGTGAGACTGGCTCGGAAAATGATGAGCAGTTGCAAGATTAATTGCTTTGAAAGCACAAAAGGAACAGAAAATGCCTGAAGGCACTGGGACAGATAATATGTTGTATTCATAAAGGGTTTAATAATTTATTGCCAGCAGCTGTATAAAGTTATTCTGTCCCCTTCCAGTGCTCCTCTTCAAGGACAACTCAAAGCAGCTCAGCTCCTGCTCGAGGAGTGCAAATCAAAGGATGCCTTGAATCCTTCTAGGTGGAGTCATCTTTTATTAACCAGAGAAACTTGTTTGCTGGTAGGAAATTAAGAGCACTTTTACCCACTTCAGGGCTCATGAAGAATTCTAGGTGAATACCCTGGAAATCGAAGATGGAGGAAAAATCACAGCATGGTTTGGGTTGGGAAGGACCTCTAAAGGTCACCTAGTCCAACCAAGAAAATCTGCTCAGGGCAAGGAGTTAAGCTTCTCTTTGAAATGAAGGATGTGCCTAAGTGACTTCCTGAGATAGAGCCCCAAATGCTGCCTGGTGCAGCTCCTGTGCTACAGAGCCTCATGTCCTTCAGCTCTGAGAAGGATGAACATCTGTCTGGGGATGTCCTCTCCTTTGCATGCCAGTGCCTCACAGGCAATTCCTGCAGGAGTTTGGAGACACTAGATTGGCTAGATCAAAAGCAGCACAGAGGGGAGTTTAAGCAGTGTGACTGGTTTCTGTAGGTTGATGTGGAAGCCAACAGTTCCCATGGGTTCAGAAAACAACTGGCCAACTCTGTTGGGACAGGAGAGGTGACCCTGAACTGACCAACAAGGGATTCCATCTCATGGATGTCATAGTCAGGATAAAACTGAGGGATCATGAGGATCAAGCTCTTCTTTAATGGTCAGTGTCTGAGGAGGACTCTGTCCATTTTCCCTTTGAGCCTGGTTCATGTGTTCCTGAATCCAGCTCCTGAATCTAGTTCCCATCTGCCTCTGAGTCCAGTCTGGGACTTCTCCAGTGCTGCCAACACAGGAGCAGCCACTTTGACCTTGGCATCCTCTGAGCCCTGCAGAGCTGCAGGCTGAGCTGTGTCCAGGGAAGGAGCACTCTACATTTGCTGTAGTACTCTGCTATTAGCTAGGGACATCCAGGATCTGGGGCAAAGAGTAGATTTAGGATGATCCAGCATGGCTATTTGTAAGATCTTCTGTTCTAAAACCTCCAAGTGTGAAATGCAAATTAATTCAGCCAAATCCCATGGCTTGAATTCTTCTGGGGGTGCAATTACACAAACACAATGATCTCTTTCAGCTTCCAAATCTGTGAATAAAGTCAACAAGAACCATTCTCTCATCTGGCCCACAGAGGATACTAACTGTTTTAAACTGAGCTTACTTCAGCTCAGGGAAGCCAGAAATTAGATGAATCATTTATGAAACTAGGCAGGACACACAGGGGAAAAAAAGAAAAAAAAAATCATCTTTTTTTGTGCCCAATCCCACTTGACAGTGGAAAAGCTTCTCTTAATGAGGGGAGGTTGAGGCCTCTGGGAGGAGGATGGAGTCAGGTTTGTTTTGAAGCTGAACTTGGGCTGACATGACATGCCATGACTGCCTTTGCTGAGTTACAAGTGACTTATGAGCTCAGCTGGCTCAGGGGAAAACCAAACAGCTTAGATCAATGGAAAAAGAATTAATTGCATTCTTTCCATGGACTGAAACACACAAGAGAGCAAACCTTAGACTTTGCACCTACATATCAACCTGGTTAAACACAGCCTTGTCCAAGACAATGTTCTAAGTGCTGAGGGGGCAGAACAAGACCAGAAGGTCATTCCTTCCTTGGCCAAGGGCACTGCTACATCTTGTGTCCCACCTTAGGGTGCAGTAAGGGAGAGGTGGCACCTGTGGGCAGGAGGGGACAGGAGAGGTGACCCTGAACTGACCAACAAGGGATTCCAGCCCATGGATGTCATAGTCAGGATAAAGCTGAGGGATCATGAGGATCAAGCTCTTCTTTAATGGCCAGTGTCTGAGGAGGACTCTGTCCATTCTCCCTTTGAGCCTGGTTCATGTGTTCCTGAATCCAGTTCCCATCTGCCTCTGAGTCCAGTCTGGGACTTCTCCAGTGCTGCCACAGCATCAGTGGTGACAGTGATGTCATTGCCATCAGGAGGTTGGGTAATACTGGTTTTGTATCTCTTTGTATATATTATTTTCATTAAAGCTGCTTTAGTTTTCTTTTCCAACTCATCAGTCTCTCTCCCTTCCTCCCTTTCTCTTCCCTTTGGGAAGGCAGAGGGGTTCAGAGAGAGCACCTGTCACCTGCCTAGCCCTGACTCTTGACAAGCCTCATACTGCCACATAGAGGAACTTTGAGGGAGAAAAAAGTGGTCAAATTAGCCCTGAGCATCAAGTGGCAGCACTGAGCTGCTGGTGAATGTGTCTCCTCAACTTCCCTCAGGGATGGAGGAGCTCCCCAGGTCCCAGAGCATCCTCCCTCCCAGGCAAGGCATGAACACTTCATGAAGCTGCTCTCTATTCTGATGAGCCACCACATTTCCACGGAAATATCATGTTCATCCCAAATGTTTTACCATTGCTGTTCCTGGGCTCCTCTGGAGATGCTTCCCTGACCTCTCCAGGCCTTTTCTTTCTTCTGCTGCAATTAATATCCTCATTCAGATTCTCATGCTCTTGGCAAGCTGAAGGGCAGCACAAAAGACCTTGGCATGAAATATTTCATCACCAGGCAGTGCAAGATATTAACAGGGACAGTTAGTAGTAAATGTCCTCTTTGTGCAGGAAAATGAACTCTTTTCTGACATACTGCCTTGCTTGTTTCCACAAGGGAAGGGAAAAGCCAGGGTGATTTCTCCCCCACCTTGTATTCAAAGATTCATTTAAAAATAAAGCTGATATCCTACAGAAGGAATGTTCCAAAGAGTTTGTGTATCATGGAAATCCCTGAGTATGTAAAAATAGGCTGCTGGGTCTGTGTGACAACAAGGATTTCTAGCAGGTCTGAGCAGGTCACATTCCAAACCTGCCTGGTTGAACCAAAGGATTGTTCATCATTTTTCTAGAGAGGACACTCAATTTCCAGCCTCTCTTCTCTTCCCCTTCCTTTCACTGAGCCATGCTACTAGTCTATCTTGCAGTCATTTAATTAATTTGATGAATTAGTTCCATCCTACAGCATCTCTGAAGCTTTTTCATTAAAACAGGGGCTGCTCCTGCTCAGCCTTTCTTTAAACCTCCCTCTTTTTGTCCAGCTCTGCAAACTCCCTTTGCATTAACTCTGTTAGTATAGGAAGGGTAAATACCACTGATTACTTATTTTCATGGGTTTCCTCATTTTTCCTCTCTTGAAAGCTCCTAGTGGGGGCTGCAAGCTGAATCCTCATCCAGCAAGGAGGTGAGGAGGATGCTAGAGCACCTTGGGGGTCACTCCCTGGGGAAGAATTCCTCCTGGACAAGCAGGGAAATGGATGGAGCAGGGAGAAGGGGACAGAGTGATGTCCCCATGGCCTCCCTGGTCTTCTGACAGTAGGGATGGACCATGAGCTGTGGCTATGGATGTGGATGAGGAGCCACATGGCACTGGCAGTGCGTGGGGGGACTTCCACTCCACCTGGCAGCTTTAGTGGCTTTTAAGTGACATAAACAATGAGTCAGTGACAGATACTGCTGTTAGCATCCCACCCAGGCTGCCAAATTCCCCCAAAGGGGGGAAGGGAGGGAGCTTCAGCTGTGCTGCCTTTATACAGCCAGGCTGATGCCTGCGTTAGGAATGAGCATGTCAGATGGACCAGAGGTCCTGGACTAAACCTTACCTCTGCAAACATCAAGGGCTGCAAGAAGGCAGTGGAGTTTTCTTGCCTGGTGCAACTCCTCTTATTCATTTGGAACAAACAAACAAAACAATCCAACAGAAAAGAAACAAGCAGAAAATCATAGAATCACAGAATGCTTTGGGTTGGAAGGGACCTTTCAAGGTCATCTAGTCCATCTGTCAGCAGGGACATCTGCAACTAGAGCAGGTTGCTCAGAGCCCCAAACAACCTGACCTGGAATGGGGCATCCAGCACCTCTCTGAACAACCTGGGACAGGGTTTCACCATCCTCACTGTCAAAAATTTTTCCCTTCTATCTAGTCTGATTCTCCCTCTTTTAGTTTCAAACCATCACCCCTTGTCCTGTCACAACAGGTCTTGCTAAAATGTCTCTCCCCATCTTTCTGACAGGACCTTAAAGTACTGAAAGGATGCACTAAGATCTCCCAAAATGCACAATAGCTTTGCAAAAAGACCTATTCCACCTGATACCATCCTCCTTCAGTGTCCAGGTAGGATGCAGAAAATGATGAGGTCAAAGATGGTTTTGTTCCTGTCTGATGACTTTGCAGCCCCATCCCGTTGCCTCACATGAGCTCATTAGATCTTCATCTGATCTGCTTTATGGGCTGCTGGCTCCAACCTTGGGCAAAGCTGCTGGAGCAGTGCCCAAACAGACACAGCATTAATACCTCTTAGTGTAGCATCTGTGATCCTGATGTCAACCATGGGCCTACCATGACATTGCAGTGGGGAAACGAACCACAGATAGCAGAGATCTTGGTTTAGTGGTGAGCATGGTAGTGTGAGATGTTAGGTGGATGGTTGGACTCAGTGATCTCAGAGGTCTTTTCAAACCATGATGATTCTAGGAGGGTTGGAACTAGATGATCTTTAAGGTCCCTTCTAACCCAAACCATTCTATGATCCATTGATCCTATGATTCGATGAAAATGCAACCAAACCTGACACATTCTCCTTTAACTATCTAGATAAAATATCCTCCAGTCCCAAGCATGGAAGAGGAACACAAAGCAGCTGGACAAACACAAGCATGTGTCTGGAATTTCCCTCCTCTGCTCTGCTGCCTCTCTGCATTGGAGATGTGTGGAGGCTTAAACTGAAATCCCAAGAAGCCTTTAATCTGTGTGAATTGAGAGCCATCACCTAGTTATATCAAAGACACTATTCTCTCTCTTTCCTTCTCCTTTTTTTCTGTCCCAGACCAATTTTGTTGTCTCCAAGAATGGTGAAGTGATAATTGCTCCAGCTGCACCATTCAGTCTCTACTCTGCAGAAAGCTCCTTGTCTGTAACTCAGGCAGTGATCAGGTGCATCTCTGTGTTAATGTATTCACAGCCCTTCCTTGCACAGGAGACAAAAAAGCTGGGAGAGGACTGAAGGAAAAGAGGAATTTAATTTTCATTGATTTGGGAAGGCAAAATATTCAGGACAGTAAGAGAGAGGAGATTATTGTTGCTTTTTTGGTGATTTTTTTTTTCCTTTTGAACTAACAAGACTGAAAACAGGAGATAAAATATGCAATTACTTGGTTCAAATTCCATTTCCATCCCTTTTTTCCTCACCTAGAGAGTGTTTGATGCCTGACAGATCGACAAGGATTGTCGTGGTGGTTTTCACCCAAATATGTCACCCAGCTTCTTGCTTCTTTGTTCTTCTTTTGATATTTTTACTTCATCTTTTGAGTCCCAGTCTTTCTGGACTCTTTCTCTGCCATTCCTCAGATCATTTCTTTTCCAATCTTGGTCTACATGTATATGGTTTATGACATCCAAGGGTTCTCCTCCATGTTAAACCTAATCCAAAGAGTCATGTCCTGGTAGCACTGAAGAAAAGGCAACAAGGCTGAAAAATCTCTTGTGTCTTTTCACTGTGCCTACTGCAGGATGTGCCAAGCAGCAGATGAACAACATCCATGATGGAAAGCAATTGGATGTTGTTAGTATTGGCTGCAATCATCTCTACAGGCAGGGCAAGCTCCACAGGCAGATTCAGCCCAGTCATTCTGTCTTGGGTGATTGAGATGAGGAGGTTTGTCCTGCTTGGAGCTAGAACAGAGAGAACTCTGCTCAGTGATTTCCCTTCCCAGCTCAGTCTCTCCTCAGTGCTGCACTTGCTGCAGCTCACAGCATCTTCTCCCAGACAGGCTCTGCTCCTGGCACTGACAACACTTGATGGGGAGAGTTACTGCCAAGGCTTGGGCTGCAGAAAGGCTCTGCCTTACACTTGTTCCTCTGCACACCAAGGGCACTGCTACATCTTGTGTCCCACCTTGGGGGGAAAGCTAAGGGAGCATGAGGGCCAAGCTCTGCTTCAATGGCCAGTGTCTGAGGAGGATTCTGCCAACTCTGCCTTCAATCCCAATCCATGTGTCCCTGAAACCAGCTTCTGCTGCTCAGTCCAGTCTGGGACTTCCCCAATGTTGCCACAGCATCAGTGGTGACAGTGTTGTCAATGCCATCAGGGGATTTGGGTTGTTATTGGTTTTGTATCTATTTGTATCCATTTTATTGCGATTATTTTCATTCAATCTGTTTTAGTTTTGTTTCCCAACCCCTAAGTCTCTCTCCCTTCTCTTTCTCTTCCTCTTTGGAAGGCAGAGGGGTTGACAGAGAGCATCTGTCACTCCTCTAACCCTTGACAAGGTTGTAAAGCTGCTCACTCCCTCTCCTCTAGCCCAGGAAACAAACCTCCTCCTTTTTCTTTCCCTGCTGCCCTTACAGCTCACAAGCCCCAAGTTTGTGGCCCCACATTTTGACAGGATCATGTCCCTGGTGAACAGGAGACCTAAAGCTGAAACACTAGTAATGAAGGAGCCTGCTGCCATCCATAGTTTAGGTCCCTGCAAGTCTGAGCTCTAATCCTTTGTTATCAAGGATGTCAAACAGATTCTTTTATCTGAAGACCCTTTGATATTCTTGTTCTCTTCCCCCACTGCTGCTTTCTCTGCTTCTCCTCTCTCCTGGTAACAACCACACAGAGATGCCAACCACCTCTTACAGCTCTTTTTCTTCCTCTGACCTTTGTGTACTTTTATGTTCATGGATCAACTGTTTGAGGAAGGGGAGGAGGGAGGCAAAGGTGTTCTGTGAGATGATTTATACCTTATTGACAAGACAGTCTCCAGTGCTTCTGATCCACCACCTCCAGCATATTGATCTCTCTGGCTGTATTTTTCCCCACTCCAAGCCTCTTTTCGTGCCAGGTTGCCTGCACCTGAGGGTTTGCTTTTGTGTGCAGCCTCTGCTACTATGGCTTTCTGTGTGTGTGTGAGCATCCACAAGACTAATCTGCAGAAGTGCAGTGCAGGTAGTATCCAGATTGTTCAATAAAAAAATGTCAGGGCTGAAGAATTGGTTTTCTTTCCAGCTCAGTTTAATAGGAAGAAAATACATAGGGACTATCACGAGTGTGCCCACAGACTTAGGAACATGTCCATGGGGAGATGAGAGGAGGAATGTCATTGTTTAGTTAACCCAGTCTGGGATATTAGGCTGTACAGGTCCATCACTTCAGCACTGTGTTATGGGATGTTGTGTTATGGGATGTTGGGAGTCCACTGCTTCTGGATGAAATGGGTCCATGTGAACTTCATGAGATTCAACAAGGCTAAGTGCAAGGTCCTGCACATGGGTTGGGGCAATCCCCAGTATCAATCCAGGCTGAGGGATGAAGGGATGGAGAGCAGCCCAACAGAGGTACTGGTGGGTGAAAAGCTGGACATGACCCAGCTATGTGTGCTCCCAGCCCAGAAGCCAACCATGGCCTGGGCTGCATCCCCAGCAGTGTGGCCAGCAGGGCAGGGAGGGGATTGTGCCTCTGCTCTGCTCTGGGGAGACCTCAGCTGCAGTGCTGGCTCCAGCTCTGGAGTCCTCAGCACAGGAGAGACATGGAGCTGGTAGAGTGGGGCCAGAGGAGGGACACTGTGAGGACAGGCTGAGAGAGTTAGGGTTGTTTGGAGCTCTGAGCAAACTGATTTAGTTGGAGATTTCCCTGCTGACTGCAGGGTGATGGTCTAGATAACCTTGAAAGGTCCCTTCCAACCCAATCCAGTCTGACTCTGTGAAGCTGAGGACTGGATGCCGTGACAACACTGAGAGATCTCTCCGTTGTTTCCCAAAGCTGCTGATGACAAGCCCAATTTTCCAGCCCACTTCCCAGCCCATCGTGGTCTCGATTAGATAAAATAGTCTTTGTTTCCTGCCCTAAATGACTGGGTGAGGTTGCTTCACCTCACGTTTTGCTCAAGCCCAGTATGGAAAACATCTCTAATCACCAGTGGGTTACAGGGAGGGCACAATTTCAGCAGGAAGAAATGCCACACTTCCAAATCAGGTTCTTGCTCTGAGTCAGAGAAAACATTGCAACCTGTCCTGGAGAGTACCACTGAAAATCCTGGAGAGTACCACTGAAAATCCTGGAGAGTACCACTGAAAATCCCCCAAGCCTTCTGGTCACTCAAAATGTTCTCTTTCTATTTTGACTCTTTTTCAGTATGCAAGGCACTAAAATGAAAAGACTTTCTGAAATGAGAAATGAAAAGGCTTCACTCCTGAATGCTAAAGCATTCTGTTTTGATACCTTAAAAATACTTGTGAGGTTTTCAGATGGTTGGTTTTTTTCAAGCTGTGTTTTAATTAAACCTTCAGTCTCCAGGAAACTGAACCTCTTTGATTTCCCTCTCCAAATATTTCAACCTGATCCACAAAGAACTTCTATCTATAGAAAATTGGGATCTGAAGGATTTGCCTTGTATCCTGAAACCATCACCCCTCATCCTATCACTACAGTCCCTGAGAAAAGTCTTTCCCAATCTTTCTTCTAGGTCCTTTAAGTACTGGAAGACTGCACTAAGGTCTCCCTGGAGCCTTCCCTTCTCCAGGCTGAACAACTCCAACTCTCTCAGCCTGTTCTCAGAGCAGAGAGCTTCCAGTCCTTCCTGTCTCAAGCTATTTCTAAATCACAGTGTGGCCAGCAGGGCAGGGAGGGGATTGTGCCTCTGCTCTGCTCTGGGGAGACCTCAGCTGCAGTGCTGGCTCCAGCTCTGGAGTCCTCAGCACAGGAGACACATGGACCTGGTGGAGTGGGGCCAGAGGAGGACACAGAAATGATGTGAGGATTGGAAGCTCTCTGCTGTGAGGACAGGCTGAGAGAGCTGGGGTTGTTCATCCTGGAGAAGATGAGGTTGCAGAGGTGGAGATGAGATCCAAGGGGTGAATCTCAGATGGGCTGGACAACAGTGACAAGACCCCAGTGACTGCAAGGAGGTTAAATGTTGCTTCTCAGAGATGCTGAGCAACTACACAAAGAGTGCTCTGTTTAGCTGGATGAGGAATCTGCAGGAAGAAAACAGATTGGAAGTTGGCTGCCACAGTGAATTTGCCTTATGTTGCACTTATCACACTGTTGACACTATATAAATAATAACATTTTATGATTTATTTATGAACAAGCCTGAAGGTGACCTCCAGCTGTAGATTTGTGAAGCTGCAATAATCACACAAGCATTTGGATATTGATCTCTGGGAGAAAATGATATCTGTGGAGCTGGCACTAAAGAAATGAAAAAGATGGGTTGGTTACTCTGAAGGTATGATTGAGTGGGGAAGAAAGCCAAGGATCTTTCATCATGATGGTCATGGGAACATCAGTTGTGGGGAGGCAGCTCTGAAAGGGAGCTGGGGAGGTGGTTGGAGATCTCTGGTATCTAAAGGCCATAGAAAAGAATGAAAGATAATGTTGCTCCATGTGGACAAGAAAACCACACACAGTAAGGAGTTAATACATTGGAAGCAACACAATAAAGACTGAAAATCTTCAGCTATGTGGTGTCTGAGGGTTAATATCTACAGGCATTGCAACAGAAGAAGTGTCCATGTCTTGTGTGTACCTTTGTGCCTTCTCCCTTGGAGGAGGACCCAGCTAAGGCTTCCTGAGGATTATTTATAGGGCACATGATTATTTATGTTCCACTTATCTTGCTGTTGTCATCATCAGAACTGCATTTCCACCACACAAGTTAATGATCTTCACTTGCATGTTTTTAACTAGACACAATTTGGGGTTTTTTTGGCCTTTGCAAATATAAATAACAATAAAAAACCAAACTGATTTTCATCTCTCAGTTCCATCACTGGTTTCCCATGCTGATTTCTTTTTGTAATTGCAGCCAGCATTTATTCTCTGTAGTTGGGGATGGGACTTGCTGGTGAAGGCACCAGCGCTCCTGAATCTGACCTGCTTGAGGAGAAACCAGGCAGTGTGTGCTCAGAAGATGGTGTGAAATCCCTTCTTTACTCCAAAACTAGTAGGACAACCCCAGAAAGCAGCCAAGAATGTGAGCAGAATAGCCCTTGGCTTGCACATGTAGAGGGAGGAGGGCATGGACAGGAGGTACAGGGGTGAGGTCCACAGCCCCGATGGCTCCTCTTCCCCATCTTGGGTATGGGGAGAGTGACATCTTCAGCTCTCCCTGCTTTCAGTCACTTGTTCTCAAGCTGCTTATTACTTGAAAATCTCAGTCTATGGAAATCAACCCAGATTCCACCCTGGCATCAGTCCCTCCATATCCAGCTGGTTCTGCAGTTATTTTCCTTTATGTTTTATGCTCTGTTATTAATGGGAGAATGAACAAAAAATGCACTTTTGCTTTGGCAGATGACAGCTAGTGAAGAGGCATAAAAAAGCAGAGGATGAAAAATTTAAGTATGTTTATTTATATAACATTATTTTCTGTCTGTAGGTTATTTACCAAAACAGTATCTCCCTAAAACTATCACCCTAAAAGATGCAGAGCAGTTTCTTGGATCACCAACTTGGACTTCCAGCTGTTTTGCTGATGCATGCTTGAAAAATCCATGAATAAACCATCTATTATTGTACTTCTAACCAAGGATGACAAAATTCCTAGTCATCAGTATCACAGAATCATAGAGTTGTTTTGGTTAGACAAGACCTTTAAGATCATCAAGTCCAACCATTAACCAGCACTGCCAGTTCACCACTAAACCATGTCCCTCAGCACCACATCTCCATGGCTTTTCAACCCCTCCAGGGCTGGTGACTCCAGCACTGCCCTGGGCAGTAGTACCAGCAGGGCTTGTTTATTTAGGGCAATTTATTATTTACCACTTCTCTCAGATTGTTCTTGTTCCTGCTAAAAGACTCAGGATGAGACATTGTGAAATGTAACATAAAAAGCCATGAATAAAACCCAACTGGATACTGGAGAAGGACAACTAGCTCACCCAAACAAGCCTCCTTGGACCACACTCAGCAAGATGCTGCAAACCCAGCAAGGGGCTTGGAGGGACAAAGGGTTAAAAAGGGTGCAAAGTGTTACAAAAGGTGTTGGGGAGGAGTTTTTGTTTTTCTTTTAAATTGATAAGAAACAACCCTGCAGGAAAGCAGGTGTTGATGCAACACCTTCTGTGCCCACCTCCATATGCCTTCTGTGTCTGGAAAAGCCTTTTTTTTCCCTTTGCATTTCTCTCTCATCCTGTTAGGACTGTGCTTGCTTGGGGTTATTTTGTGCTCTGAAGCATAGGTGCAGCTGCTCAGCTGCTGTCCCAGTTTACCAGTGCTCTTAGCCTCCTGGGAACAACCTGTCTCCAAAGTTCCCAGAGTATCTCGCACTGGCGATGAGGAATGCATGCTGCTGCTGCTGGTGGTTCAAGGTGCTGTGCTCAGATCCCACATGGTCCTGGCATGAGCCAAACCAAATAAGATATGGGTTTCCCACTTCCCCTTTCCAGATAATAAGTTTTAAAAATTTCTCCAGCTTTGCAGAGTTCATTTTATTCCTTCTATGATCTTGTGGTGCTTTGGGCAAAGGGGCAGGTCCTCCAAAACTGCTTCCCTTGTCAATTTTTCTCCTCCATCCCCTGTTAGGGATGGGCCTGTTGTGACAGGACAAGGGGTGATGGTTTGAAACTAAAAGAGGGAGATTTAGACTAGGTAGAAGGATTTTTTTTTTACACTGTGGGTGGTGAGAGCCTATCCCAGGTTGCCCAGAGATGTGGGAGATGTCCCATCCCTGGAACCACTCCAGCTCAGGTTGGTTGGGGCTCTGAGCAACCTGATGGAGTTGCAGATGTCCCTGCTGACTGCAAAGGGCTGGGCTAGATGACCTTGGAAGTTCCCTTCCAACCCAAACTACTCTGTGATTCTATGAGATCTCCATGCTCAGTAAAGATCAGAGCATCAGTGCTTGCTCCTAGGAGTTCATGATGTTGAACTCTGTCTGACACCCCTAGTGATCTTCCTTCCTCCAGAATTATTACCCTCCCTGTAGAGCAGATTTGTCAGATCTCCATTGTTTTTCACTGGGTAGCCCTGGGTAGACCTTCCCAGAGAAGAGTTGTGTATCTGTTCTGTGTGTGTACCTGTGCATGCTTCCATGGCCAAGTGATTTCATTATCTCTCTAGCTAATGAAGCTCTTTGTGTCAGGCTGCAAATCCACTGCTGCCTTCCTGGATCGATTTCCCCCTCCTTGTTTATGTGGTTGGTGAGCACAGTCCAGCTCCTAACCCATCAAATTCATGCTCCAAGTACCCAGAGCAGCTAATGAAATTAGACTGCAGGGTGTAACCTGCCCAGCATGAAACACAGGGAATTGCAGCTTTTCCTGGTAGGGTGTTGAACAAGCAAGAAATTGAAGATATTAAACAGGTAGCATGTTTCTGGTTCCCATATAACCTCTGCTGACTGCAGGGGGTTGGATTAGATGACCTGGAAATGTCCTTTCCAACCCAAACCATTCCATGGTTCTATGATGCCTCTATGAAATCACATTCAAACATTATTTATAACTGGAAGGATGGATGGATGGATGGATGGATGGATGGATGGATGGATGGATGGATAATTCACTCACTACCTCCCCTGGATTTTGTGGTTATCCCAAATTCTTTCCTTTAAAGAAAATGCTGATAATATGCCAAATGGTGTCTGCCTGTGCATGTAATTAAAACCCAAGCATGAACACATAATTATTTGAAACATGTTTCTTCCAAGCCCTACGAGGCCAGGCTGTGGAGAGCCTAGAGAGATCAGAATTTAAATGCTGATTCACTCTATCTTCAGTTCCTGGCAGGTTATTATTCTTTTTAATGACTTTTGTTTTCCTAGAGGAAGCTGCATTAGTTTTGGCAATGAACAGTGCCCACAGCAGCCTGGGAGTACTTGGTGTGCAGATCCAGCAGAGGAGAAGGGAAATGCATGAACTGATGACAAAGCCAAGCAGAAAAACTCTCTAAGCCTGCAGGAGGAAAAAGGTTACAGTGAATCCCTTCTCTGCAGGTCCAGCAGAGATCAAACCCTGCTTCAGGATCCAAGTATTGCCAGCAGAAGCTGAAGATGTAGCTCAGATTCCTGCACAAGCCCAAAAACCAACTTCAAAGAGCAGATGAGGATGTGTAAAGCACCCAGGTGGTGGGATAGGAATCGGAGATGCCTGTGGAGCATACAAGAGGCAACCCAACCAGGATGGTTTTCTTTATTAACCACAACGAGAGGTTAAAGAGACTTTACAGGTTGGGATATGGACCTGGCTAACAGAGGTGCAAGGTGGGACCAATGGACACTGGAAATGTCTAGATGTGATACTTAGGGACATGGTTTAATGGCATGGTGCTGATAGGTTGATAGCTGGACTTGATGACCTTAGAGGCATGGGGTTTTGGGGTCAATGGTAGGGCTTGATGATCTTGGATTTTTTTCCAGCTTTAATGACTATAACTCAATGATTCTATGGCCTCAGCAATATTAGAAACAATCTTATGAATGCAAGTTGCCCCTCACTGTAGTTTCCAGTTGTGCCTCTTGCAGTGATTTACTCCAGCAGAGTGTTCTGCTTGGAAAATAGAGCCAAAACACTAAAAAAACCAAACCAAAGAAATGAGTCTGAAAGTTTAGGTGCATAAAAACTTTGAGTTTGTTTCTCTAGAAGCAATATCCAGCATGACAATCAGGGCAGTCCTCTTCAAGCAGTGTCTTAGGGTAAGGATCTCCTCTTTCCTCCTCCCAAGCTGCTCTCAGGATGTCATTCAGCACACTAAAGCGAAGAAGTTATAGGTGTATTTATTCAGCACAGCATCTGTTTAGCCTGGAGATGATCTAGGACATTCATCAAGTTAGTGGAACTCATATTATCCTGTGCTGACAAGCTGAATTACTCCTCAGGAGGATTTGGGGAGAATCCTAAAGAGTTTGTGCATTTCTATCCCACTTAAACCTGGCCATGAACTGACTCATTCTGATGGGTTCCCCATGCTAAGATCCAAGCTGGAAGGATAATAATTTTCCTAGGGAGGAGGAAGTGTAATTTTTTCCCCAATAAAAGCAATAGCCAGAGGAGACAAAGCAACAGATTATAGGATATATTTTGGCATTGGCTTTGCACCTTTTTTGTGTATTTGCTGCCTCCTGGTGCCTGTGAAGCAAGGAGCTGCTGCTGCAGCATTTCTGTGTGCAGGCAGGTCTGGCTCCAAGGCAGCAAAGGTGAGAGGCATGAAGCTGCTGGAGGTATGGAAACATCAGTTTAGTACCTGACACACATCCAGCCTCAGATATTTGGTTGGATTAGATGATCTTTAAAGGTCCCTTCAACCCAAATATTCTATGATACTGTGATTCTATGATTCCATTCTGATTCTATGATTTAAAACTATTTGATAGCAAGTTTGGGCCTTAAGCTCTCATGAAGACATGGACACTATTCCTTCTTCTTCATGGAGAAGTTCTTTTGCAATGACATGGTTGAAGCAAAGCCTGTTTAGCTCTAGTTGTCACACAGAGACTTGGGATGGTACCTAGCTCACTCCTACTGCCCTTGGAGATGCTGTAGAGGTAAGTGTAAGATATCTGTTTAAAATTGAAAGAGTTTCATGAAAAATCTTTTCCCCAAGCTCTTATCTGAAGGTACATTTTGCAGGCTTTTGGTATCAGAGCAAGTTTTGAGGTGCTGGGATTGTGTAGTGGGCTAGAATTCCAACACAGGTTGCCAAGATGTTGTCATCATTTTAATGGAGGTGAGGGGAAAAAAAATCTTAAAAAAAGAAACATTTTAGGGCCATGGTTTAGTGGCATAGTGGTGATAGGTTGATGGTTGGACTTGATGATCTTAGAGATCTCTTCCAACCTCAATGATTCTGTGATTTTGTGATCAAGTCCTGAAGGAAAGAAGGCAGAGGCAGGTACCTCTGCATCTGCACAACGTGAACATTGCCCTTCCTCACCCAGGAGATTATACACAGCTCTGTGACAGTAAAATCAAGCTTCAATGAGCCACTTAACTGTACAAAACACTCCTTTAAAAAGGTATGTATATAGAATATTTGGCCTTTTTGCAAGACTTTGGTTTGCTTTCAGGGCAGCCCCAAAACCTTCATCCAAGGGCCAAGCCTTGCGAGTGCCTTTGCTAATGAGATCAGTGGTTTGTTTTCATTTAATGGGCTGCAAGAGAGCACTTTGCTGAAGGGCTCTGCTTGGAATTAGTGCTGCCAGGAGGCCCTCGTGTAAAAGCCCAGCTCCTTTGTTTCTGACAGCTATCAATTGCCATTTAACTTGACAGCTCGGTTCCTATTGTTCCCATTTTTAAGAGATCAAGGAAGGTAAAGGGCTAGATGAAAAGCTCAGGGTAACACAAGGGAGAAGGCAGACAAGGTCAATGTCAAGGTCAAAGATGGATTAATTCCTCATGCCCTTCTTGTGACAATTGGGTAGCTTTATTTCCCTGCTGTCAGTGGAGGATACTTTTATATCCTAATTTTAGCTTCCTTTTAGCTAGTAAACAGGGAATATGATTATGCTGACTGAATAGAATTATGGAGTCGTTTTGGTTGGAAAAGACCAACTGTTAACCAAACACTGCCAAATCACCACTAAACCATGTCCCTCAGCACCACATCTACATGGCTTTTAAATCCCTCCAGGGACAGTGACTCCACCACTTCCCTGGGAGACTGGGACAGGGCTTGACAACTCTTTTGGGCAAAGAAATTGTTCCTAATGTCTAATCTAAGCCTCCCCGGTACAAATTGAGGCCAAACACAGCATCTCCACAAACACAGCACACAGCATCTCCACAAACACAGCATCTCCACAAACACAGCATCTCCACAAACACAGCATCTCCACAAACATAGCATCTCCACAAACATAGCATCTCCACAAACATAGCATCCCAAACACAGCTTCTCTACAAACACAGCATCTCCACAAACACAGCACCTCTGCCCTGCCAGAAGATCAGCATACTCCTCCTCCCCCTCACCTAGTGCTCTCTAGAAATAACAGAATATAGTGAAAATACAAATATGGCCATTTTTCTGGCTCTGGGGCAAGAACACACCGTTTCCAGTCGCCTGTGATAGTGTTGTGCAGGAAGACAGTCAGATTTCCTTAATTTTTTTTCCCTCTTCTGTTTAGGACAAAAAGCTTTTCCTTTGTCTCCCAGGGAACAAAGAAATGCGAAGAAGCTCTTTAAACCGTGAGGGCTAAGCCCATCCCCAGGCGAAAGGCGCTGCTGCTGCCTTTAATGGGGTTACATGCCGAAGAAATTTGGCTGGGAGTGTGTAATCGCTGCCTGAATTAATGAGAACCAGGTTTCTTTTGGAAGTGGCTGAATAGCCCAGCTGCAGCAATTACCCTGTCACTCATCAGAACGACGACAAAATTAGTTCCAGATATAAAACCGGGCAGCAGAGCCCAGACACCTCCCGTGTTGATTTATTTTCCCAGTCAATGACACTCGAGGTTGCTCTTCTGTCCCCATAGGTTTCATGCAGCCTGTGCCGCAAGCTTGCAGCTCACAGTGCGGCTCAGGGGGTTCACAGAAGGTGGAGACGGGGACCTGGATGTGGCTTTGTGCTAATTTAATTCCTTTTTGCAGGAATTTGCCCTGGCTCTGTCTCAAATCACCTCTCCAGTCCCCAGCTTCTGCCTTTAAACCGGGCAAAGCATGGCTGAGCCCTATCCTTGTGCTCGCTGGATGCATCACACCCACCATGAAATATTTATAACAGAATCATTAAGGTTGGAAGAGACCTCTAAGATCATCAAATCCAACCATGAATCCATTACCACCATGCCACTAAACCCTGTCACTAATCCACCTATCCATCAGGGACTCACATCTCTCTTGTGGCTTCTAAGTGCCACTCTGGTTCCAGTAACAGCCCAGATGGGACAGTGATTTCTTGGGGAAGGCAAACATGGGACTTCTCTCCTGGTTGTGCATGGACTAGAGGGGCTGAGCCTGCTGCTTTTGTTGTTGTCTTGTCCTAGAATGCTGGGACTCAGCCAGTTTGTGTAACTGTGATCTGTGTCTTGTGGTGAGATGCAAAGCAAAGAAGTCCAGTGTATAGCGAAGAAGCAACAGGGACATTGTTTGCTAATAGCTCTGTTGGGCTGCTGCACAACCTCCACGTGGGTTTGGAGACACCAGGTGTTTGCCAAGGGCTCATGCTAAGCAAGGTCTCCCTGGAGCCTTCTCTTCTCCAGGATGAACAACCCCAACTCTCTCAGCCTGTCCTCACAGCAGGGAGCTTCCAGCCCTTGCATCATTTCTGTGGCTTCCCCTGGACCTGCTCCACCAGCTCCATGTGTCTCCTGTGCTGAGGACTCCAGAGCTGGAGCCAGCACTGCAGCTGAGGTCTCCCCAGAGCAGAGCAGAGGCACAATCCCCTCCCTGCCCTGCTGGCCACACTGCTGGGGATGCAGCCCAGGACAGGGTTGGCTCCTGGGCTGGGAGCACACATAGCTGGGTCATGTCCAGCTTTTCAACCACCAGTACCCCCAAGACCTTCTCTGTAGGGCTGCTCTCAATATCCAATAAAGGCTATATTCTGCTTTTTGGGGAACTTCTAGCTGGTGAACACATGCTGGCATGTTGCACCTCAGATTCAGCTTTATTGGACAGTGGGGAAAGAGGAGACTGGCAGATGACTTTTGTGTTTTCATTTCAAATATCTTCAGGAATTAAAACCTTTTACATGAGGAAGAAGAGCTGCAGTTGACTCTCACTGTGTGCTCCTATTGAAGGAGGCTCTGAAGATGCTGAGGAAAAAAGAGATGTAAATTTTTTAAGAGGTTTTTGTTGTTCTGTTTTGTTTTTTCTCTTGTGCTATTCAGAGGCACTGCAGAGCCTTTGGTTCAACCAGAGCTGGGATTTCAGCTTGGCTTGTGTGCCAGTAGCAGCGAGAGCCCATTTGGTGTATTGTATTTCCAGCTGACAAGCAGAGCTACATCAATAACCCAGCTGCTGCTGGCGGGTGTCACACAGGACTTCCAGGAAAGGGCTGACAATGCCCCCCTTTCCCCAAGAAAAGCTGGCAAGTGTGAACTGAAGCGGTGGGAAAGCCTCTTGGGAAGAGGCTGCCCAGCTGGCTTGGGGCTGTGTTTCTCAGGGAACAGAGAAACCAGCCACCTCCTTTCCATGCTACCTGTCAAACCCAGTGACCTGAGGTGATAATAGATAAGCCTATGTGCTCCCTGGGATCCACCCACCCCTCTGGGATTGCATGTGGGCCATGAGATGGGTGCTGCCTTTGGGGTGAAATGCAAAGAGACATTGCTGTGGGCTTAAAGAACTGGTGGCATCACTTCCCAGCAAGCTTGCTAGCCACTTGCCAGCTGAGCAAGCTCTGGGAAGCTTTCTACGCCTGTGCATTGAGGAGTTTAATCACTCTGCTGCTGTATTAGTATTATTACTGCTAATGATAATCAATAAATTAAGGGCTATGGGATTGCCCACTGAGATACCACTCCCTGAGGAAGCTGTTCCTGCTCAAATCGCTGCCACATCAGCTGGAACAGCCCTTGGGGTAGAAAGTTGTAAATTAATGGTCTTGTAGAGGCTGGTGCTGGTTTAGTGCAAAGGACAAAGGGCCCACAAAGGCTTTTGTGCTCTGGGATGGAGGGACACAGTTCCTGCCCATGCCCAGGGATGAGAAATCAGGCTGCTCTTCCTATGGAATCAGGATTTTTTTTCTTGTGAAAGACACAAGTTTGATATTTGAACTTGGCCTGTGCCATGTGTGAAAACATGGTGAGATTAGTAAAGTCGAAATAATCTGAAATAATCAGGCTATCCTGCAATAATTTGGGAAAAAAACCTAATTGCAGTTGCTGAAAGAGGCTGGAGTGATGCAAGACCTGATGTTTCTTGAGTCATCAAGAAGTCAGCTCCAGCAAAGTCCAGCTCCTCCAACTCTCAGTGTTCAGTCCTGGAGGGGAGAGCAGCCAAAAAGCATAATTTGGGAGATTATTTCCTAAACTGTGGAGACAAAACATGGCTTACAGGGAGCCTCAGCAGCTAGCTGTGCATAACATCAGTTCTGTGCCTTCCCTGTAAGCTCCTCACGCCTGGATCTTACTTCTAGATGCTCTCCCTTAAGTCTCTTAAGATTCTTTAGCTCATGAAACTCAACAAAGGTTGTTGGCTGGTGCTGGAAGAGCCTCCCTGAAGCCTGCCTGCCAGCTCTGATGTTTGGAGATTTCCCCAGCACGTTAAGCAACAGGCTGTAGCCTTTCTCTTTCCAGCTTGTCCTAGAGGTAAGGGAGAGAAGAGGTTATTAGAGAACCAAGATTTATGGCTAGTTATGCCTCTCAGCTTTCCCAGGCTGCCTATTTCACAAGAATAATTGGGAAAGGGAAGCTGTCAGCAGCTTTCCTTCCCAAGGCTGGGCTTTGAGTTGTTTCCTAAATGAGTGGGTTTGTTTTTTTCCTGCTTGCAGATGTGAATACACCACAAATTGACCAAATACAACATTTTCCCTCATGCGTTCCTTTCCAAAATCTCCTTAATTGTGCATTCTGTTGGCAAAGGATCCTTTTGTTGGTGGCTTCAGAGCTGACCCTGGTTAGAGCAAGCCATAAAATGAGCCCTACTCCTCTAATTTGTCTTGGTAACAGAGGGAGGTGGCAGCTCACGAGCCCTGAATGCTGCCACGCAGAGATGCTTGCTGAGCACATCCCAGCCTGCCTATGGTCCATCCCCAGGATCCGTGCCCGACATCATACCCAGGAATAAACAGCTCAGGAGGACAATGCCTTCATCCCCATCCATCACCAAACAAAACCTGGGAGCTGAGCCCAGAGTGGTGCTTCAGCTGCTGGCATTGTCCCACTCACCAGTCCCCATCGGTTCCCACAGCCCCTCCACTGCATGGGGATGTGCCTGTGAGCTCAGCTTCCTCCCTAAGGACCAGGGCAGGATGGAAGAGGAGGATGGAGTGCTGCTGGGTTTAATTATCATCACCTCCATTTTCACAGATGAGTGAAAAGGGATTGAATTTATACAAGCATACAAAGGCTAGAGTTGGAGAGGACTTTTCAAGGTCATCTAGTCCAACCCCTCTGCAGTCAGCAGGGACATCTGCAACTAGAGCAGGTTGCTCAGAGCCCCAACCAACCTGACCTGGAATGGTTCCAGGGATGGGGCATCCACCACCTCTCTGGGCAACATGGAACAGGCTCTCACCATGCTCATCATATAAAATTTCTTCCTTCTATTAGGTCTAAATCTCCTCTTTTAGTTTAAAGCCATAAACTTTATCACAGAAGGTGAAGGTGATTGCTGCTCAGTGTTTGCTGATCAGACTCCTGGCTTTCTGCTGGGCAAGCCAGAGCAGGAAAAAAAAATAGCTTTCCAAATGATCTCAGTGCTGTTTCCTTCCCTTGGATCCAACAAGCAGAGTGCACAGTGCAGTGGTCAGCAAGGCACTGCTTCATCAGAAAACCCAGGAAACTGCAGGAAACCTGGTCAGGAGCTGCATGTTGCCATGACAGAGGTTCAGAAGAACATTGGCTGAAGTGCTGGAGTGTGTCCAGAGAACAGCAATGAGCTGAGAAAAAGACTGGAGTAGAAGTCTTGTGAGGAACAGCTGAGGGATCTGGGGTTGGTTATCCTGGAGAAAAGGAGGCTCAGGCAGACATGTTTGCCCTCCACAACTCCTTGAAAGGAAGTTGTAGCGAGGTGGAGGTTGGTCTCCTCTTCCAAGGACCAAGTGATAGGACAAGAGGAAATGGCCTCAAGTTGCACGAGGGGAGGTTTAGGTTGGACATTAGGAACAATTTCTTTCCCGAAATGATTGTCAAATCCTGTCCCAGGCTGCCCAGGGAGTGGTGGAGTCACCATTCCTGCAGGGATTGAAAAGCCATGGAGATGTGGTGCTGAGGGACATGGTTTAGTGGCGACCTGGCAGTGCTGGGTTAATGGTTGGTCTCAAAGATCTCTTCCAACCAAAATGATTCTATGATACTGTGACTCTGTAGGATGGAAATCAGTGATGGAATTTGAAGACATAAATATATGTCTTTGGATAAAAAGGAGAGAAAGGAGTTAAGAGGAGTTAGGCCCTAGTTTCCACTGCACCATTGGTGGTTCCCTCTTGCAAAGGAGGTAGACAGCACTGGAATGAGCATGGAGGTGGGTGGGAAGCCATTGAAGACATTGCCATTGACAATATGAATGTCTCACTTAAATGAAATGTTGGTCAAAGGAGATGAAAAGCTTAGGTGTATCTTCCCTTCCTCACATCTCTGGCCTTGTCAGCTCACAACATTTCTGAGCCAGAAACCATTGCAAGCTGGAAACAAGGAGTCCAAGAATGCGAAACCACAGAAAAGGGGAAAATTCTGGCTGTTTTCTGGGGAAAGTAGTGGATGAAAGATGGAAGGAAATGGTCTCAGAAAGAGAAACACCGGGAGAGAAAAATGGACAAGAGAGTGCACCAAAACAACATGGCTCATTCATACCTTCACAGAGCCCCTAAAAAATTTCCCATATGATGCAATGGAGTTAAAGTGAAGGCAGGCATGCTGGCAAATTGCTTTCTTAGTCAGGAGGAGCCCAGAGCTCTCCAGGACCACCAGCTGAGGAGATCTGCTGAACTTGCAGAGGCACAGAGGTGCTTTTCGCTTACACATCCAGCCTTTGAAGACATTGCATTGCCTGAAGTGGCAGCCTCTCCCCAGCCTGATGGTCGAGACCAACAAGTAGAGACTTGAGAGCAAGCTGGAGAACTGTAAAATCAGGTGCTGTCAGCTTCAATCATGCTTACAGAAGCATGTCCCCAGGCAGCATTGAGAGGAAGCTCCTGGAAGGGTGAAGCACAGTGAGAGGAGGGATTTGGACCCTGGAGGGAGCGGAATGGGAGAGGTGGGAAGCTGTTCCTGGAGATAACGAGATGCAGGGGAGGCCACAAGGCAAGTGCTGTAGATCCTGGCTTCCTGCATTCATCTGAGGCTGAAAGGGCTATATCAAAAGGGGAGAAAAAAGGTGGGTGAAGGGGTGGTTTCCACCAAGAGCTGGTGGCTACCCAGTGGGAGGTTAGCTGAGGGTGAATAAAAGGTGGCTATAAGAGAGAAGTAGGTCCCAGGGAAGTCTCTAAGGTTTGGGTATGGGGCCCAGGGAGGTTCAACTGTCTCCATCCTTGGAGGTTTTCAAGAGCAGACTGAATACAGCCTTGAGCAACCTGGTCTGACCTCGTGACTGACCCTGCTGAGAACATGAGATTGGGTCTGGACCCCATCTGCTGTGAGGGCAGGCTGAGAGAGTTTGGGTTGTTCAACCTGGAGAAGAGAAGGCTCCAGGGAGATCTTGCTGGACCTTCCAGTACTAGAAGAAAGATGGGGAGAGACTGCTTAGCAGGACCTGTTGTGACAGGACAAGGGGTGATGGTTTGAAACTAAAAGAGGGAGATTTAGACTAGAGAGAAGGAAGAAATACTTTACAAGGAGAGGAGTGAGACACTGGCAGAGGTTGTCCAGAGAGGTGGTAGATGTCCCAGTCCTGGAAGCATTCCAGGTCAGGTTGTTTGGGGCACTCATCCTCACCTCTCTCTCTCAACTAAACTCTCTATTTACAAAGAGCAGTGGCTATAAGAGCACTTTAAGTCCCTCAGGGTCAGCACTGCTATTTTTGCAATACGTTTCCTGTGCTTGCAGGATCTTGGTGTGCCATGTCTCCATTATCTCCTGCATCTCCACCCTGTGTTTCATAGGTGCACAGTGCCAGATTCATGGTGGTATAAACATGCAGACCTCAGCCTGCTGGAGAACTAACTTGCCTTTTTATTTCCTTTGACTTGGGGGCTGCCTTTTGCAATGAGAATTGAACAATTATTTAAGGGTAAAGGAAATCTCAGTATATCTCTTCCCAAAATAGCACTTGAGAGGAACTTAGATCTTTTAGCCTGAAGAAGTTGGATAAATGGAGTAAGAGTTTTTTATATTACCATTAAAAATTAATATTTAATTTTCCCTCCCTAGGTAAAAAGTGAGAAATTTTTGTTACCATCTTGTTTTATCCCTATCTGGTGCTAACCATTTATTTTTTCATGAAGAGCTCTGTAGGCAGCAAGCTGGCTCTTAGTATGAACATCATCTGCTTTCAGGACACTGCCTGAAGGGTGGACTCTGCTGAAACATTTATGGGATCCCATAAATGCAGTAGGATCCCATAAATCTGAGCAGAAAGGAGGAGAAACAATTCTTATGAAACACAGCAGGGGACTACCTTGTTTGTTTACCACCCAAGTACAGTATGCCTCATTCTCTTCTCTAAGAAGTCTGAATTATGTCTTTGAAAATGCTGTTATGGTGGGAAAATGGCTCCTTGTATTCTTGATGCTGCATAAGCATAAGAAAAAAAAACCAACAAAACAAACCTGAAAGCTCCCCAAAATGGAACATTGGCGCCGAGGAAGCTGGAAGCTGAGAGTGGGATTTGTGTAAGCTATCATGCAGAATGCCAGCATGGTGGGGGTTGGGAAGGAGCTCTGGCACTCTCACAGCAAAGAAGCTTTTCCTCCTGTTCACATGGAACATTCTGGGTTCAAGTTTGTGCCCATTGTCCCTTGTCCTTTCACTGGGCACGACTGAGCAAAGTCTGGCCCCATCCTCTTGTCCCCACCCTTTAGGTACTGATCACAATTCTGAAGATCCCCTCTGGCTCTGCTCTTCTCCAGGCTAAGCAGCCCCAGGGCTCTCAGCCTTTCCTCCTGCCAGAGATGCTCCAGTGCCCTCAGCATCTTGGGATCCTCTGCTGGACTCTCTCTAGCAGTTCCTTGTCTCTCTTGAACTGGGAAGCCCAGAACTGGAGCCGGGACTCCAGCTGTGGCCTCACCAGGCAGAGTAGAAGAGGAGGACAACCTCCCTGGNTACTGATCACAATTCTGAAGATCCCCTCTGGCTCTGCTCTTCTCCAGGCTAAGCAGCCCCAGGGCTCTCAGCCTTTCCTCCTCCCAGAGATGCTCCAGTGCCCTCAGCATCTTGGGATCCTCTGCTGGACTCTCTCTAGCAGTTCCTTGTCTCTCTTGAACTGGGAAGCCCAGAACTGGAGCCGGGACTCCAGCTGTGGCCTCACCAGGCAGAGTAGAAGAGGAGGACAACCTCCCTGGACATGCTGGTCACACTCCTTTTCATGTACTTCAGGAGACCATTGGCCTTCTTGGCCACAAGAAGCACATTGCTGCCTCATGGTGAAACCATTGTTGTCCACCAGCACTCCCAGGACCTTCTCTGCGGCGCTGCTTTCCAGCAGGTCAACCCTTAACCTATACTGGTCCATGAGGTTATTCCTCCCTGCTCCCCACTCGCCCTTATCGAACTTCCTGAGGTTCCTCTCCCCCAACTCTCAGCCTGTTCCAGGTCTCAGTGTATGCCAGCACAACCTGACAGGGTGTCAGCCACTCCTCCCATGTGCTTTTATTTGTAGTCACTGTGCTGTCACAGCTACCAGCTACCAACTGCATCTCAGCCGTGCCTGGCACCACGGGGAGAGCTGGAGCTCCAGGAGGGTCTGGGGCTCTGTGTCACAGCGTCCCTCGGGGCTCTGAGAGGCTCTGAGAGGTTTGTGTCACACCATGCCGTAGGCCGCCCGGGAGAGGTCGGGATCGCACTGTCTCGTGGGGCTCGGGGGGGGATGGGGGACTGGAATCCACGGGGGCCATGTCACACTGTCCTGCAGGGCTTCCGGGGGGCGTCCGAGGAGGTATGTATCACACTGTCCCTGGGGAGATCTGAGAGGGGCGAGGGTCTGGGGAGTCCGTGTCACACCATCCTTCGGGGTTCTGAGTGGGGTCCGTGGGGCCACTATCCCGTGGAGCTCCGGAGGGTTCGTGTCACACAGTCCACGCCACTTAGGTGAGAGAAAGGCTGTGGCGGTCGCCAGACGCGCCCATGACAGCTTGGGAGTGGGTGTATGGACTGGGGGGGTGTGTGTGCGGGGGGCAGGAGTCGGACGAGCCCATGCCTGGCATCGGGGGTAGAAGGGAACCACCCTCATCCTCCCCGCTCTGCCGGTGCCCGGTTGCTCCCGGCAGTAGAAGCCTTTCCATCCCCGCTCGGTGTGAGAGGAGGAGAAGCTCTAACTAAACCCTAACGCAGCCTGGCAGGAGGAGAGGGCAGAGGAAGGAGAGCAGACGAAGCAGCGCTGCAGCCGTTCCGCCGTTCCCTAAAGCAGTCCTCCCCGGAGCGAGCAGCGCGGTGGTAGGCTCGGCACGGGGCGGAGTATGGGGCGGAGCGGAGCTGGGTGGCTGCAGTGCTACCGGCTACCTCCGGCTGTGGCCGTATTGCTGTCGCCATGGCGCTGTGGGGCCGCTCTGCTCTCTTCTCCGCACCGGCCCCGCGCCCCTTTCCGCGCCGGCTCCGAGCCGCCGAGGCCTTCGTCAGGTAACGGTGGGAAGGGAGCGGGTAGAGGGGGGCGCTGAGGAGCTGACAGGGAGGGGCTGTGGGCTTTGGGCTGCGCTGAGGAGGAGGGGGTGGTGGTGAGGTGGGTGTTGTGGGGCACGGAGGGTTCTGGGGGTGTGAAGGCGAGGGTGTTAATAGCAGGGTTGGGGAGGAGGTGTAGCGAGAGGGAGTGATGCCTTTTAGGGGANTATTGAAGGGGATATTAATAGCATGTTGGGGTATTGAGGGAGTTGGGGGGTTGTAGCAGGAGGGATGATGCTTTTGGGGGGAGCTGTGGGTGGGTTAGAATAGAGGGGTTGGGGGTGTGAAGTAGAGGTTTTGTGGTGTCCAGGAGGTGTTAAGGAGTTTGGAGGGAGGGATTTGGAGTCATGAAGGAGATGGGGTGGTTATGGGGGGCATTAGGAACAGCATTTGGGGGGCTGTGGTTGTGGGGAGAAGGGATGGGGCATCGTGGAGGCAGGTTTAGTTTTGCAGGTGACTGCTAGGAGAGAAGTGTTGATGGCCTCCAGAGCATGGCAGGCAGGGGCCTGACTTGACCTTGTGGGTGTAGGGATTGTCTGGATCCTGAATCCCACTGGAAGAGGATGTGTGGGAGGCTGCAACGGACTTGGGGCAGTGGGGACACAAAGAGAGGTTTGGTGTCTTGGAGAGGAGCTGGTCTGGAGAGAGTGGGATGGAGGCAGTGTTGAGTGGGCTTGAGGTAGGGTTACTGTGGGGAGCAAAGCTGGGGTCTGGTTTAGGAGAGGACATGTGTGGGGCAACCTTGGAAGTAGGGGAAGAAAGGCTTGTGAGAGATAGGAGAGAGCAGAGGCTTGGGAGAGGTTGAAGGATTATGGAGAAAAAGGAGATGGTGTAATTTTGTGGGCACCTGCTGGGTGGCTTGTGTAGAACTGCTTTGGGGGTATGAAAGCAAAAATATCCTCTGAGCTTCAGGAAGATGGAGGATGGAGCTTGGTAAGGGCTGGGGCATGAAGTGGTTAGGTGATAGCTCTGTGGGAGCTCGCATGTCAGCTCAGGTATCCTTAGGTTGCTAAGGCTCTATTTCCTTTTAAAGCCTGAAGGTGTACCCATGTGTGTATTAGGCTACAGTGTATTACCTGAAGTGTGTGAATATCACCAAGAACAGCCCAGGAACTGAAGTGATGGATGCTTTCAATAGTTAGAGCACAATACATGGAAGTCTTTACCAGCATGAAGTCAGATAATGGAGTGACTGGGACCTTGCACGTAAATTGCATATAAATTGCAAACAAACAGTTGGCCCAAGCTGTTAGGGGTATGGAAGTGGTTATGTGTTTGCCATGTTTTTTACATAAAAAAGGGGGTTGATATTTTGTTCAAGGAGGTCAGAACAAAAGCATTTTTACTTGTTAGACAGCATGCCTGTAAAATAGGAAATTGTGCAGGGAGTGAGAGAGAAATGGAGGTTGTTCTGTCTGCTTGAAATGCATGAACATGGCTGTTCTGTGATGGGTATGTTCCCTTTCTGCCTGCAGCTAGAAATGGATCATAAGGAGGAAGGAATAGTAACCTTTTCATATCATTTTTTCATTGACTCTTCTTTGTTCAGAAATCGCTTAGTATTTGTTTGTAGCTGGAAAATATCAAAAGATTTCTGATCAGTAACAAAATGTCAAGATGGTTAAAAAAAAGGAAGCTGAAAGAGAAAATGGTTTCCAGCCTCTTTAGGAGTGATTTTTTTGTAATCTGAGATCCTGTTTGAGAGTTGTCATGAGAACATTCAGACTCTCTGTGAACATCTGCAAGCTTTTGAGCTCCACTGGGAGAGCCAGCATCTGTAATTTGGTGTGTTTGTAGGAGGCATGTCATCCGTTCCTTTTTTTTCCCCTCCTCAACATTCGTTGTTGTGCTGTTTTTTGGTGGGGTTTTTTTTCAGCCCAGATGGAAGCAGGGAGGCCAATGTTTGCAATAAATTTCCCAAGCAGTCAGCAGAAAGCAGACAGTTAATAAAAATAACTTAAAACAAAACAATCCGTTACCCTCCTCCCCCTGCCCCCAAGTCCCAAACAGGAATGGAAACGTTCTTAAGACTATATAAAGAAACAGGCAGAGATAATTCTTGGAGTTCTTCCACATACTTCAGAGTTTTGCTCTGCTGTGTGGTGTGTTGGGAGCTGGTGTTTACCACCATGACCCTCAGCACTGTAACGGCAAAAACAAGTAAAGAATGGTTCTGTAAATGAAAAAAAGCTTCAACTAAGAGATGAGCATTGCCCCAAACAGGATGTGCCTCTTTAGGAGATGATCTCATGCTTCATGTGCCTGAGTTTAGTGGTGAATGAGTGTTTTCCTTAGAACTTCCATTCAGAAATTCATGTATTGTTATGGAATGCTTGTGGTAAATGCTGCCATCTAAAATCAGTGTAAGTTTGTCCTATTTGGTAGGGCTCTGGACCCACCCAATTTTGCATTACCTTTATGTAAAGTGGAGCAGGCAAATCCTCATTATTAATTGTCCATGTTGGTAACATGATACAGATTTGTATGTCTGTGTGGGGAAATGCAAAATGAGTACTTGGGTTGATTCAGAGAATCATAAAATCATTAAGGTGGAAAAAACCTCTAAGATCATCATGTCCAACCATTATCACTGGCAGGCCACCACTAAACCATGTCCCTCAGTGCCACATCTGCATGTTTTATGAACAACTCCAGGGATGGTGACTCCACCACTGCCCTGGGTAGCCTTGCCTAATGCCTTACAAATTTTTCACTGAAGGTTTTTTTCCTAATATCCAGTGTGAACTTACCCTGGTGCAACTTGAGGCCATTTCCTCTTGTCCTATCACTTGTTCCTTGGGAGAAGAAACCAGCTCCCACCTCACTCCAGCCTCCTCTCAGGAAGTTGAAGAGAGCAGGAAGGTCTCCCCTGAGCCTTCTTTTCTCCAGACTAAATAACCCCAGTTCCCTCAGCTGCTCCTCACAAGACTTCTGCTCTAGAGCCTTTACCAGCTTCATTGCCCTTATTTGAACACACTCCAGCATTTTATGTGTTGTCCCTTCCTCTATGCTTCATATTATCATTCTGGTTTTAATCAGATAGTGGTGAAGTACCATAGCTTCTTCCCTGTGGCTTCAGAGGAGCAGTTGGTGGGGTGTTTGGGAGTGTGGAGGGGCAGGAACGAAAGAGTTGTTGTGGTTTCCCAACCGCTTTAAAGATTCCCACTCTGTGTTGAAAGAGACACAGTTTGCATCCATGTGTTCCTTATGTAATTATGCTGAGGTTCAGGATTTTGTAAGAGCACTGTTTCACCAAAATTCTTCTGGGGAGTACACTGTGTTTTAGCTCAGCAAAGAGAGAGCTGATGGAACTTGCTGAAGCACAGGAGGTAAAAAGAGAAACAAATCCCATTCCGTGCGTGTGGATGGCTTTCTACACATCTTAGGGAAGTAAGATGGCTTAGAAGCCTAGAATCCCAGCATGGTAGGGGTTGGAAGGGACCTCTGGAGATCATCTAGTCCAACCTTCCTGCTAAAGCAGGGTCACCCAGAGCAAGCTACCCAGGATCACCTCCAGGTGGGTTTGGAATCTCTTCAGAGAAGGAGACTCCACAGCCTCTCTGGGCAGCCTGGGCCAGTGAATGAGGTAAGATTTAGACTAGATATAAGGAAGAAATTCTTTACTGTGAGACTAATGAGACACTGGCACAGGTTGCCCTCAGAAGTTGTGGATTCCTCATCCCACGAAACATTCAAAGCCAGGTTGGATGGGTCTTTGAGCAACATTGGCTAGTGGAAGATGGCCCTGCCCATGGCAGTTGGGTTGAAACTGGCAGTAAAACAGAGTTATTTTGTCAGGCTAAGGAAACAAACCTGAGAAAACATTGTTACTGTTCAAGCTAGATGGTGAATTTCAAAGAAACTGCTTTGGAAATGAATGAAATGAATTATACAGCCTGCTGTGTGTGATCCTGCTTTAGAAGGGGGGTTAGACTAGGCGATCCCCAGAAGTCCTTTCCAACCTCTGCCATGTTGGGATTCACTGGCATTCTGAGTCTTTAAGTCAGCCTAACATTTGCTTTCTGTTTTCCCAAATATATTAAGATGGTGATAATATCAGCCTGTGGGAAATCCAGGGAAATCCCATGCTCTGATATAAGGAGATAATAATGTTTCTGGTAGAAATTGTGAGGTCAGCAAAAGGCCCATGACAAATAAATTTGATTTTGGGGAGGAGGGGAGAAACAGATGGTGGTAGCAGCAAGCTAACATCAAATGAAGGCTGGGAAAAAATAAACTCTTTTATCTTTCCATGTAATCTATTTATTTATTTATTTTTAGATCAAGTACTTAATGCTAAAACCAGTGTCTGTTGTAGAGAGCAGGAATCCATTCAAGCTATTCCTTGAAGGGGAAGGTTGTTAATGTGAGGATTTGCAGAAGCTTGCCAGGGGTACCTCATATTTTTTTTTTCTCCTTGTTGGCTGCAATCTCTCCGAGCTTTACCACGTGTGGATTGCTGAGACAGCCTGGCCTTTGTGGGGGAGGAGCATAACATCTGCCAAGATGGAGCAGAACATACTCCACACAGTGAAGTCACATCCTTTGTCAGCTGAATTACATGAGAAGCAGAGCTGTGGTTATCCCAGCTGGCTGATAAGGCAGCCTGTGGGAATCCATCGGGAATCAATTTGGGATCGAAGCTAATATCTGTCAAGTGTCAGGACTGGGTTGGCCGCTAGACAAGTGACAGATGCTCTCCCTGCCTTCCCAAAGGGAATAAGGGAGAGAGACTTAAGGGTTGGAAACTAAAACAGCTTTAATGAAAATAACAATAAAAAGAAATATATACAAACAGATACAAACCTAATGTTGAATCCATCTCCCTGATGGCAGTGACACCTCTGTCACCACACTGATTCTGTGGCAGGTACTGGGAAAGTCCCAGACTGGACTCAGTAGCAGATGGGAACTGGATTCAGGAGTTGGATTCTGAACTGGATTCAGGAACACATGGATCAGTATCAAAGGCAGAATGGACAGGGTCCTCCTCAGACACTGGCCATTAAAGAAGAGCTTGGCCCTTGTGATCCTTCAGCTTCATACTGACTATGACATCCATGGGATGGAATCCCTTGTTGCTCAGTTCAGGGTCACCTCTCCTGTCCCCTCCTCCCTGCAGGTGCCACCTCTGACTTGCTGCACCCCAAGGTGGGACACAAGATGTAGCAGTGCCCTTGGTGTGCAGAGGAGCAAGTGTAAGGCAGAGCCTTTCTGCAGCCCAAGCCTTGGCAGTAACTCTCCCCATCAAGTGTTGTCAGTGCTAGGAGCAGAGCCTGTCTGGGAGAAGATGCTGTGAGCTGCAGCAAGTGCAGCACTGAGGAGAGACTGAGCTGGAAAGGGTACTGAGCAGAGTTAGTTCTTTTGTAGCTCCAAGCAGGACAATATCACTGCTGCATTAGTACCACTGCATTACAACGTCAAGAAAAGGAATCCTGTGCTCAGAATAAATTCAACTAGCAACAAGGGATGTGGGAATAAAAGCAAAACACTGTGGAAACATCAAAATTCAAATGCAGTGTGGCTTTATTTAAAAAAGGCATTTGTTCTTTGTGATTGAGGAAGGCACAGTTGTTAATATTCTCTTTATTTGCCAACAGACATGGCTTGCAGCACGGTGTCTGCTGCTGAGTTGTGTCTGGTGAGGCCAGGCTGGTGTAAGCCAAGGTACTTTGCATAGTTAGTATGAAGACGTGTGAACAGATGAGCTCTAATGCTTACAAGCTAATGTTTGTCAATTATCTTTCCCTTTTTTTTGGATCTAGTCCAAGTTTAGCAGAGTATCAAGTACCTCAACCTGTAGTTTCTTAATTGGCCCAAGCACATTTTATTGCCAGATGCTACTCCAAAGTGTGGCTTTGCCTTCTGACCTGCCCTCATCAGCAGTCAGATCAGCTTGCTGATGTTGGAGAGAGTTATTCTTTTGATTCCTAGGCTAGGGTTTGTTTGGATCTGTAAGGTGATCTGACAACACATGGCTTCAAGATGTTTAGTGCAGATACAAAGACAGTAAGAAGGGTGAAACTGTCCCTGGCAGTGCTGTGAGATCTTATGCTGGTTTAAGATGATGTAGAAATGACATAATCACATCTGATCTAAAGTGCATACTGGAAAAAGTCTCACTTCACCCTTTTCAGCTGATGGGATCAAGAGCAGCACTTCAGAAAGGACTTGGGGTACTGGTGGGTGAAAAGCTGGACATGAGCTAGCAATGTGTGCTCCCAGCCCAGAAGCCAACCCTGTCCTGGGCTGCATCCCCAGCAGTGTGGCCAGCAGGGCAGGGAGGGGATTGTGCCTCTGCTCTGCTCTGGGGAGACCTCAGCTGCAGTGCTGGCTCCAGCTCTGGAGTCCTCAGCACAGGAGACACATGGAGCTGGTGGAGTGGGGCCAGAGGAGGACACAGAAATGATGTGAGGGCTGGAACCTCTCTGCTTTAACGACAGGCTGAGAGAGTTGGGGTTGTTGATTCTGGAGAAAAGAAGGCTCCAGGGAGACCTATAAGAAAGATGGGGACAGACTGTTTAGCAGGACCTGTTGTGACAGGACAAGGGTGATGGCTTTCAACTGAAAGAGGGAGATTTATACTAGATATAAGGGAGAAATGTTTTACACTGAGGGTGGTGAGACCCTGTCCCAGGTTGCCCAGAGAGGTGGTAGATGTCCCATCCCTGGAACCATTCCAGGTCAGGTTGTTTGGGGCTGTGAGCAACCTGCTCTAGTTGCAGATATCCCTGCTGACTGCAGGGTGATGGACTAGAATACGCTGAAAGGTCCCTTCCAACCCAAACCGTTCTATGATTCCCCTTCTGAAGCAGTCTGGTTATCCTTTTGGATGTGGTTGAATGATTAGCTTGCAACTCATGTCTTCTTCAGGCCTCATTAAAGTCCAGGAATCCAGGGGCTTCCTTAGAAGGGCTTCATGGAATTGTGTTTCTGAGCATGTGCAATACTGATTTTTTTTTCAGCAGCAAACTACTGTACAATTGAGTTGTGGTTTTATATATATATGTGGGTGAATCCAGAGCCAACATCTACCAGGAAAGTACCCTGAATTGCAGAGGATTACACTGTTGTGTTGGTGTCATTCTTCTTAGCTTCTGTTTGAAATTGTGTTACTGTGGTAAAATGAAAAGGAGTAAAAGTCAGTACCTTTGCTAGGTTGGGAAAAGTCATGGATTTGTGTTCCCAGGATGATTTCATTGTTTTTGTCAGATGACTGCTTAATGTGAAATGCAAGAAAATGCCATTTTCCCCCCCTCTGACTTTATACAGAGTTTTAGCCTGTATTGTTTAAGAGTGTGTTGTAAGAATTCTAATTATTCTCTTCTCTATTTCTGAATAACTTCTTTCTTCAGACACAGAAGTCTTCTGTTTTTAATTGTCAGCCTTTGAATGCCTTGATTTATACACACTTGAAATGATGTTGAAAATATTTCTGTGAAGAAGCTTTTTCTTGCATAGAAACCACTTCTTTAAATGAGGCAAGGAAAATATTCTGCTGAAGGCTGTTTCAGATGGAAAAGGTTATACAAGATCTTGATCTTCATACATCTCACTATGAAATAATGAACATTTAATTTGCCCTATTTTTTTTCCTTTTTTTGTCAGGGAAGTGTAGCCATGACATTGAACTTTGCTTGGCAGCTTGATCTGAAAATGCTTATCTTTTTAAGGGGTGCACCCAACTTACAGTTTCTCTGAAAGATACTTCTAGGAGAGTAAAATTCCAACCTTAAATCAAAACTTAAGGAGGGAAAGAAATCCCCACCCCAGAACAAGAATGCAAGTACTTCCCTCCCCCAGTTCCTCTTCCCCTTTTCCCCCACTGCAGTTTATTTCAACAGATCAGAAAACACTGTTCAGAGAGCTCAAGAAGACCAAACCTTGGTGTATTTTGCTTTGCTCTGCCCTAGTCTCATTGCACAGGCTCACAACACTATTTTTGTAAATGCTACACATATTTGATGTCTTCCTTTTGTCCAAGCTGTTAGTGTGAAATTAAAATTCAGTGATTTTTAGGAATAACTTCTCTTGTCTCATATCATTCTGGTTTTGTGATTAATGGGAGTAGCTTTCCCCACAAGTTTCATGCAAGGAGTTTATGTTCTTGTTCTTTGTCAAATTGAGTTCCAACTGTTCCTTTGTTTCAAAGGGAAAAAAATCAAAATCAAGGTATGTATTCCTGCTGAGTTTATCATGCATAAGAGGTTTTGAACATACTTTACAATCCAGAAAAACCTGTCTTGGGCTGGAGAAGTACTTAAATCTGCCTCAAGACTAAAACAAGTAGCAGAGGGATTTTTGCAGCTTGTTCCTGAGAGGAGCTGAATGAAAATCTACCTCTTGTGCCTACAGCTTGGAAGCATTCATAATATGTTTTCTAGTGACAGTTTCTTTTCTCTGAGCAGAAGCAGGAAGATGCATCCTCTGATAGGGTAAAGCTTTTAATCAGAGTCAGTCTGGAAGCTGTGTGTTGTGGCACTGCAGAAGTCCTTGGGCATGTTTTCTCCTTTCAGTCTGTCCTTTAGATAGCCTCAGAAAATACAGGTTTCTCCTAAACAGTCCCTTGCAGACAGGTTGAGAAGCATTTCTGTTTTCCTGTCTGTACATGAAGTTCATTCTATTTTCTTGTGTTTTCCAGAGGTTCTAGCAATTCTGCTTGCCTGCAGCTGCTCCTGAAATAACTGGAGACTTGTTTTCCTGCTAACTAATAAGTCGAATTTCTTTGTACCCACGGTGATGAGTATAGCATTTTTTCTACTCTTGATCTTGTGACAAGGAAGATGTAAAATATGAGCACTCCAGAGCTTGCCATTGTGGATCTTCTCTCACCTAGCTAGTCTGGAGTCCTGTTTAAGGATGGGATAAAATTATTCCAGAATAAAATACAAAACCTTAAGTTTGGTTAGTTATGAGATTCCATTTTAGGTTAGGTTTTAAAGAACTAATCATAGGAACATAGAGTGATTTTGGTTGGAATAGAACTTTTGGATTGTAGAGTCAAGCTGTTCACCCAGCACTGCCAGGTCACCACTAAACCATGGCCCTCAGCACCACATCTCCATGGCTTTTCAACCCCTCCAGGGATGGTGACACTACCACTGCCCAGGGCAGCCTAGGACAGGGCTTGACAACCCTTTTGGGGAAGAAATTGTTCCCAAAGTCCAACCTAAACCTCCCCTGGCACAGCTTGAAGCCATTTCCTCTTCTCCTGTCACTTGTTCCTTGGGAGAAGAGACCAACCATCACCTCACTCCAACCTCCTTTCAGGGAGTTACAGAAGACAGGAATTCTCTCCCCTGAACCTTCTAATAATGAGAAGTTGTTTCATTTATGAACTTCAGAACATCACCTACACAGTCAACACCATCTGATAGTACCTGATTAGGTGTCTTTTTGCTGTCATCAGTGGCTTTAATGTCTGTTTCTGTATCTAGGACTGGATCCAAATACCTGTTCATAGATGCAGTGGTACTGTACAGTATATCATGTGAATTGGGATGTTTCAGGCAAAAAAAGTAATTGAAGGATTCAGAATTTGAATAGGCAACCTAAAAACAGGGTGTGTGTGAATAAAACCAGAGTGGTTTGCACTGATTTTGTACTTCCTATGGAAATACCTTGGCTGTATTGTGTGTCCTTTACTGTGGCTGTTTGAATTGCACTTAAATTAGCTATCACACAAACCTTCCATGCTTATTGAGAGAAAGTGGAGCATGATAATTGCAGTGTTACTGCAAAGATCTATTTCCTTTTTTACTTGGTTTAAGCAGCTATGAGAATAGGAATAGACTTTCCCATTTGTTTGAGCTGATCATAAATTTAGCTCTGTTTAAGTGTTTCTCTAAGAGACATTTTGTTTCCTGGAGCTGAACAGCTCATAGTTCTATAAACAAGACTATAAACAAGACAACATATTCAGTAATATCAGCAGTGAAATTTCTTGCCTTCTATCTGTATCAAAACAAGCTCACAAAGTGTTGCCTAGAAGCACAAATTATATTGTTCACTGTCTGGCTTTTGGAGCTGTTTTGCCTGTTTAGATGCATATTGGACAACTAAATTCAACTTTATATAATAATTCATTTGTATTATGAAAAATCATGGCAAGTCTTGATACTGTTTTGATTCTTTTTAAGGCATATTATTGAAGATTATACTTTAAGCTTAGCTCTTCTGTTGAGAATATGTCATGGTTTTAATAACAGAAGTCATGAGAGAGGTAACATACACCTTTTAGAATTGATCTAGATATTTCTTTGGGTATAGAGGGGGGAAAGTTCCTGCTTTTCTGATGGCAGTAAGTATTATTTAGAGTTATTTTGAGCTGTGGTTTACTGGAAAGCCACTAGTATAACTAGTTGGATAATTTGTCCTGCAGAAAAAACCCAGTCTCTCTGAACAGGTGACACTCTTCTGCAGTTCAGCTTTTGTTATGTTAAATGAGAGGTTTTATATGAGGTCTAAATGTATTTCAGACAGAAGTTACCCAAGTTGAAGTGTGTTCACTTAGTTGATATAATAAAGAATCCTAAATCAGCTGTTTAGCTTATCAAATTTGAGCACTTCAGAACACTGACCTGAAGGATGAATTCTCTTTCTTTTGCAGCTGCAGTCGCCTGCGAAACATTCAGAGTATCCTGACACAGAGCAGCAAATCTCAGCCTGATGGAATCCTCTGTATTCTAGGTTAGTTTTACTTTCCCCTCTCTCTATTTTGTTCTCACTGTACTGATAAAGATACCATGAGTTTCAGAAAGATAAAGATCATCTCTCTGAGAGCCTGTATCTCATCTGAGAGACCCTCACTCCAAGAAGGCCATTGAGGTGCTGGAGTGTGTCCAAAGTAGGACAACAAAAGTGCTGAAGGGTCTAGAGCACAAGTGTTGTGAGGAGCAGCTGAGGGAACTGGGGTTGGTTAGCCTGGAGAAAAGGAGGCTAAGGGAAGACCTCCTCACTCTCTACAGCTTCCTGAAAGGAGGTTGGAGTCAGGTAGGAGTTGGTTTCTTCTTCGAAGGAACATGTGGAAACGGCCTCAAGTTGTGCCAGGGAAGGTTTAGGTTGGACATTAGGAACAATTCCTTTCTCAAAAGGTTTGACAAGCCCTGGACAAAGCTACCCAGGGCAGTGGTGGAGTCAGCATCCCTGGAAGGGTTCAAAACCCATGGAGATGTGGTGCTGAGAGACATGGGTTAGTGGTGAGCTGGCAGTGCTGGGTTAATGGTTGAGTGTCATGATCTTCAAGGTTTCTTCCAACCTAAATAATTCTGTGATTCTGTCTCCTCCCTGCCCCAGGCTCCAGCCCTGCTTCTCAGTGAATGGAGAGCTCATTGTTAATCTTTTCTCCCGAAATAATTCCTAAGCCTGTTTACTTATTTCCAGCAAACTTGCTACAATAACATTATCAACATTCTTGCAAGTCTTAAGAAAATTCAGGGGCTGGAGAGAAGAGAGAGTTTTTGTTTATGTCCAAGTAGAAAGAAGGATGGAGAGAATTTAATGCGTATGTATTTGACACAAACATTCAGGCACTGTTTGCTTTCTTGCTGGTGCTTGGCATAGAAGCTGAAGGCACGTTTGTTGCAGCCAGTTTCCCCATGGAGACAGGCAAATTCAAAGGGATTGGAAGGTGCTGAGGTTAAGGGAGTGGAGAAGAGCCCAGGAGCACCAAGAGTGATGAGGGCTGAGAACAGGCTTGGCTTGTAAGAGATGTGAGGATGGGAGTTTAATAATCAGAAAACTGACAGAATTCATCCAACCTGAATTTAGGGGGAGGGAGGTCTTGCCTCAGGAGAAGTAATTCAAAATACATTTAAAGAATAAGAAAGCCAGGAAGCAGTTATGAGTTAAGTGCTTCATTTCCTCTGGCTTTGGGAGAAAAAGGCAATACAAAATAAAGCTGCATGTGCAAGTGTGCTGTAGGAGAGTAACAGGCTTGTTGTACCGCTTTAATATCATTTCTTTATGTAACATTGACTCTTGTTTCTTATTATATAATCAGTATCAAGATATTAAAGGCAAAATTCAGGACTGATGATTGAAATTCCTTAGAGAAAAGGACTAAGGAGTGATTGTTTAAATAATGTATTACAGTGAAAGGTGGAGACATCTACTGTAGCCCTAAAAAGATCTATGTGTGATAATGGGATTACACTGAGAAATGATGCAACAGCTGCTTTTTTTATGGTTTTATTTTGGGGTTTTGTGTGGGTTTTTTAATGTTGTATCAAGAAAACTTGAAGAGGCTTAGTTACTGAAGCACAAAAAAGCTGGGAATGTGTATAACCTAGTTCTCCTTTGGTCTGTGCTAACTATATAACATGACTCTTCCTACCCCACATTCTCTAGGGTAAGAGTTTAATCAGTCTTTGGCTAAGTAGTAACTTTACAGCTAGGAGGTCTATAAGGTCACTGCTTCAAGCTCCCAATTATACAGGATAGAGTCCTTTTGTTTTTGGCTTTCTTAGGCTAATTTCACAAAATATGTCATGTTGTTCCATCTTGCCATGGGCACTGTAGTAGTTTTTGACTAATTGTTACCTCTGAAGCTGCAGTAAGCCCCAAGCAAAGAAAAGTCACTTCACATATTTTACAGCTTTAGGGAAAGCATTACAGGCCAAAGGAATTGCTATGTGTAATCCTCAGTGTAATGTGGAGCATTTAAAGCCATACCTCTTAATAAAGAAGCATTTCTGGCAATATAGGAAGTGTGTTTTGGTTTGAGACCTGTGCTTTGCACTAATCTCTCTCAGCAGCCTCAATGAGTCTGTTGTTGTTTAATCTGACCTGCCTGATGGGGCCTGCAGAATTTCTTGCATAGCTTCTGATTAAGCAGGCATGTCCCTGTCTTACATTAAATCTGTCTTCAAATGCAAGATTTTGAGTCCTGCTGACCTCTATGAAAAGCAGATACTTGTAACTATGATTTTTTTTACAGTCAGTGCATGTGATATTTCCCTTGGCTGACTTTAATGGGTCAATGCATTTCCCTCATGCCAGTTTTTATTTTTACATACTGGACTGTGGAAAAAAAAAATCAATATAAACTCGTGTTGCTGTTAGAGCTACTAAGAAAACAGTTTATCAAACTTACTTAAATTATACTCTCTTTTTTAACAAGGGTCTTTCTTGTATCTTGCCTTTCAACAGAGATTTTTCAGCTCATGATGAAGTTGATCTGATTTCTGAGGATATGTATTGATTCACCATCCCTGGAGGTGCTTAAAAAAACATATAGGTGCACTACTTAGGGGTATGGTTTTGTGGCATGGTGGTGTTAAGTAGATGGTTGGACTTGATGATCTTAGAGATCTCTTCCAACCTTAATGTGTTTAATGTTGGTAGGCTATGTCTCTAAATCTGGCTGTAGTTGTGGCTGTTGTGAATGTAGACCAAAGAGTTTCACAGTTCAGCATAGGTAAGCTCAATTTTTACAGACCTTGATACTGAGGAAGGCAGGAATACTTTCAGGGCTGAACAAGTAAATCCTTATTTTATCTTGATCCTATTCATGTATTACTACTTTTTTAGATTATCTTTCCCCCACCTCCATTATATCCATCCTCTGCAGAGCTCTTAGGATGTGGGAGAAACCTCACCAGCATTTAGTACATTGCACTGATTGTTCATCTCATTCCCTTTCCAAACAGAGACTATTTTAATGATTATTGTGTCACATCTGATGGCAGTTCCACAACTGCATGTTGGCTTGGGGCACATATCTCAAGGTGATCTCTCCATTCCCTCTAGCTTTACCTTCCTTCTACCTCCCTGATGACCCTGGAGCTCACGTGGCTGTTTAATGTGTTATGGAACAACTACTCTTTGGTGCTGCAGGGTATGGAGCAGTGCATGGCTGGGACAAAAAGCAGGACTTCTTTTACCTGTAGGCTACATTTATGTCAGTTTAACAGCTGTGAAATTGCAGAGATGAGGCATGGCTGAGCTGGGTGCTTTTGACTATGCAGAAAAGGAGTCTCAGTCTGCTCCTAGACTGTTCCCTTTCCTCTCTTTCCTCCCCAAATGCATTTTGGATCACTGCTAGTGGTTGTTTCATATCTTGCATCTACTTTACTGAACAGACAGATATTCCCCCCCCCTCTGCCATGTTTGGCCAGACTGTTTTTCTACCAACTGAGCAAACTGAATCACCTCTCTGAGAGGTCAGATGAGCACTGCCTGCAGGAGAAGGAGCAGGAAAGACTCCTTGGGCAGCAGGGAGCTGTTAGTCTGAGTCATTGTCTAACTACACCCTTGTGATGAGTTGGGAACAGGCTGGGAGTCACTTACCAAACTCCCAGCTCAGCTGGAGACAGGCGTGGGGGTTTCCTAATGAATGGCTTTCCCCATTGTTCTGTCGAGGACTCTGATATGCTTTCTGGAGGTATCTTATCTTCCTCATTGTTTCATTTCCTGTTTATTTTCTGCTAACTATATCTGTTCATTTAACTCCATATGTTTCTGCAGAATAGTATTGAAGCCTTGGTGTGAAAGCTCCTGTCTGTACTGGATATTAAAAACAAAATCAAACTCCAATTATTCTCAAAGTGAAATCTTTCCTGGTAAACTAAAGGTATGGTAAGCATTTGGGGAATGATATGCAGAGTCTGGCTTGGATCAGCACTAGTGTGGCCAGCAGGACTAGGGCAGTGATCATCCCCCTGTTGCTTATCTCATTGCCTTCAAAAGTTGCCTCAGTAAATCAGTAAAACAGATTGTCTGCAGGACATGGTGTGTGCAGGTTTTCTAAGGCTGTAGCTGATCTCAAGGAGACTGATTATGTTTAAATGGAATTCCCTAGAACAATGGGACAGTTGCTTCCTGGAAGAAGGGAGTCTCTGCACTTGATTGTAGTTAAAATCCAACCTAGAGGCAGGGGCTTTGGCAGCAATGTTGAGTCCCACTGAACTCTAGATTGCATCCTTTCCTGGGGTTGGGAACAAATAAAATGAAAAGAGACAATGTGTTCTCCCTCTTGTCCCTTTTCTATGTTGTCTCTCTTTCTGAGTTCTGATGTGAAGGAGTTCGGTGCTTTGCTTTATTGTGTTAATGATGCTAATAATCATCAAGGTTTGAATGAGGAGCAGTACTGGCAGAGGTTCATAGCTTCAGCACAATTTGAAGCTGTTAAATTTGTCTCTTCTCTAGCCTTACAACAAATATCTGATATCTTGGAAAGTACATGAGATATCCAAAAGCCAATTACTGCACAAACAAGGGTATTTGTGATTCAGTAGCTGGATGCAGCATAGCATCTAACTAGCACTTTAAAGCTGAAGCATGACTTAAAAAAGGGACATAGTTAGGAGAGCCTAGGGATGTTTCCAACATTTAGCTGACTCTTGAGTAGTTTGGTTTCCGATGCAAGTCCTGTAACCCAGACATCCAGGCTGTGTTATGCCATTATCAGTGCACTAATCTCTCCTTTAGACAGTTGTAGCAAATCTTGATGTGTTGGCAAGTATCCAACTGTATCCTAATATGACCTGGTAGGAAAACTTGATGGTGCTGTTTATGGGAAATTCTGTAGCAGTCAAGGCTGATGACCTCTGTCAAGTGGGGATGCCAAGGATGAGGCTTCATAAGTAGTTTTGCTTGTGGAGAAAACATGATTTATTACAATCGAATTAGGATTTATGGCTGTGACTGCCTTTAAGAGCAATTAAACCATTTTTCTACATCTGTGGCCTGTTTCCTGTCTTCTTATGTTTATCTTCTATCTCTTCATGCTCCAGATCTTCAATTGTTTTAATTTGATTTTTCCCAAAGAGCAGAAAATGCTTTCCTTGGAAGCTGTTCCTATACCATATGTTTGGTGAGGATCTCTTTTTGTGGTTGTTAGAAGGCCACACTGGCTTTCTGGTGACTCAGGGACTGCACTATAATACTGACAAGATAATGTTTAATCATGTATTCTAAAGCAGGAGATTTAGGTCACAGGATTAGTTTGTTAGGAAGCTTCAATCAAGAACATATTAATTAGAATGCCTACGTCATACAGACAGATGTTGAAGTTTGAATTACTAGATAGAATTGAATTTTTGTTGATGCAGAGCAGTGCAGAAAAACTGGAGTTTCAACTGTTTTTAAGCAATGCCTGTGGATTTAGGTCAAGAGTGAAATGGCAGCAGTGGATTTGGCAATTGCCAAAACTCCTTTTCCCCTACCTTCTTTTCCCAGTGTGTTCAATGGGCATAAGTGCCCACTGACTGTGTGAGGGAGTTAATACTCCTTTTTTGAAGGGTTCTTATTAGGGAAGAAACCACACTTTTCAGGTGTGTGGTGTTAGGACACAGAACACTTCCCATGTGGCTTTGTCTTTGCAGGAATCGACAGTCGATACAATGAAGGCTGCAGGGAACTGGCAAACTATCTGCTTTTTGGCTTGTATAACCAGAGTAACAACGACTTTGAAAGAACTGGCTTCCCTGAAGAAGTTCTTGATGGTGAGTAACATCCTCAACATTTTTTACTTACTTTTCAATCTTTCTGGAGGGAAAGCGAGCCAGAAAATAAATTAAAAAAGGCAGTAAATCTCTAACTGTGGGCATACACCTGAAAAATGTTTCTTAAAAGCACTGCTGAAGAACACTTGGTTTTAGACATGGCCCCTTCTCTGTAAGTTCCCCTGAATATTCTAAACCTAAAGGAACACAGGAAGTTTCACCTAAACGTAAGGAAGAACTACTTCCCTGGGAGGGTGCCAGAGCACTGGCCCAGGCTGCCCAGAGAGCTTGTGGAGTTTCCTTCTCTGAAGAGATTCAGAAACCATCAGGACACAATCCTGAGTCATGTGCTCCAGGGTGACCCTGCTAGAGCAGGGAGTTTGGACTAGATGATCTGCAGAGGTCCAGTCCAGCCTTAACCATTCAGTGTTGTGAGAAGCCCTAGTTCAGTCATGGTCATGTCCAATTATTGTGTGATCACATCTCTGGAGCTCTAAAACACATGAGCTATCTTTACTTTACCATATATGAAAGGTGGCCAATCACCATGATCAGAGATTATTATTCCCTTATTTACATCCAACTTTGAACATCTACCCCAGGGGCTGTAGCACTGTTTTTTAGTTGGAGCAACTTTCTGATGTAATATCAGGCAAGAAGAACTATTTGTAGTTCTGGAAGTGCCCTGTCAGGACTCATCACTGACACTCTTGGCTTTTCAAAGGACAGGCTGATGCAAGTTCTGTGCAAGGCTTCAGAATAAACCCCACAGTTGTTGGGAACAGTCAGAAGTACTATTATACTGGAAACTGTATATGGCTGCCAACTGTTTCTTTTAAAAGAAGAAAATTAAGGAATGGTTGTGATTGAAGAGTTAAACAGTTTTCTTTTAATGAGGCACACACATCACAGGAGAAGTGTTTTTTGTTCAGTTTCTGTGTGGGTTGGTTTTTGTGCCTATTTAATTCTTCTGTGTCTGGAGTCTTGAAGCTGGAATAATATTTGTTCTGCTTGTTGCAGATATAATCATCTTAATCAAACCTGACAGTGTCCATCTGTACTGCAACCCTGTGAATTATAATCATCTTTTGCCCTATGTAGCCTTCTGGAGGAACTTGCATTTTCACTGTCTAACTGAAAATGAGGTGAGTGGCAAATGAATGGAGATGAGGGTTGTTAATGAACTTGCTAATGAACTGATACCCAAAGTGGAACTTTTTTAACATTCCTTCCAGAAGTCTTTTTCTTTTTCATACCAGGCAAGGGAGTGATCTGTATATAGATATAGCTATTAATCATTTTGCTAATGTCTGCAAGCAGAGTATGTTGTATTTGTTGGAGCATGAAGACAAATTGCTCCCCTCTCCTGCTAATTACTGTTGTTTTGACATGAGTCAGTGATCTTTTAATGAGGAAAAACATGTGGCTTGTGAGAAATGCAGAATCTGAATCGAGGACCACCCTGAGATTTCCAGTGATAGCCTTGTTTTGCAGTGTTTTAATGTGTGTGAATATTACAAGAGATCAGCTTAGTAAGCTATTTAAAATTGAGAAAATAGATGATGTTTATTTCATTTTAACTAACTCTTCATTTGCAGAGCTTGTAACCTCACTTTCATCTAGTGATGTGAGTTTTACCTTGCATTTCCTTAGAAAAGCTGTGTTTGTTCTAGTGAAGGACTGTTAGAGGAGTAAAAAAATGAAAATACTGTTGGTCTAGGTGAGGAATAAGAACCTTTTTATTCCAGTTGAGACAGGAAATGCTTCTTTCTAAATGCCATCATGAGAAGCTTCCTCCTCCTGTTCAGTTCTGTGTAGCTCCTTTTCTAACCTAGAATGACACTGGGTCAGGAGCCTGCAATGTCAATGGGTGAAGCTGATACCTTTTGTACCCTTGAGTTTCCACCTTGAAAGGGATGAGGCTTATAATAGTTTGTTTATGGTTTTATGTGGCTGTTTGATAGTTTAGATCACAGAATTATGAAATAATTCAGCTTAGAAGGAACCTCAGGAGATGATCTTGTCCAGCCTCCTGCTTAAGGCAGGGTTAGCGATCAGATCAGCTCAGGTTACTCAAGGCTTTTTTGCAGTTGGATGTTGACTGCAGAACTTCTCTTGGCTATTTACTCCGTTGTCTGACAATCCTAATAGTGTAAAAGTGTTCTTTTATTCAATCTGAACCTCTACGATTTTAAATCATGCCCTTTGCCATGCATCCTGCCACTGCAGGCTGCTGTAAAAGAGTCTGCCTTCACCATCTCAGTAACGTTTTTTTTGATGGGTGTTGGAAGGCAACTGTGAAGTCCAGCCATTGTCTCCTCAGGGCTGAAGAAGCCTGTCCTGTAAGGGACAAGTGCTCCAACCCACTGACCAACATGGTGACTCTCCACTGAACTTGCTCCAGTTTTTCCTTGACTTTCTTGTACGTCAGTCCCCAAACTGGCTGCAGTGTTCTAGTTACAGACTCACCAGTGCTACATGGAGGGGACTAATTACTTCCTGTTAAGATGTAAAGAGCTGAGCTACAGGTTAAAACATGCTATAGGAAAGTCTAAAAACCAGTTTCATAAGGCTTTTTCCGTTGCCAAAATCCCTACGGAAAGGGCAAATCTTGAGGCATATCTGATGTTGGGAAAAGATGTGCATTTTGGAATCAGGAATGGAGCAGTGAATAGAATCATAGACTGGTTTGGCTTGGAAGGGACCTTGCAAGGTCATCTAGTCCAACCCCCTGCATCCAGCAGGGTGATCTGCAACTAGAGCAGATTGCTCAGAGCCCCAAACAACCTGACATGCAATGGTTCCAGGGATGGGGCATCATCATCCTCAGCATATGAAATTTCTTCCTTCTATCTAGTCTAAATCTCCCTCTTAGTTTCAAACCATCACCCCTTGTCCTGTCACTACAACCCCAACTAAAAAGCCTGTCCCCAACTTTCTGCTAGTCCCCTTTAAGTAGTGACAATTCTTAACACACTGTTGCTAGCACAACTGCAGCCTCAGCTATTGAATTTTAAGCTGCATCTGCTTATGGGCTTTTATATGATTTACTCTGGTAAGTAGTAACCTTAATCACACAGTAAGGGCTTGAACCCATGGTGTAACTGGAAAGGTAAACCATCTGCCTTGTTGTTTGTGGCAATGGGTGGCAAAGTTTCATTTCTGAAGCTGAAAACACAAAGTTTACTTGATTTCCTCTGAGTGAGCTGAATGATTCATTTCCACTCACATTTGTAACATGTAAGAATTGCCAGTTTCCTAGATTACTTCTGAAAGAGAAAATAAAAACCAACATTGCAGGGTTAGGCTTTAAGTGCATCCTGTTTGTGGGAGCATTGCCTGTAGTGGCTTTTAAATATTTTTTGTTTTCAGTGATAGAAATAACTTTTGCTTCCTTTTATAAAAAGGAAACTAAAAAAAGCTCAAGAGTTTTAGAAATAAAGTGATGCTGTACCTGGCTCTGTGCAGCTCTGGATGCATCTGCCAAACCTATAGCATCTCCTTGCTGCTTCCTACTTGCCTTTAAGCACCATAGGAATTTAGGTTAATATCCTAGTTATCAGAAGAAAAAATATATTATTAAGGAATGCCCATTTTCAAAATGGCCAAATTAGCTAAAATACTGAAATTTGATGCATATTGTGTGAGCTTTCTGACTGTACAATGTGTGGAAGAGGCTGTATTTATACCTGCAGTAGCAGATAGTTAGCAAGCCTTTAGCACCCTGCCAAAACCCCAAGTTTTTCTTCTAATGGCATTTTCAGTCTTGAGAAACTGGCAGGTTTTTTGAGGCTTGGCTTTGAACTGAAACTTTGATCTGGCTTCCAGGGATTAAGAAAGAACACAGCATGGAGAAATTTGGGCAGCAGCTTAAATTTAGTCTTGTCTTAAAAGAGCTAGGTCTTAAAATAAATTTCTTGGGTGTACCCTGAGGCTCACAAGAGCTGTGTACAAAAAGTTCATAGTCATGTGATTTACCTTGATACTAACTTCAGAGCATTGTACATGAACAAATAATAATAATAAAAATAGACAAAACACCACCACCACCTTCTGATGTTGCTCCAGAGAGCAAGTGACTCTTCAAGTACCCAGTGGGGCTAGACCTGTTATTTTCAGACCTGCTGCTGAACTGGAGCTTTTCAAATAAAAATCAAGAGAGAATATTTAGCTTAAAAATTATTTTACTGTGATTTCTCTTATGAGCCATAAGTGGATCCTGGAAAAGATCTTTAAGATCATCAAGTCCAACTGTTAACCAGCACTGCTAAGTCACCACTAAACCACGTCCCTCAGCACCACATCTACACATCTTTTGAATCCCTCCAGGGATGGTGACTCCATTACTAACCCTAACCTTAATTTGTTCTTCACTCTTGCTCTTCAGCCAACTTCAGTCTGCTGCTAGCGTAAAACAGCAAGATAGGTTCATGGTGGTGTCTCCTTCTCTCTTCCTTTTCCTACATATCCATCTGCCTCAGACAGAATCACAGAATGTTAGGGACCTAGAAAGATCATCTAGTGCAACCCCCCTGCCAGAGCAGGATCACCTAGAGCAGCTCACACAGCAATGTGTCCAGGCAGCTCTGCAATGGCTCCAGACAAGGAGACTCCACAGCCTCCTGGGCAGCCTGNACTGTTCTCCAACAGATAACAGAAACTGATTGTTCTGTGACCACAGGCATATCTTGCCAGTTGACTTTCCTGGGTTAGTAATATTTTATTATTCAGTGGCAAGTTTTTTGTGGCACATCAGTTGGTATTCTCAAAATACCTTTTGTTGTCTCAAAATTGTCTAGAATCTAGCAGATGATGTTGAAAGACTTCACTGAAAGCTGAAAATAGACTATATAATTATGCCTTCATACAACCTTATAAAAAATTCTTGCTCTGAAGTTTGATTTTTTGGAAGATCAGTTTCTGTTGACTTAAATATATCCCTGCCATGACAGAGTTTCTAAAACATGGAGACTAAAGAGGTTCTTTAGCTTCTGGAAGCTGTAGATAATATTTTAGTGGATTACATGACATTTGCTGTGGAATGCAAGCAGTAGAATCCATATTCTCCTTCGTACAAGAAGAACAATCAACTCAGGCATGCCTAATGCACTCGTTACTTTAACTAACTTCTTTCAGTATGAAGATGAAGAAGCTGCAGAGGAATTCAAGATTTCCAGCTTTGTGGACATGGTTCGGGATTGCAGCCGCATTGGTATCCCCTACAGCTGCCAAGGTAGGTTAGCCTGCTTGATGCTTGCCATCGAAGGGATTCATGCAAGTCATGCACTTCAGGGGAATGAAGGTTTCCTTGTCTTTGGTAAGAAATAAGGATTAATATGTCAATAGGTTCCTTTTAGCCTCTTTTTATTCAAGAGTTGAGTTTGTTTCTGAAATTGAATAGAAGCCCTTAGACTTCTGAAAAGTGAGTGCTCCCAGTGTGAGGCAGAGGAGTAATTTGCATTCAGAGAAGCATGTTTTGCTGCTACAGAAGTGCTCTTGTTCACATGGGAGCTCCAGAGAAATCCTCCTTTATGGAAGGGAAGAATAAACATTTCGTTAGGCAAGTTTCCTTTTTTAGCCCTGCAAAAGCTGGACTGCCTGGCTTCCTGTCCTGCTCTGGAGCCAGCCTGGCAGCCTGCTCTGGGGAACCTGCCATTGTTCAGGAGAGTGCACTTTATAGTATCCCCAGCACTGAATAATGCAAAAGAATGAAGTTATTATTTATTAGAAAGAAGTTCCTCCCCACGAGGGTGCTGGAATACTGGACCAGGTTGCCCAGGGAGGTGGTTGAGTTCCCATCCCTGGAGGCATTCCAGGTGAGGCTTGCCAGGGCTCTGGGCAAGCTGCTCTAGTTGGGGATGTCCCTGCCCACTGCAGGGGGGTTGGACTAGATGAGCTCCAGAGGTCCCTTCCAACCCAAATGATTCTATGATGATTCTATGAAATGCATGTACTTCACTGGTTTGATTCAGAGTACAGGAGGTGAGAGGCAACTAAAAAAGAGCAAATTGCTTTCCCTTTTGGAACCATGTCAGTTCTAACCAAGCTAATTCAGGTTTGGTTGTATTTTTCTTCCTAATTCTTCATTGTTTCTCTTGAGGAAATGATGATGTGCTCTGATTTCCTTGAAAAGTCACTGATGGCTCAGGGCATGGGGGAAGGATGATGATTTATTTGTTAAGTACTATTAAAGGAGGTATGTAGCTTGAGGATGATGGTCACACTTCACTTGAGATGGTTAACAGCTTCACAGATGAGTACCAGGCTGAATTCCTCTCCTCTGACTCAAAATTCTGATTAACATGGGGATGATGTCAACAGTATTTTACTTAAGGCCAAATATTTGAAGAAATTGGAGGAGCCAAAGCTCCCTGTTTATTATCTTGGATTTTAATGGGTGCAGTTGTGCTAATGGTCTTGGAATGAAGTTTGCAAGGGGACCTAATATCTAGACTGATAGCTGGAAAAAAAAGGACAATGTTTGGGGCATAGAGAAAGGAGTTTCTAAAAGCTTCCATCTTCACACACACACACACAAATAATCATTTTTAATTGCAGATTTTAAGTTGTAGAGAGACAGGATAATTGAAATCCTTTTTTAGCATCTCAGAACAACTCTTAAGATCTCTCAGGAAATTCAACTGCCAGTGTTTGTGAGACAATGTTTCTGTGAAACATTTCTTTTGCAGGTCATCTCCAGATCTTTGATATGTTCATTGTTGAAAAGTGGCCAATAGTGCAGGCTTTTGCACTGGAAGGCATTGGGGGTGATGGCTTCTTTACAATGAAATATGAAGTAAGTAGTGATGGTTTTCATCTTCTTCCACTTCCATTCTGAAGCAGAAATTGATGTGTGGCATGATGTCAGTTGGAAAGTACCTTTTGAGATCATCTAGTCCTGCCTCACCACTCAAGTTTTTCAGGATATTATGAAGCTGAGTGTTGAATGTGCAGGGATGGAGACACCACAGAGACTGTTATGATCTTCAAGACCAGTGCAAGAAGAGCTGGGTAGTGACAAATGCCTTGAGATGAGCTGAGGAAATGAGAAGTGTCACTGATTTTGACACAAGAGTTGCATCTACTTTTCTCACCACCATTATATATTCTTGGGTCATCATAGCCTGCAGAACAGGACAACAGTCAAGCTTTTGGATGATGCTCTTAGCTTTCATAGTAATTCACTGTTCTACTCTAAGCAACTTGTGTCACTTGATTTGCCTATTTATCAATTGTACTCTAACAGCATCTTCAGAGGACAGCTTTGTATTTATGGACTTGTTTGAAACTTCTATTTAAATTCCTTGGACCTCTGCCACAGAAATGCAGATGTCCTATTTTTCTTGTCATTCCTCCATTTTTGCAACCAGAATGTTCTTTGTTTGACTTCTGACAACTGGAAAAAAAACCTAAGGAACTAATAGTACCATTGTTGAAGTCTCCTCACATGTAGTACTGTACATGCTTGCTCAAAAATCTGTTACATGAGCTCAAGTGTGCCTTTCTCTGAGCACTGCACTCTTCCCACTGGTACCTTTCTTCCATCACTAGTGCTGTGATCATCAGTTCTTCTGTAAATAGCAGTGTGAAAATAGTTCTTGTGTGGCTTAAACCTGGATCTGTGCCATTCTTCATGGTGTTTTTCACAGAAATGTCTTTAAATCTTTTCCAGTTAATGGATGTCAGTGTTGATTTGTGGAGGACCTACAGCAAAATGGATCCTGTTTCCCTGGAGGACTTACTCTGTGAGGTAATGCAGGTGAAATGTTCTGAATCAACTGCTAGTTAGTTTAGCCACAGAGCAAAGTTGTTGTGATTTTGGTAGGTTGTTTATTTTTGATGGTGCTTATGGGCTTAATCTACTGCACTCCATTGTTCACAGGGACTCTGTCCTTAACCTCAAACCTACCACAAAGTCCTAGGCACAGTCTGAAAATCCCTTGTGGTCTCCTGTGGCCCCTGGTGCCATAACTGTGCCGACAGCAGAGGGAGCATTAAACTCATTGCCCATGGGAAAGTGTGGGGAGTGATACCCATGTTCTATAATCCTTGGATGGGTAGGATGAGCTCATTAGCCTTCTGGCAGTCATCCTAGGAGAAGGACAACTCTGATTCCAAACCCGGGCAGATGGAGCTCGCTTAGCCCTGGAAGGCCTTCCAGCTAAGAGAAGGACACTCTAATAAAACCTCTGTCCTAAGGACTTGGCTGCCAGCGTCCAAGCTTGCTAGGCTCTGGCAGATGAACCTTAGGACTAAAGGGTGGGTCCAGCTCTGCACATGCAGACACACTCACCTAATAAAAAATCCCTAGCACAGGCTCGAGGGTGCTATCTGCTATCCTTGCTTGGAAAAGGCGCTGATGAGGAGCATGGATGGAGCCCTCCCTGGAGCTTCGTTCGCGAAGCCTAGCCATACACCACAAAGTCCACAAAACACTCAAGTAGCTTCTTTTGGAGTCCTTGAATTGGATCATTTGCCTGAAATTCTTCTAGAAGTTTCTTCTGAGTGGTGTGACTTGTCCTTCAGGACATGGGACTAGGTGCAAAGTACAGAAAGTTGGGATTTTTGTGTGTTAATCCTCCTTTTACAGCAAGAGGGGAAGGAAAATCCACTTCAACATTTAGCCATTCTTCCAGGGGTGGTGGGGGGAAAAAGACAAAACCACTTGCAGGCTTGTTTTGTTTCCCCTTTAAATGGGTAACAGTGACACACGGTGGATGCTTTATGAAATGCAAACACCCAGGCTGGACTGATTGTTGTTCTGTTTCCATCAGTCCTAGCTTGGCAGCACAATAGGCTTTTAATAGGGAGTAAGTTTAGCACTAGATAGCCTTTATTAATCAGACAGTGGTAGTTCACACCAATTGGGTTGTTTTATCAACTGCTGTAGTGAAAATTAGAATGTCACACAGTTTACAAGGCTGTCAGTCTAACTAGTCACTCTGGTACTTCCCTTCCCCTTTCCTGTGGAAGGGAGAGAAATGTTTGGGACTTTCTAAAATCAGGATCTCTCTCATCTTTCAAGTTAGTGTGTGACAAGTAACTGAAAGTAATCTTGAGAGCATTTTCAAATTGCCTGGTTCTGAAAGGATCTTGCTTTATCAGCATGACACAGTCTTTCCTTTTTATTGATTCTCTGATTTTTAATTAACTTGAATGCAACACTTACCTGTAGACATCATCCTTTTTTATCCTGCTTTGGTGAGGTGTTACTGATATTTCCTTTTCCACCTACTAATACAGGTAAAGAAATAACTCTCTGCCACTTGCTTATCATGAGCTTCCCAAATTCCTCACCTTTTTCCTCATTTTCTGTCCATGAGCTTACTTAACATCAGATCCAAACTACTGCAGAACCATATTGAGGTTTTAAAATAGAAAATTAAATCTGCCTAAGTGTTCATTTTGGGAAACATGAAGTCTGTAGCTTCCTTCCTGTGGTATAACATTTGCCTTACTAAGTAATGTTGAATGTTTTTCTTCTAGGATTTAATGATTTTTGAACACCAGTGGACCAACTTCTTTGCTAATTTTGATACTGAAGTTCCCTTCATTCTGGAGCTATCAGAATCTCAGGCAGGGGAGGTAAGTCTGCTTCAGTAACCCTTTGAGATGCTGGTGACATCTCTGCATGCAGAAGTGATTAAGTATTCAGCATTGGGGTTTGGGTTTGTTTGGGGTTTTATTTTTTCCTTTTCTTCCTATCTCATCTCATGATTGAGGATTAGAAACCTGTTGTGTTTTTGAAGTTCACCACCCACCTCACCTATCCATGCTTTGATGGCTTAAGACTACTTGGTTTTAATTAGGCTTTGTTTTATTTTTCACAGCCTTTCAGAAGTTATTTCAGTCATGGAATGATCTCAAGCCATATCACAGATAACAGGTATTACTCTTGATTCCCTGTGAAATTGTGATGTCACTAGTACCTTGATACCTTTTTTCCTTATCTCTGATGCTGTAATGCTTATAATTCCTTTGGGAACCATCTCAAGATGGTGCTATTGATATGATCCTTAAAACCCATTCAAATACAAAGATTGAAGAATTCAGTATACTCCTGTGAGTCATAGTGTGCACCAGACCAATGCTTAAAGCAGGGCAGTTAGAACTCCAAATCTTAGCCAGCAGAAGCTGGGCAGTACAGCTCAGCTTTCTTTTATTTCAGCATAGAATTTCAGCTGAGAGAGGAATGTTATTTGTCATATGTTGCAAAACCAAGCTGCTGCTGTTTGGAGCTAAATAAAGGTTGCTTAGCTACTTGAATGTCTCTGCAGATTCTTCTTTATTTGGAATTACAACAGTGGAGTTCAATGTCCTTTATTGTTTTCAGCATCCTATGTTGTTTGCATTTAAATAATGAAAAGAAAAACCCTGACCTCTCCAGCTGAGTCTTGGGCTCAAAGCCAAAGCTAAAACCAAAATAGTTTTGTTTCATTCCAGTATAGTCACTGCAGGGTTTTTCAAGATGGTGAGTTTTAAACCAGTCAGCTTTTCAAGGCAATTTCCTTGAATAAAGAGGGGGGAAAAAACCTCTTCTAATAGCATTTGAGAAACACCCTGGAGATACGTTCTTGTGTATGAAAGAAATTAGACTCTTGTTAATTCAACTTGGTTCTTTCAATGAGAAGCTTTCCGCAGCTGTAGGAATATTTTTTCTCTTTTAGTGTTTTAGTTTTAGACTTTTTGGTGAGAAATTCAATAGTTGCTCCATCAAACTTGAAAGCTTTGATTTCACTTGTAGTTTGTAAGTTTTGTGCCAGTATATTGGTGGTGATCCTCTTTTCTTTTCTCCTTAGCCCGAGCCGACAGCCCTTTGTTCTCTTTGGTAGCCACTCAACTAAGGAGAACTTGAACTCTGCTAACTTCAATTTTCCATCAGAAGGACATCTTGTTCGAAACACTGGCCTTGGTGGAAGCACTGCTAAACATATGGTAAGGCTTTTCAGTAGCTGCCTGATTTTTTGAAGCAGTGTATATTTTCTTTCTCTTCTTATACATGTATTTTTTGTGCCCTTAAATTGTGTCCCTTCCATGAGTTAAAAGCCCAATTCTTTTTAACCTATAAAAACAGATGTTACCTTCATAATCAGACAATTTAAGGGACACATTTCTCTTTTCTTTCCCATTCCAAGTCAAACTCTACTGGATGTTTAACTGGGGACAGCTGAATAAGTTTATTTATTCCCCCACTGTAAAAAGACAACTTTTTAAACACTTGTGGTGCTGTAAGTGTGTGGGATGGGGGTCAGGGAAATGCTGTTTGGGAGGACATTTGTCCTAGCCATCAAGTGAACATCTTCCTGATGTACTTTACTCTGACACACAGATTTGATTGGAATCAGAATTGTTCAGTAGTTTCTCAAAATGGAAAGACACTTTTTTGTGATGCTGACTTGGTGAATAGGCACAGGATGCTTGTATCCAAATTTCAGTGTGTGCTTCAGCAACTGAGCAGTTCTTGAAACTCTGAAAAGAAAAACAATAATGTTTCTGGTGTTGACAGAATGTGAAGATCAAGTTGTAAGATTAACTTGTTTCCATTTTCAAGTAAAAGCTTAGTAGTAAAACATATGATGAGGTCGCTGGCTTGTGGCACTGCCGTGCAGGGGACGTAGCTGGGGAAGGGACCCCAGGGAATTGAGATCCTCTGCCTGGCTGGGCTGGGTGCATCAAGAAGGTAACTCACAGTGAAGGAAGAGAGGTTGTGTTGTGGACTTCTCCCTGGCAGCCAATTTCCATGGGCTCTGGGAGTTAGTTGTGCGAGTCCAGAGTCTGTGCTGTTGAGGAGGTGGATGTGCTTTGAGTAGAGGTCATCGTGGAGTGGACGTGTGCTTGAGGGAATGAGTTGATGAACTTGTCATCACCACATTTCATGCGTAAAGTTGCCTTTAGGGATGGATGGACGTGGATATTCTGGACACATGGTGTGTGTCGAAAGCCTGAGAAAGGATTGGTTTAGTACCCTGGTGAAATCTCATCCTTCATTTGCTGCTCTGTCTAACTCTGTTTCTGTGAAAACACTTCCAATTTGGGTTTTTTTGTTTTGTTCTCCCCTTGTTAACCTTCCCATTAAGACCATTTGATACCTTTCACCATGCAAGTACAATTTTATTCTGAGGTACTTGCTCTATCTGTTCTCTTCAGATTCTGACCTTGTTCTTGCAAAGGTGGTTTATTTACAGGTACAGGTGATACTGGTTTAATAGGGTGTCCTGAAAATAGTAAGTAAGACCAAGTGCAAGCATAGTTATGGGAACCTGCCACACTTTCCTCTTCCTGAAAAGAGCAGTTGACGTAGGAAATTGAAAACACAAGGTTAACGCTTGCAGAAGTCAGAGCTCATCTCCTTCCCAAAGTCTTTCAACCATTCAGGTCAAGTCAAAAGTGAAATAGACCTTTGGAAACGTAAGTTGCTTTTTTCAAATCCAGTTAAGTGTGTGTTGTACACTTCCTGTAGTATGTCACTGGTTAGAAGGGGAGCTTAGCTTCTTGGTAATTATTGCACCAATCTTTTTTATTTTACTAAGGTCTTCTTGTATCTCATTAATACTGACAACTAGGTAGTGCAGTGTGTGTCTCCAAAGGGACCTCTGGCTTGTTCAAGGACCTATTTTTTTGGAACTACTCACATTCCTTTCCTGGGTAAGTATATTAAAAATACCAACCAGTAATTTAAGGCAGTTATCTTCTTTAATTTAAAATTTCTGGTGATTAAATTGATTCCTTGAAGAGGATTAGGCCATCAAGTGGTAGATATCAATGCATGAAATCAGAGCAGAACGTTGTTCCTTTGCACATCCTACCTTCAAGTACAAAAATCTATCAGATAATCACAAAAAACCAAAATTCAAAGGTCAAGAAGTGTGTGTTTGCATCAGAATGCAATGTGAAGGTGGAGAGCACTTGAGTGTGTACTGGATAAACAGTTAAATCCATGTTCTATATAGGCTGATAAAAAAAACATTCCCCCATAATACAGTATTTCAAAATGATAATTTTCAAATATGCCTTTTTTTGTTTGTTTGTTTTTTACAAAATAATTGAAGATGTTTGAGAAAATTCTTGGACTTTTATCCTTTATCCTCTGCTTTGGGTTCAGGGGAGTGTGTTACAATAGCTGTCTTCCCTACTGAAAACAAGCCATGTGGCATTTTTAAGACCAGTTTTCTTATCTGTTTTGAATGGCTGCATGAGTCCATGGATAAAGTCAGTCTCCTCTAGGGTTGCTGTCTATCTTAAAACCATGGCCAGGTCAGAAAGTATCTGAACAGAAGATGATTGAAGCCTTGTAAAATGGAAGGAGTTAGAACATATGTTTGCTCTAGTTCATACAAGAGAATCACAGAATTGGGTTGGTTGGAAGAGATCTTTAAGATTATCAAGTNCATGCAGGAATACCACGAGGAGAGCTAGGATACAGCATGAGAGAGATCTCTGATCTGATCCAGTGCAGCTCATTTCAGGGGTTGCAGGTCTTAGTCTTGATCTTACTGATGAAGTTAAACTGTGCTTTGCTGTGTTTTAAACTTGTAAACAAAGTGCACTTAGGTCAAACACTGGATAAATATCATGTAAGATACATAGTAGGAAAGTTATGCCCAAGAAGATCTGTGTAAACGCTTCTGAAAATGCTGAAATCAGATTATTTTCCTTTTTTTCTTTTTAATACAGGAAATGAGAATGACAAGGAGATGCACAAGCAAGCTGAACAAGTGTAAGCTGCTGAGTTTTTCTTGTTCCTTAACTCTTCACTCTTTCTTCTTTGGGGCAGTAAATCAAAACTGCTTTTAGTCAGCAGTGCCTGTTGGCATTTCCAGAGTTGTATTTTGATTTAGAATAATATGAGAGGGTTTTTAAGGCAAAAATAGGAATTATTAGTGTGACATCCCTTCTGCTGTACCCAAAAGCATGAAAGGAAATAGTGAATTTTGCTTAAATTTTAATAAAACTTAACACTTACTTGAATCACATTAAAATGTACTTCATATACATTGAGGGGGAAAGTATCTGTAACTGAACAGGAGCATGTTCCACAGAGAGAAGTTAAAAGAGATTTTTAGGGTAGAGTCATAGAATGTCCTGAGTTGGAAGGGACCCATGAGGATCGAGTCCAACTCCTGTCTATGCACAGGACAATCCCCCAAATTTTTAGAGTAGTTTCATTAAGCTAAGCAGTGTTTAAGATTTATAATGGTTAGTGAAAATGCCAACAGGGAGCACTCAAATGTGCAGAGATTTCAGTATGTTAAAAGATAGAGAAAAGCTAACTTCTGAATTCTTTTGCCAGTAAGCTACAAACCTTCTGCACAATTTGACCTTCACAAAAAAACCCCTTTGTTTCTCCATGTCCATGTCCTCTTCTCTGCATGTTGTAGATACCTCTTAAACTACAAGAACATGGTAGATAACCTGCTTTGGTATTGCTCTTAATCATGATAAACCAGACCTTTCCTAAGAGATTTTGTCCTCCTTGCTCATTAAGATAATTTTAGGAGCCTGGTTTGGCTTCTCCATTGGAGCAGTTTGCAAACCTCTGTGATAGTAAAGAATTGCCAGAGGGAGGTGGTAGCAGTGACCTTTCATGAAGAGTACTGTTGGCTTTTGGTAATTGTGAGGTGGTTCTCAAAGGTGTGATAGTGAAGTTACTAGACTAGAGCAGCAGATTTTTATCCTCTTTATAGTAAAGGTAATTTTGCTCACATGTATGCTTTGCTCAGAGATACAGAATATATCTTCTCCTACTTCTCAAAGACTTTGTGCTAAGTACAGTTCTAACTAAGATGGCTAGAGAAGTCCTAAGCAGAGCAGAGGGCAATTGATAGAGGCAATATTTTTAATGAGAATATCTTTTTCTTGGAAGCATCCATATTTATTGCATCAAATAATCTAGTTTCAACAGCATTAGCTCTTCTGGCAAACCTGACCTCATGAGTTTAGAATTAGTTTGCAGCTGAGTCTTGTTAACTGGTTCTTATATTTGTCAATGATTTCCAATGGAATCAAAAGTGGAAACATACAGCACATGAATGTAAAAGCACAGGCCACAGTGAAGTGTTTTCTTGCCAGTATAGGTGTGAATGGAGTGAAAATAGGAACAGAGTCAGGAAGAATTATATACATCATGTAACAAGTGTGTACTGAAACCAGAAGTTAAATGGATCTGTTAGTACATGAAAAGGCATAGAAGAAACCTCAAAAAGTAGTTAAAAAGTTCAATTTAAAAATCTCTTACTGCTATTGGGGATGAAGTTCACAGACCAGCATTGGTACATTTTGAGGTTCCTCCCTTTTGGGCCATGTTTGGGAGCTTCAGATGCTTTTTTTTCCCCATCCTTCAGGAATGCTTTGCCTGTGGCTTCAATGCTGTATCCTTCTCTTTTCTCCTCCCTCTTCCCTCCCTCAACATCTAGCAGTTGCAGAGAGGTAAGGAGAGGAGTTACTTTGGAGAATTAGGACTGGTTTGTCAATCTACTTCTCTTTTTATTCCAGTTTAGCTGGAAGACAGAAGCTGTTGTTTCTTAGCTGGTGTTTTTTAATAGTTCTAGAGCTAGCAATGCATCAGTAGCTGGAAGTCACTTCTGGGCTTCCCCTAGCCTTTATTTCTGTACAGGTTTTTTTCACTTCCCTTTTAAAGAAAGGAATTGGACTAAGGTTATGGTGATACCTTTTTTTTGCTATGTGCTTGCCATGCTCCAGAGAAGTTTTCCAGTTTGGTTTTTGTAGGAGATGGAGTTGCTGCCTTGTTCTTGAGGGAGTAGTCAGGATATGATCCTCCATACAACTGCAGCAGAAGTCAACAATAAAACTCATTTTTCTTGACTGATGAGAGCAGGGATACATTTTTCCCAAGACAGAATAGAATCATTTTGGTTGGAGGAGACCTTTAAGATCATCAAGTCCAGATATCCTCCAATTTGAGCAACTTTTACTTGCTCTAACTTAGATTTTTTTCAAACGGAAAGGTGAAGTATAAAGCTACTTTAATGCTTACTTTGAATAAGGAGCTCTTCCATATATGGAGTTGTGTTATGAGAGGGGAAAAGTGCTCCATGAAAGAGAGGAGGATGGAAAAACTCTTGAGGAGGATGAAAACTCTTATCTGTCTAGTAAATGTTGTGTTTGTATCTCTCTTCAGTACGCTGTTGTCGCAAATCTATACTGCTGTTGTAGAGGCTGTGCTTGCTGGCATTGAGTGCTATGCTAAAACTTCCACTGAATCCAAGGTAAATGAAGCACTGACTCTGTACCCCTGTACTTGTTGATTTTGGGTTGCTTGCAATAGAGGATTACATGCAAACCAAAGCTAAAAAAAAAATTAAAATACATTAAAAATACACATTTCACTCAATTGCGTAACATGAATGAAGTTTATACCATGGCCTCCAACCAGTCTCTCTGAATTCTGTGTATAAAAGGAGAGTTTTCAGAGAATATCTCATCTTATCCATCTACACTTGTGTTTTTTTTTCCATTTGTCATGAATCTTCCCAACCTTACAGTAAGGAAAATCAGATATGTTGAAAGAACAAATTTTAGCCTGGTGCATCAGTGTGTTATTGTTCAGTGTATGGTCTCTTGTTTATCTCTCTGGGTGTTCCAGTAGTTGTTGGGATTTGGAAGTATGGGAAAAGATATTTTATTCTTCCTTTCTTTTTTGCAGGCAAAGGAGGCAGCAGAGCAGGTGCTCCTGTCTGTGTTAGATACCCTTCACTTAACACAACTTAAAACTGCTCTGCGGTAAGGATTGCCAAATACTTAGGCAGTGATGTGTTGTGTCAATCTATTAGCTTCTTTTTTGGGGGAAAAAAATATGTCAAATGTTAATTTTAAGCTGAGCTTGCATGATTGACAAATTCCAAAACTTCATAGTGCGTTCAGACTTTTAAAAGCATTTAAATGATTCCACTTTCCTTTCCCTGCTTCTTTAATCACTTCAGCAGTTGTTTACTTTAAAACTGTTATTGCTTGTTTTTTACACAAAGAGGAAATATAAAGCACAATTTTCACCAGTACAAATTTCTCTTTTACAGCTCCAAAATTGCTTTTCAAATTCAGGCTGTGAATAACCATGGAAGGTCTGTATCACTGCCCTACACTCCTTGTTGTTAGTTGGTGTTTTTAATACAGAAATAAGTTTATTTCTCTTGCCTTGGAACTTCTGAGAAAACATTGCATTTGATTATTTCATAATAAATAAATGTTTTTGTGTATGAGACAGTTTAATGCTTTTTGTGTTGTAATTCTGTGGGATTTAAAAAAACAAACCCAAAACATTAAAAAAATCCTAAAATAAGTGGGCAGACCAAATTCATTAACTGTTAATAAGTAGAAGCAGCATGAGCTCATTGAGTTTCCTTTTAAAACTGTGCTTTTAACTTAGTTGATATCAAGCTTGTGCTTTTTTAATCCCCACACTAATTAACTGAAATAGCCTACACAACTAAGAGCTTATTTGAAAAATTAGATTGCTTTATTTTTATTTTTTTTTGGCTGCTAGGAAGCCACTCAAAATGATCTAACCTTTAAATAGCTAATTATCATTATTGTTCTAGGATTATACCATTAGATAATGAAGACAGCCTGAGTTTGATTAAAACAGTAAGTAAGCTGTTGACTGTTCTGATTATACATTTGATTAGAAAACAGAGCTCCAGTGGCCTTTTTTTTTTTTTTGGTGGGGCATGCTGAGATTTTGATCTGTGTGAATATCAATATAAGGGGAGAGATGAGAGAGATTTCAGATGCTGAAATCAAGGCCAGATGGAGTTTGAACATGAAGTCAGACAGTGGAGTTTTCTTCCAAACATTAATGTCAAGTTCTGATCTCAGACTTCCCACCCCAATACAGAAGCAGTGTTGGAGGAGGTTTAAAACATAGATTTGGCTGCTTCAAAGGAGATATTTTAATTCAAATGTTTGGATGTGGCCAGCAGGACTATGGCAGTGATTGCCCTCCTGTACTCAGCACTGGTGAGGTCACACCTTGAATCCTGGGTTCAGTTTTGGGACCCTTGCTCCAAGAAGGACAGTGAGGTGCTGGAGTGTGTCCAGAGAAGGGCAAGGAAGGTAGTAAAGGGTCTGGAGCACAAGTGTTGTGAGAAACAGCTGAGGGAACTGGGGTTGGTTAGTCTGGACGAGAGAAGGCTCAGGCGAGACCTTCTCACTCTCTACAACTCCCTGAAAGGAGATTGGGGCAAGGTTGGGGTTTGGTCTCTTCTCCCAAGGAACAAGCAAAAAAGACAAGAGGAAATAGCCTCAAGTTGCACCAGAGAAGGTTTAGTTTGGACATTAGGTAAAATTTCTTCCTCAAAAGGGTTGTCATTCCCTGTCCCACGCTGCCCAGGGCAGTGGTGGAATCAATGTTCCTGGAGGGATTGAAAAGATGTGTATGTAGATGTGGTGTTGGGAGACATGGTTTAGTGGTGACTTGGCAGTGTTGGGTTAATGGTTGGACTCAATAATCTGAAAGGTCTCTTCCAAACTAAACCATTCTATGATTCTAACTTGTGCTTTCTCTCCTTTTTTCTGTCCAACTGTTTGATTGCTGCAGGCATCTATGATGGTATTTGACATTCCAGACTTGTTCACGGGAAGAGGATGCTTAGGATCTGTTGTCTTTTCAGAGTCATTTCTAACATCCCAGATCCAAGTCAAAGAAAAAGGTAACTAACTAGCTTGTATTCTCACACTAGTGTTGTCACTGTGTTAGCCTTGGTGTGATGGAAGAGCAAAAGAGCTTCTGCTGGATGTTGGTGCTATTACCATTATGGTTTTAAGCCTTGGAGTTAATTAAAAGACCTTTATGTTTGAGCTTGCTAGTAATGAATATCTTAAGTGTCACGTTTCTTTACTCCTCCTGAAAGATCTTTGGGTTTTATGGCTGTCTTGTGATACAGCAGGGCTGAGGTGCAAAAAATTCAATTATAATAGTCCTCTTCCTAAATTTTCTTCAAGCTTAGTGAATGTTTTCTGTTGTATGAAGGAATTCCAACAGCTTTCTTCTATCCCTTTGCCATCCTTGTTTTATTACCTTTATATGTTTTAACTTCAGTTGCTCTGTTGTTTGGAAGAGCTGAAACAAAACCAAAGCAAGACAAAGGATATGATTTTTTTAAGGAAGCTTATTTGGGGAACAGTCTTACATTTAAAATACAGGAGACTGGAGTGATTTCCATCACTTCAGTGCATATTTTCCAGATAGTTTTAATGTGACAAAAAGAGCTAGTTATTGAGGTTGTCTGAACAATGTTTATTAACTCTTGTATCTTTTAACCATGAGAGCTGGAACTCTTTTGTTGGGGAGGAGAGCAAAGGAAGAAGCCATATATTAAAAGCAGAATAAAACTAGGTTTTGCATGACCTTCTCTAACAACTCTGTGTGTTACAGCACAAGACAGGGAGCTAGGCTGCTGTGAAAGCTTCACTTAAACACTAATAAGTCAAAATAATGAGGAACTTTTCCTATTTCAACTCACAGAAGTAACTTAGTGAACCATCTGAGGTGTCTGGATGGTATTGTACTACTTTGCTTTCCATTTCCTTCCCTGCAGATGGCAGCATGAATTCAGAGACCAGCCACATCATACTGACTGCAGCTATCCCAAGATATGCTTCTTGGCTGGTTAGTAGCCAACAACTTGCTTGAGGGTTTTTTTTTTTTCCTATACAGATTCACAAATGCAAACTTGTTATAAAAATCTGGATGTATGAGGAAAAAGTGTGGAGCCAGGGCATTGAAATGGGATATTAATATATTAATTTTACTCTGATTGTTGAATTTGGACATGAAGTGAAAGACTAATCAATGGAAACAGGCTCGATGGTTCCATTCATAACACAAGCTTTAAATGATTTCATTTTTTAGCTGTGTAAAAGCCTGTGTGATTTTCAGTGGGGCTTTGGAATCTCCTCTTTATTAGGGGCTCTTCAGATCATCACTTAAATACCTTCCCCAAAAGAAAGAAAGATCTACTTCCAGACCTGGAATGTAGCTCTCTGTTAGAGGTATAATTCCAGTAGATCTTTATGAAGTTGGATAACATTATGCCCTTTGGCAATCCATGCTTCTTAAACACCTTAACAGTAATAAAAAATAAGGCTGAGAAACACTGCTTTGTGTCTTTACACCACTAATTTAGTCTAGAAAACGATTAAATTGGGGAGTATCTCCTTGAATGTGTTTCAAGGAACTATTTCAGGCTCATAGTGAAACAATACTGAAGGGCACAGAGCTGTCTTTGAAGGATTCTGGTCTCAGGACTTCATCTCTCAGTGGTGCCTAAGGTTCTTGTTTGCCTTGAATCTTCTTTTAATGCTTTCCTTTTGTTTTTATTAATTTTTAAATCTACTAACAACCCAAATGGAAACTGTTTCTGGCTACAGGTGGAAGACAGTGATGTGAAAATGTCAGAAAAGGCACAGCATATACTGAAGGTAAAAATGAAACGTTTTTTGCTCAACTATAGAAGTTACACTTCTAAGAACCCATGTGCAAAAAATCCTAGCTGCTAGCAGAACTGGCTTTTAGGATGTTTGTTACTCCTCTTCTACACAAGATTTGTCTATTCTGCCCTGTCTCTATCAAACTTTGACCTACAAAAAGGGTACAGTGTGTGTAAAAGTTTATTTTCTTTATTTCAAAAGATGACAAAACCTAAGAGTAAAACAGAGTTGTAATAAAGCTGTGATTATTACCCATGGAGCTTATGTGTTTCAGGAACCCCCCCCCCAAAACTGAATGCCACTCTACATGCAACTTTCTTTTAACTTGATTAGCATGCTAAATGTCTAAAGGAAAACACTTTAAGCACTGTGAAAAAGAAAAGAATTTAGGATCTGGGAACATCTTTAACCCACATGAGTTTCACATTTGTGGTTTCATTTGTGGTTACCAGAAATCTTCCTTATAAATAGATTTTATTTTCCTGTAATATACTTTTAGTTCAGTAGATTGACAATCTAAAAACAAAAAGCCTTGTGCTCATGACAATAACTTGTAATTTAATAGCTGCTGGCAGAACCAAAAGGGGAGGGAAGTGCTTTTAAAAATTAGACTCTTGACATCTTTCACTAGTTCTTTGGCATCAGTGCACTTTAAATCTCTGACAGATACTGTAAAGCATGAGAAGATATTCTTGCCTGGGTACCAGTCTTTGAACCAGTGTGTGATACTGCTTTTTGTTTTTCCTGTTTAGGAAGACAAATCTTTTCTGGGTACTTTACTCACTGGAGGTGATGGAGCTTATATTTATTCTAGCAACCCACAGGCCATGCCTGCAGAAGGTGAGCTGTGGGATTGTTTGCAACTGCTTGTACAGTTGGTCTGCTTTATCTTGCTGGGTTTTAGTTGGTTTTGTTGTTGTTTAAACAAAAGGAAGATGCCCTGTTTCTTGGATTCACACATCTGCTGAGCCTACTTATGCCATAGTCTGAAGCTTTCTTTCCATTTACACCTCAACCTCCTCGTCCTAGAGGAAGGATCCTTGTCAGAGCCATAGACTTGCTTTTGGAAGCGCATGGGGCTCTTACAGGATTGGCACTGAGGCTTTGCAGACCTGGGAGATGGCTTTTTTTGCATGGGTAATGTTCAAAAGCATGTACAAACTGATTGCTTCTAACCTTAATAGGTCATGTGCCCATGTTTTCTGCCTTTTTCTATATCTATATGAACATTAGGTTGGAAAGACTGGGCATTACAGTAGTGACAGGATGCCTTGGGCTTCCAGCTGAAGATGTGAAGGCAAAGATGTACCTTTTGGCCAATGTGAGAAGTTCTCTGTGGTGTAGGAGGGGATTGGAATGACTTGCTTCTAAATTTATGTAAAGCCTTGTGTTCTTTGCTATACCAAAACCTCCTCCTGGAGGTGAAGGGCTATTCCAGCTTTCTTTCTATTGTCATTTTTACTCAGGAACGTCAGCACTTGTTAACACAGATGCTCACTGTATTATAGAGAGATGCTTGAACTTGGTCCTTTTGCTGCTTTCTGACATGAGATTACTAGCAACAGTGTTGGCTCATTCTTCCTCTTCTGGTGCCTTTTCCTTCAAGAGCTTGAGTAGCATGAATACCCAAGTAATACAACTAAAGACACTTTGGGAAGGGTTTCCCTCTCTCCACAGCCTAGTGTTAGTGTGCCTTGAACCAGCAGATATCTCTGAAAGTGTGATATTTTTATAGTCCACTGTACAGAGGAGGTTCTGTTGTCACAGTATTGATGTAGAACAGAAGATGACTAATATCTGACATCTGTGTAGTATAAACTGACAATCTTTAGAGGAAAACCTTTAGCTTTTATTGGTTTTGTAGTTCATGACTAAAATAAACATCAAATTTGGTAGTGGCTTTGACCTCCTTGAGGGTAGGAGGCTGTACAGAGGGAGACATAGTTTAGTGACAGCTTGGCAGTATTGGTTANTCCTGGGTTCATTTTTGGGCTCTTCAAGAAGGACATTGAGGTCCTGGAGTGTATCCAAGGAAGAGCAACAAAACTGGTGAGGGGTCTAGAGCACAAGTGTTGTGAGAAGCAGCTGGAGGATGTTTAGTCTGCTCTCTCCAATTCTCTGAAAGGAGGTTGTAGCAAGGTAAGGGTTGATCTCCCAAGGAACAAGTCATAGGACAAGAGGAAATAACCCAAAGTTGCGCTAAGGGACGTTTAGATTGGATATTAGGAAACATTTCTTCATGAAAGGGTTGTCCAGGCCTGTCCCAGGCTGCCCAGGGCAATGATGGAGTCACCATCCCTGGAAGGATTGAAAAGCCATGGAGATGTGGTGCTGAGAGACATAGTTTAGTGACAGCTTGGCAGTATTGGTTAATGGTTGGACTTGATGATCTTAAAGATCTCTTCCAACCTAACCAACTGTAGTTACACAATGAGGGTAAATAATGGTGTACAAGGCAATTAAAAAGAAACCTTCGTGGAGTGGAACTGATTTTTGCTGTGAGGAGAATTTAAAGGAAGAAGGTTAATGGAGAGTAACAGGCAGAAGTGTGCTGTGGGCACATGTTCACTCAGCAACTAACTAGAGAAAGGTGAACTATTTTCTTTTTGGCTTTTTCTGCCCCAATGGAGCAATTTACTTTTTCCCATTTTTGGGGAGATATGTGAAGTTCAATGTTTTGCTAACTCTTGGGGTGGAGAGTTGGAAGTAGGTGGCATAAGGACCATTATGTAACACTTCAACAAGGGAGATATTTTCTTCGGTGTCAAGTGAAAATGAACTTGGATCTTGTTCCCTTTCATGTACACTGTGAGACAGTTTGCTGAGCTCTAATTTGGGCTCTGCTGAGGATGCAGCTATGTAGTCTGGCAAGGTGAGATGGAAAAAGTGCTGTCAGACAGGCACTCATCTCTCTCTGCCACTTGTGTGTCTTTGCTATATTAAGGTTTGCATTCATGACTAAAATGCATCAAAAAAAGCTCAGTCTGTTAAACCTTTTTCTTTGTATGCCAATAAGGTTTTTGTAGGATGAACTTAGTCAATCAGTCCTGCCAATTAAACTCTCTTTTGTGATTAATCACTTGTGGAATATATACAAGTAGTATACCAAGTTGTTCTTGATAGATTTCACTGACTTCCACGTTGAAGGAAGCTTAGTTTGGAATAATTAATACTTCTTTTGGCTTGTTTTCTGTTACAAAAGAACTGTCAGGCTGTGCTGCCATTCAGGGAGACCTGGACAGGCTAGGAGTCAGGAGAGAGGAACCACAGGAAGTTCAACAAGGGCAAGTGTGGAGTCCTGCACCTGGGGAGGAATAACCTCATGGACCAGGACAGATTAGGGGTTGATCTGCTGGAAAGCAGCTCCATGGAGAAGGACCTGAGAGTGCTGGGGGACAAGTTCACCATGAGCCAGCAATGTTTCCTTGTGGCCAAGGAGGCCAGTGGTCTTCTGGGATGCATTAAGAAGAGTGTGACCAGCAGGTCAAGGGAGCTTCTCCTCCCCTTCTACTCTGCCCTGGTGAGGTCACATCTGGAGTCCTGGGTCCAGTTCTGGGCTCTCCAGTTCAAGAGAGACAAGGAACCATTGGAGAGTCCAGCAGAGGCTACAAAGAAGGGCATCTTCTCAATGCTTATCAATATCTAAAGAGTGAGGTCAAGAGGATGGGGTCAGACTCTTTTCAGTGGTGTCCAAGAGGCAATGGGCACAAACTGGAACCCAGAAGGTTCCATCTGAACAGGAGGAGAAACTTTGTTGTGAGGGTGCCAGAGCCCTGGCCCAGGCTGCCCAGAGAGCTTGTGGAGTCTCCTTCCTCTGGAGACATCCCAAATCCACTTTGGACATGATCCTAGGCAACCTGCCTCAGGGTAACCCTGCTTTAGCAGGGGAAGTTGGACTAGATGATCTCCAGAGTGAAAGGCAGACTGTCATCTTATTGTTTTTATTTTTAACTGTCTTCATGCTATGTGTTAGTAAGTTGAGATTTTGCTGAAAGTCTGCCCAACTTGTTACAATGCTTAAGGTTTCAGTTCTTGTAGATGTAAGTTTTTCTTAAGATCTTGTTCTGTCAGTTTTGCATTTCTAGAAGTTTACAGTTCAACAAGATGGAAATGTTTTTGGCTTTAAAAAAAACCAACAACCAAACCACAGAATATCTACAATAATTGGGCTCCAGGGGATAAGATTAAGTCAAATGCAATCATAGTTATGATTCCTGCCCTTGATAGTGAGATCCAGTAATGATTGAATGGTTGAACTCTGAACACTGTTTAGATACTGTCCCAAATCTTTACTCAAATAAACTACATATTAAATATAACAAAATTCTGCGAGAACATGGATTTCTTCCTCAGAAAGAAGAGGTATTCATCACATGATGCTGAAACATCAATATAAACCTAATACACTTCTTTTCCTTTCAAATTCTAGGCAAATTGCACTTCTTCTCTGATGGCATTCTCTTTTCTGATCCCCACCACGGCAGCATTTCCATTTCAAAGAACCACATGAGTTCCATTTCTCTCTATGATGGGGTGAGTATTGGATTTGTTCCTACTGCTGTAAACTTTTAACCAATTTTAACACTGCTTCTGTAGGATATTAGCACAAACTTTCCATTTCAGATGCAGTTTTATAAGTGGCTGTAAAAACCCCCAAACTAATGACTAATGCAAATCTCTACACTAGGCATTGGTTAGCTTAACCAACTGCTGCTCAGCTCGACTGAAAGGAGGAGAGAACTCTTGTGTTTCACTGAGATAGCAGTGTGGAAAACAGCTTTTTATTCAAAGCAAACCTGCAGAATGTAACATTCATAAACCATCTAGCAGTTTGAGGGAGTGGATGCACAGAAGTTCAAAGCATTGTGAGGTCAGGTGGTGTACTGGAGGGTGAAATGCTGCCTTCTAGTCAAAATATGTTTAACCTTGAGTGCAATGTTCGTGGCAGTGTACTGCTTATCTCTGGGGAGGTCACGAGCAGTGTCTGTCTACTGTTGCAGAGCGTTGTGTCACTGACAGGGGGGAGGGAATGGCTGGCTCCTGCTTCCCAAGCTGTCAAGGGAAGGAAAGGTTTACACAATCCCAGCATGGTAGGGGTTGGAAGGGACCTCTAGAGATCACCCAGTCTAAAGCAGGGTCACCCACAGCAGCTTGCCCAGGATCACCTCTAGCTGGGCTTGGAATCTCTCTAGAGAAGGAGACTCCACAAGCTCTCTGGGCAGCCTGGCACAGAGCTCTGCACCCTCACAGCAAAGAAGTTTGTCCTTGTGGAGGTTCAGATGGAACCTCCTGGGCTCCAGTTTGTGTTCATTGCCCCTTGTCCTGTCCCTGGGTACCACTGAGCAGAGTCTTACCCCAGCCTCTTGCCCACACCCTTTAGATACTGATAAGCAATGATAAGATGCTGCATGTAATTACACATATCCTGAGTAATTACAGTAAAAGACACAATGTTATGCATAGACTTTTACCATTCCTGTGATCAGCTTAGCTCACGTCCCTTGGCCAACTTGTCACATTAATAGTTTGGTCTTCTGGCATAGTGGGAATTGAGAGGTTAATGATGGCAAATCAGCTTTCCCCCCCCTCCTCTTCAAGGCAGATATGCTGGGTGAACTATCACTTTTTTTGCCAAGTGGAAAAGAGATTATTTGGGTTGGTAATTGTTTCCTGAGCACTGAAAAAACCCACCAAAACTAGCAATCTTTGTTTCCTTTAGTTTCTATTTTCTTCAGGTACAGTATTAGACATTTGTTTGGAGACCTCCAGAAAGCATTGTGTTGCTATGATTTTATCATTTAATGGAGGAAACCAGTAAAATACAATAAAAGTGTGTGATTCAATCAAGATGAAAAACCCCACAGTGAAGAGAATCTTACCTTGTGTGCCTTTTCTTATATATCATATTGATTGCCCCTTGGTAGTTTTAAGAAGCTATTTTAACAGTGACCTTCCTTCTATTGTTTGAGTCAAGACACTCACTTTCATAAACCCAGCTATTTATGGGACCTGGCTGAAAGTCTTGAACTGCTGCCAGATTTTTGTGTAAAAGCTAAACCTTGACAGAGAGCATTTGATTGTTCAACTGACTTGGCATAATACAAGGGTGGAGAGCTTAAAATGTTAAGAAGTGACAGGAGAAGAAGGGTAATTGTTAGTATGCTTGTTCCAAAAGTTATTGCAACATCAATATTGATGGAGAAGAAAGGATTAATGCTAGGATTAAAAATGCTAGGATTAAAATAAGAGATGCAAAGACTTCAAGTGATGCAAAGCATCAGTTTCTTAGCAGCTCTATCCCCACACCTGCTAGATGCTTCTCTTTTCAACTTGAAAACATCTGCACTTCTGCCTTCCACACATATATTGCAGGCTTTTCTGTTCTGGAAAGTTGGACACAAAGCTCCTGAAGTCCTTGAATAAACACTGAGTGCATGGAGGACAGGGTAGATTCCTCACAGAACTGTGCCATGAAGGTCTAAAGCAAAAACTATCCCAATTTTAGCAGCCTCAAGCAGAAATCTCCCATCTTGTAAGGCAGCACTGTTCTAGCTTGGTGAAAACCTGACACCTACATTGTCACCCAGCCACAAACTCCTAGGTTTACTTCATTTCCTCTGTAGCTGTTGAGTGTCCTGAAACACTGTCTCAAGGTATCTTTATTGTAGAGAGCTTAAAATGCTTTGTAGTTGATTTTAAGGTCTTACTTAAGACCAAGTGTTTCAGCTTGTAAATACCTGAATGCAGCATCCGTTTTGACCATTAATCAAATGAACAAATATCTCTAAGTTATACTTAGATTTCACAATGATGTTAACATCTTGTAGAACTCTGGATTCTTTTAACCTCATGTCCATGGGGATAATTGCTGCTGCTTTTCAGTTTATTTCAATGTATAGAACCCCAACCATTTCCCAGGGGAGGAGGAGCACATGCTCTTGGACATTTCACAGGCAGATTGCAGTATGGATGAATTGGCCTTTTGGTCAAGCTACCCTGCAGAATCCAGGACCTAGGCATCATGTTCCAAAAGCCATTATCTCTTCAGAGAAACTGTTCTCTCTCAGGAGAACATTTTTGTATGTTCTTCAGTAACCTCAAGGACATTGGAGAGGATTACTCTTATAATTAATCCCTCAGTCAGCCAAGGGTAGACATTCTGTTTGCAAGTGTCTCTGAATTGATACTGCTTCTTGCCTAAGTGTTCCCCGACTTGAGCTTTTTTCTTCTCCAAGATTAGTGAGTAGAATTCTTTGCCCACTTCTGTTCATGCTGCTCAATTTCTGATTTAAAACCCAAATCATGGAATCCCCATTTCCCAGGGTACTATTTTTCTAATCCTTTGGTATGAAGAGTGTGCAAAGCATGAGGCTGAAACACTTGAGCATCCTGCAGGCTTGTATAGAAATGTCTGTGCTGAAATCTGTGCAAGCTAAGGAATGTTCAGAACTTTGTGTGCCCAGCTATGACTGTAGCAGTTCTTTTCTGATCTCTGCTATTTAATGTATTAAGCTCTTTTTTTCCCTTTCTTCAGTTTCAGTAACTGCTAATTATCATTTGTCCTGTTTCTTTCTTTTCTAGGACTCAACCAGTGTTGTTGCTGCTCTCTTCATAGACATGAAAAGTTCCTTGCTTGCTCACCTACCAATTGAATTCCACACCCGAGACAACTTTTTGATGATTGCACTTTTCCCAAAAACAAAGATTTATAGAGCTTTTTATTCTCAGGTAGAGTAAACAAAGATTGCTTTGGGTGGAGAAGAACCACACAATTATTCCTTGTGTTTCAGATGAGAATCATAGAGTTGTTTAGATTAGAAAAGGTCTGTAAGACTGAGTCCAGCCATTAACTCAGCACTGCCAGGTCAGCACTAAACCATGTCCCTCAGTACCACATCTACACATCTTGCCAATCTCTCCAGGGATGGTGGCTCCATCACTGCCTTGGGCAGCCTGGGACAGGGCTTGACAACCATTTTGGGGAAGAAATTGTTCCTAATGTCCAACCTAAACCTCCCCTGATGCAACTTCAAGTTATTTTCTCTGGAAGATTTTGATAGCCTTGCTGGACAAAGTCATAGTATCACTAAGGTTGGAAGAGATGTCTCAGATCATCAAGTCCAACTGACCTGATCTGTAATGCAAGTGATAACCCTGCTTTGAGCAGAAGGTGGGTCTGGAGACCCTTTGAGGTTCTCTTCCAACCAGAAACCCTGAATCTTTGGGATTGTGAATCTTGTGAACTCAAGATTGCCATGCACTGGCTACCTGGCCATGGACACCTTCCCAGGATCATTATTGCTTATGGTCTTAGGAGCTTGCATGTGTAAGAAACTGTCACTTATGTCTGCTTTTCTAGTGACTGTGGTGCTTGTTAAGTTTAATGCTCACCAAGTGCCTTCCTTTCGTGTTCTGGAGCCAACGAGTGCTTTAAAAGCTTGTTTGCTAGTAGTTGCATTTTAAATGTAGCACTGGTGTGTAATTGGCTACAGCAATTGTATGTTATAGAGTGGCAGAAGTTCTTTTGTGGCTTTTTTGTGGTTAGACACATTTGGGTTGTGATCCTCAGGGAAGTTTTGTTCAAGTCTTGAAGTATCCCATATGGCTTTGTGTTATTCTGTGAGTAGATTGGCTTCATCCATTGCAATGCAGAGGTTTTTCATAAACAAAAACTCTATAACAATAGCACTTTTGAGGAAATGAGCCTGGAGATTTTAGGACTTCACAAGGGTTTTAGGATGTGACAATTACCCTTGGCTGAAAAAGACCACCTAGCTCTGTGAGTAATCCCCACTGGTGGTATTAATGTTACCCTAACATTTCTTTTCCTTTTTATCTTAAGTGCTTAGATTCCTCCCATTCTTCTACTATGTGAGTGGTTGGGAATATTTTGTTTGGTTTTGCATTTTTAGCCTATATTATTAGGTCTGCTTTTATATCTGTGGGGTGGTTTTTAATTTTGCTCTATCAATAGCCATCCTTGAGGTACTCAGAAATTTCAGACCTATTCTTTCTGCCTTATTTGGCCTAATAATGAAAACCAGATCCTTTTTAGATCTGTGCTTATGGAAAGTTCTCTTTTCCTCTGATTATTAGAATACTTTTCTTTTGATCTGTGTTTTGGCTGTAAACATCCAAAGTGTGTGTAGTAGCTGAGATGAAGGTAGTTGTTTCTTATACAGAGGTAATGATAATTCTCTCTCCTGAAAGTGTTCAGAGGTACCCATGGTTTGCCTTTACTTTTCTCTTGAACTGGTAGATCACAGTAATTTTTTGAGGAAATCCTTCAGGTCCTTTTCTCTTTTGCTACTCACTGCTACTCCAGATTTAGATTGGATATTAGGAAAAAAATTTCTTCCCCAAAACAGTTGTCAGGGCCTGTCCCAGGCTGCCCAGGGCAGTGGTGCAGTCACCATCCCTGGAGAGGTTGAAAAGCCATGGAGATGTGGTGCTGAGGGACATGGTGCTGTTGGGGCAATGGTTGGACTTGATGGTTGGTCTTTTCTAACCTTATTGGTTCTATGATTTTGAGCACACAGAACTGGAATCTGCTTTGCAGATCCTGCAAAGACAGAACAGCACCTTTCACATCCTCACTTCCCATGGTAGGGGAGGAAAATGTGCTTCGGGGTGTATTGATTTCTCTGGTTTTCTTCACCTCTGTTGCCATAGCAGTTCTTTTTATTCGTTTGTTTGCTTGTTTTTTAAATGTCCATTAAGCTATATGAAAAGGACCAATTTATTTTCACTGAGTTCTGTCTCAGTGTTTTCACTTCATCCCTAGCCCTTTGGCTTCTAAAGAGTACAATTTGCTATTGAACCAGACCTTCTCTCCATCCCTTGTAGGCATTTTCCTTAGCCTCTTGTCTGTGTTTTGAAGTGGTTATTTGTTTCCTTGCGTGGCTCCTTCTCCACAAGCAATAATATCTTTGTTAATATCAAAAGTTTATTTTACTTTGATGATTTTTTTTATCTGGGCACCGTTGTGTTTTGGATGCCAATTTGTTAATGGAAAGCAGTCTTCCCCCATCCCCCCTGCCCTAGTTACTTTGTCTCCCAGCAAATTATTGTGAAAAATGACAATGGCTGTTGCCTTTACTTCTTAAAAGAAGGGAAATACCAAACACTTAGTCTGTGTGATTCAGCTGAATCTGATTTCTAGGTTCAGAGTGCCATTCATATGCAAGTGACTTGGCTCGAGCAGGAGGGTGTGAGCCAAAACACTGTTCCCTAGAGGAGCCAAGGGCTCCCTTTTCTTCTGTGAAGAAACAAGAGTGTTTCTTAAATTTCTAGAAATGATTGCTGCAGTCTTACCTCATGAAAATTACAGCACTGCTTAAAGGAGACTTCTATCAATTCAGTTCCTGCTGTACAGCAGTTGGACCAAAAATAAGTAGCATTTTTATCAGTGAAGCATGCAGTGACTCAAAGCTGTGGAGCCTTCTTCTGTATTTTAAATCACAGAATCCCAGCAGGGTAGGAGTTGGAAGGAACCTCTGGGGTTCATCCAGTCCAACCCTCCTGCTCCAGCAGTGTCACCCACAGCAGTTGCCCAGGATCATCTCCAGCTGGATTTGGAATCTCTGCACACAAGGAGACTCCACAAGCTCTCTGGGCAGCCTGGCACAGGGCTCTGCACCTTCACAGCAAAGAAGTTTCTTCTCCTGCTCAGATGGAACCTGCTGGGTTCCAGTTTGTGCCCATTGCCCCTTGGCCTGGCCCTGGGCACCACTGAGCAGAGTCTGGCCCCAGCCTCTTGCCCTCACCCTTGAGCTCTTGCTCAGCATGGAGCAGCTCCCCTCTAGCTCTGCTCTTCTCCAGGCTAAGCAGCCCCAGGGCTCTCAGCCTTTCCTCCTGCCAGAGATGCTCCAGTGCCCTCAGCATCTTCCCACTGGACTCTCTCTCTAGCAATTCCTTGTCTCTCTTGAACTGGGGAGCCCAGAACTGGACACAAAATTCTTGCAGCTACCCAGTATTGTGAAATATTTAATGACTAGTTTAAAATGTATGGGGTTTATTATTTTTTTTTTTAGGTGAATAAACCTAATTCCTCTACAGAACAGATTTTACACTTTAATGAGGCTTATCCATAGATCTGTTTTGTTCCAGGTTTTCTCTTCGTGGCAAACCCAGACAAACTCAGGATTATCTTTAAGGGTTGTCCAGGAGGAATTCCTGTCTGTGGAACAAAAGAGACTGTAAGTTCTTGCCACTTACTCCAGTGCTGTTAGACATGAACTCTGGCTACAGCCAGAGAAATGCTGTCACTCATTGAAGGTTGTGATAATGATTCAAGAAGGAATTGCTGCATTCTTACTGCAGCACACACTTTATTTTTTGGTGCTAGTTAATATGTGGCCATTTGATTTAAAGAAGATAAATGGCTATGTTTCTCCTTTAACTAACCAGTTCATTAATTGGCTTGTTTTAGGCATTCCAGTATTCAGAAGCTGTTTAATGCTTTGTCTTCTGGGGAAAGATGCAGGGAGCTGAAAATATCTGCTGCCCTTCCCGAATTAGAGAGGTGAGAAATTACTTGAGTTTTCAGGGGATTGATTTGATCAGGAAACACAAACATATTTTGGTATATGTGATAGTCATCTAAAAATTTATTTAATTACTCTGCCTTCACATTAGATATTTTTCTTCTGAGATGAATTGATTCCTCCCTAGGAAGCATCTGTTTGACCTTTCAACAATCTTACTTCAGTCATTTCCCAGCTATTATTTATCTGAATGAAATCTTTTGGTCTTGATTGTAAGAAAATAAAACTTCTTTTCTATTTTTGAAAGGTTTCTGCAGCATTTTACAGTCAGCAGTGTCAGTCACCAGCCCATAATGAGAGCACATCTCCCTGTTTTACTGCAACAGGCAGAAATCATTCCTGATAGCAAAGCAGAAAGTGATAAGGTAAGGAAGCAACTCACCAACACTTCCTATCCCTGGTGTAGAATATTTGCCTAATACTGATATAGAATATTTATCCTGATACAGAATATTTACCAAATGTTGTGTCATTAGTTCTGTTGCAGGTGATGCAGGGAAGCACTGATGTCTGTTTAGCTTCCTCCTCCTCCTCTAGTACCACCAGTTCACACTGAACTTCAAGTCTGTTTCTTAGAATAAATTGTTCTGCTCTATTTTCCTGATTGCATTATTTAAATCTTATTTTTTTTTTTCATTTAAACAGTCTTTTGGAAGTGCTAATGGCCCTTCAGCCTGATAAAATAAAGGGAGAAAATAAAAATGAGGTGTTGATCTTCAAGTGAACAGTTTTCTCTACTAATGTCCAGAGAGAGTTAGCCCTAAAGCAGGAGCTTCTTTTTGTGAATTGCTGAATAATTTAACTGAATTGTTCTCTGGAACATAAAAGTCCTTTAAATAGCATGGAGATAGCACATGGTATTTAACATTTGCTGATATTATCTGTAGAACACTCAGTTCTCTATAGGGGCACTAACAATGTCAGACTTAAGGAGTGCTTTAAAGAGCATTTTCTTAGAAAATATTTCCCTGTAACTTTTCAGCATTTGAAATCTGCTGTAAGCCAGAAAGGCAAAGCAGTAGGAATATAGTTTTTCTCTTTGAATATTGCAGTGTGGTGGCAGACTTATTTCCTGGGATCTAGTTCAGAGATCATCCTGACACTTTAAGTATTAATTAATAAACCTTTATGAATGTTTTTAGATCTGATTTTATGGTTGGTTTAACTGTCTTTCTGTATGTTTAAAGAAAGAGAAAGAAAAAACCTTTTAGGTTGATATCAAGTTCTATAAAACATCTCAACTTAGTACCTCTGATTTTTCACTTCCCTATATTTATGAAGAATAATCATTTTCTGTGAGCATCTAAAATGGATTTTAGGATGAAAAGAGTCTGCAGATGACTATCTTCAAATATGATATACATAGAAACAGGAAGAGGTGATTTGTCTGTTAGGAGCAGGATGATGTGCAGTGTGATCACTGCTTTCCAGGGGGACACAATCTCTGAAGTCAAGCTCAGCTCAGGGAATTGTTTTAATTGTGTTTTCTCCAGGGCTCATTGACTTATTTATGTAGCACACTTTGGTATATAGTGTGGAAATATACATCTATATATATATACACACACATATACACACTTTGGAGAGATGCTCTTAGTGCTTTTCACTGTTTGTTTGCTGTGCTCCCTGTCTAAATACCACAAGAAATAGACCTCATGGAAGCAGAGGTGCTGTGTGTTGGGCTGTTAGAGCTGTAACTCTGCAGCCTTTTACCAATCCTACTCCAAACGCAGCTTGGCTGGAAGAAATTTTGTATATTGGAGGATCAGAAACCTGGAGTTGCTCTTTATTTGCCAGGACTGACATACACCATCACTTTTGGAACTGTTTGGCTCCAATACTGTTCTAGATTTTGAATGTACCCTTTCTATCATAGGACAGCAGATGCAGAGAGGTTCTTCTCCCCTCTCCTCTGCCCTGGGGAGGCCCCACCTGGAATCCTGTGTCCAGTTGTGGGCCCCTCAGCTCCAGAAGGATAGGGAGCTGCTGGAGAGAGTCCNATTTGCATTCCTCCTTACAGTGCAGACTAAATTTTAATGTAAAGGCTTTGATAATGCTGTTTGCTGGATTTGTTAACTATCCTCTCACTGTGTTTAAGATCTGAAAACCAAGAGAATAAACATCTTTCTAAAATGATGCCTACATGAGTAATGGCATAAAGACAATTACACTTCTACGTCGTCCTGCTGTTTCTGTAGCTAGTGTCACTTAATTTTGTCTTTAGGCATCAGATGATATCAAAAGAGAAGCCTTGTGTGTGTGCAGTTGTTGTAGGTCATTCCTGGTGTTCAAGTTGCCTCCCTCCTTATCTCTTCTCTGTCTCCCAGGTGGTGATCACCATCCTAAGTGGTCTGCCAGGATGTCGCTGCAGCGATCTCTGCGCTTTCCTTGTCACTTTTCACAAGGAGCAGGGCAGGTTTGTGCAGTTCTGATTTTACAGTCCAAAGCAGTGGTTATACCAATCACCAAAGAGTAGTCAGCATGAAGGAAACTGTCAATATTTCACTTTATTTTATATCCCAGGTTCTAATTTGTAAACAGATGTGTTTCATCAGAATAAATCCTGTAAGTATTATGAAGCACCTTAGTTGTACATTACTGTAGGGTAGGGTATATTCCTTCAGTTCTATTACTTTAGCTGTCTAATTTATCTGTATTATAGCAGGTAGAGTTGTCCTTAGATTTTAGGCATTTAGGCAAGAGAAATAGCAGAGGAGATTTCTTTGTTGATATTCCATACTAATAATCCCACTGTAGATCTATGATGTGTGCCTGGAACTATCTCACTGGTGCTGCAAACAGTTAAGAATAATCTTAAAAGGGCCAAATAAATCCTGCCTTAAGCACATCTGGAAGTCATCACCACTTGAAGGAAATGGGTAAAGAGCTTCCACTTATTGACTTGTGGTACTGAGTATAAAATGCATTTTTCTTGAAGAAAAGACTTTACTAACAGTCCTTGCTACAGCATTGTTTTTAATCTGCCCTGACTTCTATTCTACAGTAGCAAGAGATATATTCAGGACATCTGTTGTATGGCAATAAGATAAATCTACTGTAGGAATTTGCTGTTCTGTGTGTTGATATAGCTTCTGGAAAATCAAAGGAAATTTTATCCTTTTAAATCTTGCAGCCAAACACCTTCATATTTAATCATAGTAAAGTTCTGGACTGAGTTTTTGTATTACTTATAACTCAGTGTCTTGATATTAGTAAACTGATGCAGAACAGTTTTGTGGTTCTCTTTCTAGGGCAAACATGTAAGGTGACTTTTCAGTCTTCTGTAATAATATTTCATGATGATTTTCCTTCAAATATCATTACATTTTCTTTTTGCTGTGAAATATTTTCATGCCCAGAATCTTTTGAACTGGATTCCTGTAACTTTTGTTTACTGCATCACTCCAAAGATCAGAGTTACTCATATGATGTGCCACTTTGCAGAAGCTGTTGAACATGGTTTTAGTTAAAAAAAAAAACAACCAACACAACAAAACAGCAACAAAAGCTTTTGGCAGTGATGTAAAGAACATGCTTATGCTGGAAATGCCAGAAAGCCAAGTCAATTCCTGTTCCCCACGTGCTGTGAGCAATGTGAACCTTAGGCCTTGTCAGATTTAGTTTTGGTCTGTTGATTCAAAAGAAGATGATGACAGAAATATGATGTCACTGAACATTAACTTCTTTCCTTGTTGTTTTTGGTTGTTTAGGTGGATAGTTTATCGCCAAACCCTGGATAGTCCTGAATGTTTCAGTGCAACTCACTTCCAACGTTACCTCTCCAGCCTCCTGGAGGCTCAGCAGAACCACAGCATCAGGCACTCCACTTATGCTAAGAAGAAGAAACGTCTCTTGGTGGTCTTGCAAGGGTAAATGCTTGAAACCATTTGGATTGTTGCAGAGAATAAGGGATATTCTCTTTCCTTTTCCTGTTTCCAAGCTGTTTGTAAACTTTCCCCTCATCCTGTAGGATGTTTGCAAAGGCCTGGAGTGAAAGGACAAGGGGCAATGGTTTTAAATTGGAGAGGAGTAGATTTAAACTGGACATTAGGAAGAAGTTCCTCCCCACGAGGGTGGTGGAACACTGGCCCAGGTTGCCCAGGGAGGTGGTTGAGTTCCCATCCCTGGAGGCATTCCAGGTGAGGCTTGCCAGGGCTCTGGGCAAGCTGCTCTAGTTGGGGATGTCCCTGCCCACTGCAGGGGGGTTGGACTAGATGAGCTCCAGAGGTCCCTTCCAACCCAAACCATTCTGGGATTCAAGACTGACCGTGATTTATGGCTTCCTAAAAGAAGTTTTCTTGCCCTTTCCAGCAGTGTCTTAGACTGGTTTTAAGTGCCACTTTATTGCAGCTATGTGTGGTTTGGTTTTGTCCTCACCCCAGAGATCCTAGATAGAGAGAGATTTGCCCTTGAAGGGCAAATGAGACTTCTTCATGCTGGTTGTCTGTCTTGAAAGCCATAGATTTAAATGGGAGCACTAGCTAATTATAGATTTTCCAGTCTTTTTGGGTAGCTGAGTGTTGGTATAGACAGCCTTGAAGTAGCTAGAGTTCTGTAAATGATTCATTAACTTGATAACTGACAGCACAAGTTGTGGATTTTTGAAATAAACACCTGGAATAAAAACCCAGGTTCACCTCAACTTTGCTATCAGACAGAAGTGGAGTAATGATAAAAAATTGGACATGTTAATTATAGAAGCAGGCTGAAAGTGGAATGCTGATAAGTGAGTGGTGTTGCTTTTGAATTTCTTTTTTTTTTCTTACTTGAATCATACTTAGTGCTTAATGTGCTTGTGTTACATGAGGTTTTTTGTGCCTCCAGAAAGCTGGACTTCTCAGTTTTTCAGTGCAAAGTTCATGCTGCTTTTCTGTTTTGAGTGTTGCTTGCAGTCAGCTGAATTTCTCTGGATTTGCCAAGCTTTGATATGCTTTAGCACCATTTTGGGAGGATTTCTTAGAAACCTTCTTGCAAGCAGTTGGTTTTTGTTCCTGGATGTTGAAGTGTGTCATTCCATTTCTCTGAAACTATATTTCATTTTGTTCTCTTACAGATACACTGATGTTATTGATGTTGTCCAGGCTTTGCAGACTCATCCTGACCCAGATGTGAAGTCCTCTTTCCTCATTGGAGCAGTTAATACTTGTGTAGAGCCACTGAGTTGCTATATGGAACACAGGTATACTTAAAGATATTTTTACGAGTTGGAAAATAGTGAAGTAGGTTAATGACATTAGTTTTATAATAAATAGAGATATGTGATAGTTAAAGGCTACTGAGCTATCAAAAATCTCACCAAACTGCTAGGTAATCCCTCTGGGGTGGACTTGGTAGTGCTGTTTGGTTTATAATGATAGTACTTGGTTTCCACTAGGTATTTATAATATTAATAAAACTTCAGCTTGTGGAATAATGAACAAAGATGGTCATTAACATACTGTTTAAATACATTACCTTTTGGCAAAGGACTTTAGATTTTACAAAGAGTCATCTGTCCTGTTGTCTGCTTTTAAACTTATTCTTTGTTACAGTCTTCTTGTGAGCTGAGGCATGGGTCTCAGTGTGGGTTATTAGTTGTGTCACTATTTGTGGATATTAAATGAAGCCTTTCCACATTTAAAACACAGAAGTGATGGGAAGCAGTCCCCAGTTCTGTTGAAGAGAATGACAAAGCACGGAAGCAAAAAGCATTGCAAGTATTAGCATCTGATATATCCTGGGTTACTGCAGAGGCAGGGTGGGGAGGAAATGGTAGCAAAGCCAAGTCACTGACATTTTTGGTTACTATTTCATAGCATATGTGTGTGCTTTGCACTCCAACAAACATGGAATTCATTTCCTAGACCTGTAAAATTTCTGATGCTGAAGTTTTGCAGTAAATGCCTTGCAGCTGATGTGAGAAAAGTTGAAGGAGTTGCAGTGTTCAGAGCTGCTAGCATTGCTGCTGGTGGTGATCAAAGTCTGTGCATCACAGCCCAGAGGTGAAATACCCAGTCATGCTATAAATTGCATGCCTTAAACTTCCTAACTCTTTTTAAAACATGCTAGTCAATAAATAGACACTGCCTTACTGCTTCTCTCTGTCTCCCTGACAGAGATTGTAAATAAATAATAAAGGCTACATAAAATATTGGTGGATTGGTGCTGGAGTTGCTGTTTCAACTTGTTCTTTCCATAATTATAGGAACAACAAGTTCCATATCTAGGGGTGTTTTTTTAACTTACTAAGGTGTAACTGCTCATGGCACTGAGGAGTATTTATAGCAGCAGGAGCTGGCAATGCTTTGACTAACATTGTTTCTGTGCTGAAGTGCAGCAGCAATTGAAGGAAGAGGCTTAGCCTGTGCTAAGACTATTTGTGTCTCCCTTTGAAGTTTCTTCTGATAAGAACTTAGCAAGTAGCCACATACTGCCAATGACAAATCTTTCCCCTGGGAAGCTTTGGTGATTTCACTGTGTGGATTGAGTCGAGTGAATTCGAATGTCTGACTTCAAACTTTTGCAGTCAAGGCAATCAAACTTCTCTCCTGTCTCCAAGTTCCTTGCTGTAGAGATCCAGCTCTTTGCTGAGCCTCAGCTGAAGCTCTTTGCCATGTTGAGTAGCAAGCTAGGCCAGGGGAGAGGTAGCTGAAAGAGAACAGATAGAGTACTGTCTTTTCTCTGAAGCTTTTCAAAATCATCTTTTGTCTGACAGAACACCAGAAAATGGTATGCTATGTGCAGAAAGCATGATGTACATACAGTCTCTCCATCAAGAGTTCCAAGCATGTTTGGAATGCACAATTTTGTAGGGCAAGCTTAACATTCCTATTCTTTAAATAGGAATTAAAGAAGTATTGCAGCCTTTCTGATTTCCTAGAATACAGAGTAGCTTGTGTGGTGGGAATTAGCCCTTAAATCCATTAAAGAATTAAAACCATCTATTAAAAACATTCTTGGGGAAGAGCTCCTGAAAGGAATAACCTATAGAGATGTTCCAATTACATGGATTGAAGAAAGGAAACAAGAAAATGGGTTGGATGTGAAGACTCTAGCTGTAAGTGTCCAAAAGAATGTAAATGATTTATTTAAACAATAATATCCATTCTTGACATACAAACTTCTACTTTTTTTTTCAGGCTTCTTTTTCCCAAGTTCTTGGACCAATGTTCCCAAGGTATGTGTCACTTTTCTTGGAGTAGAGCTATACAGAACAAGGAGCTGAGCCGAATGGCCAAATAAATACCAAATAAAAAAGACAAACCAAACCTCAAAGTTACCTGATTTTAAAGTGCAGTTGTACAAATCTAATTGGATGAGAACTTGTCATTATTTGAGGAGGAGCTAGAAAGTCCTTAGGACAAGCATAGCTCATTTTCTTATGGTCCAAACAGTGAAAGAAGGGAAAAATACCAAAGCTTAGAAGAATGTTCTTTGGCAGTGAATTATTTCTGCAAGTTTTTGTCATCTAGTGTTCAGATAGAAAAATGTGACATGAGACAGCCCTAGAGGTCTGTTGCTGTAAAGCAAATTGTCTCCTATGAATAGGGGCAATTTTTGTGCTAAAAGGTTCAAGAGGAAAAGTATGCTTTGAACTGAGCTGTGGTACACTCCTCAGCTTGCCAAAGAAACGTGGAATTGTTTTACTTGTGGAGTAGAGAATTTCCTTCTGCATAATTGAGACTTAATTTCTGGTGCAGCTGCAATATTTAGAATCATAGAATTGTTTAGATTGGAAAAGACCTTTAAGATCATGAAGTCCAACCATTAACCAGCACTGCCAGGTCACCACAAAATCCTATCCCCCAACACCACATCTCCATGGCTTTTCAACTCCTCCAGGGATGGTGACTCCACCACTACCCTGGGCAGTCTTGGACAGGCCTTGACAACCTTTTTGGGGAAGAAATTGTTCCTATTGTCCAACCTAAACCTCTTCTGGCACATCATGAGGCCATTTCCTCTTGTCCTGTTGCTTGTTCCTTGGAAGAAGAGACTAACCCTCACCTCACTCCCACCTCCTTTCAAGGAATTGTAGAGAGTGAGAAGGTCTCCCCTGAGCCTTCTTTTCTCCAGGGTAACCAACCCCAGTTCCCTCAGGTGCTCCTCACAACACTTGTGCTCTAGATCCTGTGAGACACATCCCCTTTGAGAGACACTTGTCCTGCTGTTTTTATGTGTCTTGCATCTCAAGATCCCTGTTTGTGTTCCTGTAGCATCAGTGTTGTACTGGGCATTGCCCCAAGCTGAAAACAGACACTTGCAATGCAGGTGTAAGGAAAGACAATATGATTGCAGGCAATTAGGAATGAATGAATTAGATCTTTGAGGGTTTACCTTGTCCACATAACTAGCTTGCAAATTTGGGGGATGAGTAGATTTAGCCTTTTGCTGCTGTTCTTCTGGGTCCGTTCTCCTGTGTGACTTTGTGTGTCACGAAGGGCTAGCCATGCATGTTAGCAACATGACCTCATTCCATAAGTGACACTTTCTGTTTGGAAAGCCACAAAATTAACAAATGGAGGAAGACCAGGGAGAACTGATAAAGCCTTGAGCAGAGTGACCAAAGTGAACAATCTGGCTTCATCTCTCCCTTGCATACTTGTTTAAACCTTTCCCCGAAAATCTTGCCATCATCTGTGTACTGTAATTTCCTTTTGTCTCATTCCTAATAAATATGCCTTTTTTCCACCCTCCTTTTCATGCACAGAAGCTATAAGATGACACTTTACTAGTCTAAAGGGACATTGACATCTCTTGTGTTGTATATGAAGTGATTTTATGGATTAAGACATCACCATTGTTTCCTATGCTCATTGTACATTTGGGAGCTAAAAGGATCCGTTATTTCTATAAAACATACATATTTTTAATCAATCCCTCCTGTTTCTTCACTGCTTCTATTGAAAAGACCATCCCCCAGGCTGCAAAGATTGTTTTTCTTTCATTTCAATGAGTGTATAAGTAGTGAATTAAACAAAACTGGGTGGTCTTCAAAATGGAGTAGAAACAGAGATGGCAGTGACAATTTAAATAGAAAAAGGTCAAAAATATGTGTTACTAAAGCATCTTCCAAGTTCTCAGAAAGCTTTCTTTCTCCTGGATTGCACTAGCTGTCAGTCAGTTCAGTATCATGGATTGTTGCCTGCTAACCCAAGGCCAGTTTTTGTAGGATGCTGGCACCTGGGAGATTTCTGCATAGGTGAGGGCAAGGCTGAAGCTTGCAGGTTGCCCAGACTCTGAGCAGTCTTCTGTTACTTCCAAGGTTGTGTGGGAGTTTCCAGGCAAGGATGACAGCTAGTACCCAAAAGCTGTTCCCCTTAGACAAGCACAAATGAAGTAGAGGTTGCTGGAGAAAGAGTATGGGTGATGAGCATGAGACAAGATGCACAAGTTTCTGATTTGCTGGGTATTTTTATTCCTTGAATCTCTTTCTTGATGTTGAGCTGTGCCAGCTTAGTCCTTGACAGTCACCTGCTCTCTCTGAGGCATAGAGCTTCTAACTGTAATGTAGCATTTATCCTATTCAGCCTTTTCCTTGTTCTGTGGCAGCCTCACAGAAAGGTATAACTGTGGGTTTATTTTTAAACTTTAATTAAACTTGACTTTTAAATGAATATCCAGTTTGGGAATATTAAAGAAAAAACCCAACCCACTGTGTATAGCACACTCACAATGTTGGTGGTTGTTGATTAGCTTATTCCTACTTCTCATCTTAACTGCATGATCTAAATCATCATTTCAAGCTGGTGTGTGACTGAAATTTCTCAGGGTGCTTGCTGTTGTCCATCCTCCTCTGCCCCATGTGTGAAGTTAGATAGGCTGCTGGGGTTTTGCTGGCCAGGCAAGAGATGAAATGCTTCTTGCTTGCTTGGTTATTGATTGGTATTTTTGGTTAGTTCTGTTAATGCAATGAGATAGAAGGAAGAGAAGAGAAGAATGGCTGCTGTATTGGTCATTTATTAGTCACTGTTGCATACCTGAGTTCTGTGAATTTCCTTGTGAGTTCTGTGATTTCCTTGCACAGGGCTGGTGAGTAATGTGATTTTCACAAGCCATGCAACAGAGCAGAAGCATCCACTCCTTATGCAACTGCAGAGCCTGATCCGAGCAGCAAATCCTGCTGTTTCCTTCATCCTGGCAGAAAATGGAGTTGTAACAAGGTAATGTCAATCACTGTCCAGTCCCTGTCACATGCACTTGGAAACTTGTATTCTCTTCTTTTGCTCTGGGAACTTCTACAAAGGAGATGCAGGTTTTTCTTCACTGCTTCTCATGCAAAAAGCATTTTACCTTTACACTTAGTCATGTAAATATAGGGATTAGGAAGTGCATGTTTTTGTTGGCAGACTATGGCTTATGTTGCTGTTACTAGCATAACTAAGGGAAAAATACTCTTTAATTTTACTGTGATGAACACATTCTGTGGTATGGAGGTAGCAAACAGACAGAGGCCATTTTATTGAACTTATAAAATGAAGACAATCTTCATCTTTCTCTCTTTTACAGGAATGAGGATATTGAATTAATTCTCTCAGAAAGCAGTTTTTCAACTCCTCAGATGATGAGAGCTCGATATTTAATGTATCCTGGCTGGTGAGTATCTAGACTGAGGGGAAAAATTAAAGCTGTTTTTGTAATTAACTGGAAGATTAAAAAGTCTCACTAACTTTATTTATTTAATTTTTTCCCCAAGACTACTCATTTGGAACAGGCAATAGCTTTGTAAATCATTTTTAAAAGCCAGCTGATGAGTTTTCTTAGTAGATACACTCTTGATCTCCTTTTATGGGGGGAAAAAAAGATCCTTTCTGGACACCCTTTAAATCAATGGCAAGATTACTGTTGCTTTTCAGAAGAATAGAGAAGAATCCTGTGGGAATAAGCTGGGAAGGATTGGGCTGGGTGAGGTCAATAATGACTAGGGTAATTTCATTCTGACAGCTCTTCAGCCCTTACTGGAATGAACTTGCTATGTCAGCCTAGCTATTAGCACAACAATTATTCATAAAACCCAGCAAGCTTATTGACAGTCTTGGCAGAGGCCAAGGGCACAATGATACATGGTACCAAGCTTTCCATTTCAGACTGAGGGATATTTTTCCTGCTTTCAGGGTTCTCTACACATCTTGTTGCAGTTATCTGTGTTGCACCTCTTTGGCAGAGAATGTAAACCTGTCAGCAGTTATAACTGCTGCCTGACTGTGTTCCAGTGCTGGAAGCAGGATTTATTTACCATACCTTGCCAGTCCTGGCTGTACATCTGTCTTTTGATTCCTAATTCTTGCTCTAAACTGGATGCAAAAGTAAAGGCTTCTACAGTAAAGTGACACAAAGCTTGGGAATGTCAGAGCTTCTCCTGGATTGCATGGAGCTAAAGGGTGAGAGAGAGAGAAAGCAGGAAAAGGAAGTATTTCAAACTTTTGGACAACTGTTAATCTGTTTGATGAGAGGATACAGAAATAGTGTGTAAGACATAAATTGCAGCAGGGAGAGCATGGAAAGCATCCACTTTTTTTGCTTTGAACAACCTAATGCTGTTAACATCACGTTTTCATCAACGTCTTCGAAAGGAATGCTTAGTAGTTTTTCTTCCTACGAGCAGCACTTAATTGTGATGAAATCAGAGAAGCCTGTTAGCTGAGAATCACAAGCAGGTGTGTTTTCTGTGTGCTGAAGGTGTATGTGTGTGTGTTTTTTGTCTTAAGGTATGAAGGCAAATATGGAGCTGGCTCTGTCTTCCCTCCCATGGTTCAGATCTGTGTGTGGTTTAATCGTCCTCTAGAAAAAACACGATTTGTGACCAAGTGCAAAGGTACAAATGAACTTTGACTGACTCGAAATCTGAGCTTGAAATCCTGAGGAATAGTAGGGAAGGCAGGCACTGACGTAGCACAGTTATTGGATTACTGCTGAAGTAAACTTTTAATTGAAAATTCAGCTTGCTTTCTTTCAAAGTACATCAAATTATCTTCTTTAGTTGTCTGCTCTGGAAAATTGACCCGTGAGTTTGTTCAGATGAAAAGAAAACCTAATTTAATTTTTGGTTTCTAGAGACTTAAGACACTAATCTTCATATGTTTGCTTTTTACTTTCTGTTTAATTTTATTTGGTAGTGTTGAAATGCAGTTTAGAAGTGACCAGCAGTTTCTACTCATTATGCCAAATAATTCTTTGTAGTTACTAGAAAATAGGCTCAACTCTGTTAGGCTAGTAGAGTAGATCTATAATCATGCCTTTCCTTCTTTCCTTAGCAGAGCAGTGTTAAGGAGCACCATTTTACTTTCCACACACACTGTAAGCCTTCCTTCTGCCAAACACATGTTCTTTCCCACCTACCCCATAGCTAAGAAATGAGAACATCTAGAAATGTTATGTAGTGGGGCTCTGGGGGACACTGCAGCCTTTTCCCCTCAAGCACTAGGATGTGGATTAGAGACCTGTAGCATAGGTCTGACCAGAAGATACACTGAGGAGAATTAAAAATAAGGGAGATAATCTCTTTGTCTTCTGTTTCAAACAGCAATTAAGTCATTGCTCAAGCCAAGCCCTTTTTCTGGAAACATTTATCACATCATGGGCAAAGTTAAGTTTTCAGGTAAGGGCACATTACTGCTTACAGAGTCATGGAATCATTTTGGTTGGGAGAGAACTTTAATAACATCAAGTCCAAAAAATTAACCCAGCACTGCCAGGTCACCACTCAACCATGTCCCTCAGCACCACATCTCCATGGCTTTTCAATCCCTCCAGGGATGGTGACTCCACCACTTCTTTGGGCAGCCTGGGCCAGGCCTGGACAACCCTTTTGGGGAAGAAATTGTTACTAATGTCCAACCTAAACCTCCCTTGGTGGAACTTGAGGCTGTTTCCTCTTCTCCTATTGCTTGTTCCTTGGGACAAGAGACCAACCCCTACCTGGCTCAATCCTCCTGTCAGTAGTTTTGTCTTGTCTTGTGGTAGCACTGCATGTCTGTATGTTTGAAAACTTTTATGTACAGTGTTCTGTCTACACAGATGTGCTGATATTCAATGAGATTAGCACTTCTCAGGACATTTCTTTCTTCTGTCTTCTCCTTGTTAGATTCTGATAAAGTGATTGAAGTCTGTCACAACACAGCATCCAACTCACTAAGCCTGGTGCCTGTTCAGGAGGGACCAACTCCTCCTGATTCAAGAAGTGATAGCAGAGATTGCAGCAGCCAACAGGAGTGTTTCCTGGTCTTCATTGGCTGCTCTCTTAAGGAAGAGGATATAAAAGATTGGCTCAGAGAAACTGCCAAACAGGTTTGTGGCATGTTTACTTCTCTGCGATCCATTTGGCCTTGCTTAACAGCGAAAGGAGGAGTCCAAGTGTCTGAAAAGATCTCATCATTATTTTTATTACTGTTGTTATTTTTATTATTGTTATTATTAATCTCTTCTACCAAGGTATTGCCATTCCAGGATGTAAATGTATTTCAGGCAGAGCACTAACAGTTTGCAAATGCGTATCAGAATTTGTGTAGTGTTTCCATATCTGCTCCAACTTATTGATGGATTGATCTGCTCTTGAGCTCTTGAGCAAATGGACCATGGCCAGAATAAGCACAAGTTGATTGCCAAAAGCTCAAGTGTAGCATGAAATAAATCTTCTTGAAGTACCTAAAACACTGCAAAGCTGAAAACTAGTTTTGATTCACTAAATTAAACCTCCTTGGAAGTAATCCACTGAAATGGAGCATATAGATGTTTGGGGGTTTTTGTCTTTTCATTTTGTCTTGCTTAATTTGTCAAGTGTAAGGCTATGTAAGACTTCATGTATTTGTGCATGGCTAACATGCCTGGGCTATAGAATTGTTTAAAATACTTTGAGAATTTGTCATACCTACTGGTGCTTTATGTAAGATCACTTAATTCTTACCTCTGTTTTCAGGACATAGTTGCGAGTGCCTTAATGTAATTGAAGAATTCTGTCTAGAAATTCATTCTTTTAAATCCATGCTTCTGAAAGGAGAACTTCTGTGGCAGCCTTGAGCATGCTCCCATGTGATCAGAGATTTCACTGCTCTTAGCCATAGTTTCAAGGAAGAATTTTCCTGTTTCGTGGCTTGGGTTTGGTTTTAGTGGATTTTTTTGCTTGCTTGCTTCGTTGTTTTGGTTTAGTTTTAGGTTGTTTTCCTTTTTTTTTAACGTAACTAAATGATAGTATCACATTGTCACTCAGTAGGTGTATAACTGAGCTCTGATTCTTCATGCAGAAACCTCAAAGGAAAGCCCTGAAAACCAGAGGAATGCTAACCCTTCAGGAAATAAAAACCATTCATGTAAGTAGAAGCAATTAATAACAAGCCCTTCTTTTGGCTGATATTCTCCTAACTATCCATTTGAATGACAGAGCACCTCCCCTCCCTGCCATCACAAGTGTGCTGAGCACTAAATTATTACAGCACTTACTGTCTTTTCATACACTTGACACACAACTGAGCCTCTCCAGGAGGGATTTGAGATAGAAATCTTGGTGTTCTCTTAGAGTTAGCTCTGAAAATAGGGGAGGTGTTAGGATGTTAGACAAGGATATCCTTTTGTTACTGCAATGGTCTTTCCCCCAGGCACAGTCTGAAAATCACTTGTGGTCTTCTGTGGCCCCTGGTGCCATAACTGTGCCGACAGCAGAGGGAGCATTAAACTNATCTGCTATCCTGTTTTTATCAGCGCACATGGAAAAGGCGCTGAGGAGGAGTGTGAGTGGAGCCCTCCCTGGAGCTTCGTTCGCGAAGCCTAGCCATACATTGGTCTTTCCCCATCTTATCTCCCTGTTTTCTGCTGTGCAGGTTGTCACTTGCAAATTAGGATCCCACATGCCTAATCCTGCCCTCTCCAATGCCCTTTAGGTTGTAAGTGCTGTCTCTGGAGTTGAGTTCCCAAGAGTTTGCTGTGTTTATGATTAGTGTTGCTGCACCTAACTGCCCTGTGGATGTCATTTGTCATACTATCTTTTCAGAGTGCTCCTTTACAGCCAGAAGCCATACCTTCCTCCCTGGCTGTTAAGTTCAACAGAAGGAATTTTTCTTGTATCTATTTATTACAAAAATTTATTAACATTTTTTTTTTATTATGAAGATGGTGAAAGATTGTCCCAGGTTGCCCAGAGAGGGAGTAGATGCCCCATCCCTGCAACCATTCCAGATCAGGTTGTTGGGGCTCTGAGCAACCTGCTCTAGTTGGAGATGTCCCTTCTGACTGCAGGGAGGGTTGGACTAGATGACCTTGAAACAAAACCACTCTGTGGTTCTATTTAAGTTTGTTAAGACTGTCTTTAAGCAGTGTTGAGTTTTAAAAGTTTGATGTATGTTGTATTCTTTCCTAATATAGGTGAAACGCCACTTGGATCCACTTCCAGCTGGTTATTTTTACAATGGGACTCAATTTGTGAATTTTTTTGGTGACAAAATGGATTACCATCCATGTATCCTTCAAAATGGGGGGAGGGGGGGGTGTTTGAGGAAGGTTTTCAGTAGGCAAGAGGCTGTGAAAATGTGAAATGCAGGCTGTCAGAGTTGATGATATGATGAAGAGCCAGTTTGGTTTGCAGGTGGTAAAATGGAGTGAAAAGGTGTTTTGTTCCCTAAATCTGTGCATGGCTACTTGCCATTTAAAGCTTAGTGTAAAAACACTTTTTTTTTCTTTCCCCCAGAGATATGATCTAAAAAAGGAGAATAGAACCAACCAAACAATCCCCAAACTGTACATGAGCTCACCCAGAGAATAATTTATGAACCACAGCTAGTCAAAGAAATATGTTTCCAACCAAATAGTGCTGTAATATTGCTTAAGGCCTGCTCAGGACTGATAAAACTTGCAAATGAATCTATTTTTGTGCTCAGGCATGTGCGTGCACACACTCAAGGAAAAACAATCGGGGTTGGTTTAGGGTTTGACTACAATATCCTTTATTTTCTGCCACATATTTTGTCTGGGAGTTGATGTGAAAGGTTTGCTCTCATTTTGTAACTCTGTGTAGGAAAAGCCTTGCTGGAGGTCTTTTCCAACCCCTAACATGCTGTGATTCTGCCTGTGGTCCTCCTAGTCATATCATAGAATCCTAGAATGGTTAGGGTTGGAAGGGANCTCCAGAACTGGACACAGTATTCCAGAGGAGGTCTCACCAGAGCTGTGCTGACAGTAAGTGTCCCTGAACTGGCTCATCCTTCAAACCTGCATGGCCTTCCCTCTAATGAACCCCTATTTGCACAAACATTATTCCTTAATTTTTCCAAATCAGTAATGGACCAGTTCATGAATGATTACTTGGAAGAAGCCAACAGGGAGATAGAGAAGTACAACAGAGAGCTAGAAGAACAAGAGGATCATGATCTCTTTGAGCAGAAGACATAAGCACGTGCGTCCTGTGCGTTTCTGAAGCACCTGCTGTCAGTAACCAAAAAAAAAATGCTGTTGTCCTTGCTGGTTAACTAGGAAATTAAGTGAAATGTCAGTTTTTCAGCACTCCTTGTAAAACTATGAGATCATTCCTGTAAGGTTGGCATTTTAATATGGTAACTGCTTAGCTGTTTGTACTGTCAGGTTCGCTTCCACTTCACCTTAATTCCAGACTGTAAAAAAGCATCACATGGAATCTTGGGCTACTAGTGGAAACTTCTTTTAAAGAAGAAGAGGAAAAGAAGCAAAACCTCTTATTTCCTAACAGGTCAGAATGGGATTGTGGAATTGGGCTGTTGTGCAGATGATCAAACCACTTCAATCTCTGGGTCTCCCTTGAAACTTGTTGCCCATGAGCTTTGATGAGCAGTGTGGGGGATTGGGGATGTTCCCAAAGCGAGAAATGGGGGAACATCTAATAAACTCAGATGAGTGCCTAATCCCACAGCTCGTAGGGTGTTCCCAAGGCAAGAAATGGGAGAGCAGTTAAATATCTTGGAAGATGTTAAGGTGTTCCCAAAGCCAGAAATGGGGGGATGCTTGAAAATCCTAATCCTACAGCTGTGAGAGTGTTCCCAAAGCGAGAAATGGGGGAACAACTCAAAAAACCTTGGAAGAGTGCCTAATCCTACAGCTCTTAGGGTCTTCCCAAAGTGACAAATTGGGGAACTCTTCAAAAAGCTTGCAAGATTCCTAATCCCTCTGCTGTGAGAGTGTTCCCAAAGCGAGAAATGGGGGAACAACTCAAAACCTCAGAAGAGTGCCTAATCCTACAGCTCTTAGAGTGTTCCCAAAGTGACAAATGGGGGAACTCTTCAAAAAGCTTGCAAGATTCCTAATCCCTCTGCTGTGAGTGTGTTCCCAAAGCGAGAAATTGGGGAACACTTCAAAATCTAGGAAGGTTCTTAATCTCACTGTTGTGTGTTCCCAAAGCGAGAAATTGGGGAACAATAAAAAACCCTCAGAAGAGTGCCTAAGACTGCAACTGTTAAGGTGTTCCCAAAGCAAGAAATGAGGGAATGCTTTAAAAGCTTAGAAGAGTTCCTCATCTCACAGCTCTTAGAGTGTTCCTAAAGTGAGAAGTGGGGGAATGCTTAAAAAACTCAGAAGAGTTCCTAATCCCACAGCTTTTAGGGTGTTCCCAAAGCGAGAAATGGGGGAATACTTAAACTCAGAGAAGTACCTAATCCTACAGTTGTTTGGCTGGTCCCAAAGCAAGAAATGGGGGAACAATTAATAATCTAGGGAGATGCCTAATCTTAGAGCTGTTAGGCTGTTCCCAAAGTGAGAAACAGGGGAACACTTCAAAATGTAGGAAGATTCCTAATCTTAGAGCTGTTAGAGTGTTCCTAAAGCAAGAAGGGGGGGAATGCATCAAAAACTCAGAAGAGTTCTTAATCCCAGAGCTGTTAGGGTGTTCCCAAAGCAAGAAAGGAAAGCAACACTTAAAGAACTTGGAAAAATACCTAATGCTACAGCTGTTAGGCTGTTCCCAAAGCGAGAAATGGGGGAACAATTCAAAAGCTAGAATTCCTGATCCCAGAGCTGTTAGGCTGTTCCCAAAGCGAGAAATGGGGGAACACTTGGGCAAGGGGACAGTGTGTCTTGTAACCTCTGCACAGTTTGAATCTGCAGTCCAGATTTTGACTTTTCTAAAGAAAAGGTATTTATACATTTCAGGGTAAAAGGAGATAAGTGGAGCTATCTTGCTTTCTTCCTAGTGCTGTTATTGGTGGTGTAGAAAAGACATGGCACAAAGAATTCTTACTTCAGTCCTAAAAACTAAGTGAAGCAAGAGAAGAGGGAGCTTCTTTAGCTAAAGAATTCCTTTTTGTGGCAATTGAGTTACTTCCAAAGGTAAAAAATGAAATGGGAAAGAACTTGGGAAGCTGTCAGAAGAATTTGCACGCATAACATTTCACTAAACTGATAACACCAGGTTTTAAGCACTTGCAACCTTTTAGTTACTAAAACTTTATTATAGAGTTCCTAGAACCTTTAGAGTTCCTAAATGATATCATAATAGGAATTCTGGCAACTTGACCTTTAACTTCATTTAGTGCAATTTTAAGGGAGACTTTGTACATCACTGACTGAAGCATTATAAGGTGCTCCAGCAGCTACTTAATTATTGAAGCTTATTTGAATAAGCAGATTATTGTAACATGCTCTGTGTTCAGTATTTAGTCAAGTGAAAACAATCCTGGAGGAATTCTTTATTTTTCTGTTCTTTTGCCTTAGGAACAGCTTAGTCTTTTAGTACAAGTGCAGCTTTTCTTTTTGATCAGATATATGTAAGAAACAGGATGAGTAATTTCTTAGAGTTCACTGAAGATACTAACAGCATGTCCACACAGTCTCTTTCTGTGGCAGGAAAATGAGATTTAACTCCTGTCTTCAATCTTAAGGCTAGATAAGGTTCTATGCTTTACTTAAAAAATACATATTTTTTACCTTTGGAATGTGAAATGGCTTTAATTTCAATAAGCCTGTCAAAAAATTTAGGTAGCTTTTCAGTCCATGTTGCTACTAGCTGGCTCAGTGCCTGCACTGTGGTGGTTACACAGTGCAGAGGTGGAATTCCAGGTGCTGCAAGTTAGGATAGAGACATTGCTAAGGTTTCATTCCTAGCTTTCCTACTAGATTTAAAAAGGTGTCTGAATTTAAGAAGTTTATCTTTTTTGTTTGTTGGGTTGTTTTATTTTTTGCACACCATGAGACTTTATGATAAACTCCTTGTATCTTGTTGAGGTGCAGTAAAAGCCAATGGTTAGTTTGTGTTTCTAGGCTTTCAGGGGTCACCCCTAGTACAGGTAGAGAGCATCATGATAAAGGCTCATGAGTTTATCTATGCATGGCTATACTTTAGTCTTAATATCCTGTAGTGCCTGGTAGAATCAAGGTAGCTAGCAGTGGGTTTGAGGGGCTAGCAAGCAGGTGTTTACAAACTAAGTCCAGTTGGTTGCATGAAACTCTTGATCAGACCAGGATTTCTTAAAAGAGGACCAAATCCTGGTGGTAAACACTGCAATAAAAAGGGGCATTAAAAAATCCTTCACCAAGAAGTTCTTTGCCAATGAACTTAGTGTAAAGGCAGCCTGCTCCTCTTTCCGTTGTCTAACCTGCAAAGCCATATCTCTATAGAGTAGTGGGTGAGGGATGCCACGGCGGAGGAGAGGACATCATCGAGGCCTTGCCTCCACCTGTGACTTCCTAACAGAGTAGATGGAAGTGCAATTGATGGAACCCTAGATGAAGATGCTGTAGCTTGGTTTTGCTCTGCTGAACTCTTTTTTAAGGACTTCCAATTTGTGCAGCTCTCAAAAAGAGAAAGGTCAGTGGGGTTAATGCACTTGGGGTCAGTGTAGCCAGTGGTGATCACAAGTGAGATACCCTGTCAACAAATATAAATAAAACAAAATAAGGAGATAAGCATTTCAAATTAGTGTGCTGCTGTGCAAATGGAGCTTAAAAACCGAGGCAGGAGAGCTCAGAACATAAAGCCTAGTATCCTTGTATACTGTACTGCATGCTATATGGTAATAGCTGTGTATTACAAAGACCTTTCACCATACTGGTACTATTTCAATTATAATATATTTTGGTATTGAAGTAAATTGATTACCTCAATTATTTTTTTTTTCTGTGATGTTAAAACAGAAAAAAAAAAAACCAACCTGAAATAGTGAAACTGTGACAAAGATTATTCTTTAAACATAGTAGTGCCTTGCAGATGACACCATTTATTCCCCAGGCATCAAATAAATGGCTGTCATGGGTTGCATTGCTTGCACCCTCTTGGGTTTTTCTTTTTTTGTTTAAAAAGGAAAAACAGTTTTGGTGAAAGGACTTAAAAATTTAACCTAGTGACAAATATTAGCACAAATGGTTAAAACTGTTGAAAAGAAAACTCTTTGAGGACTACAATGTGTAAATGCCTGATGCTGCTGAGAGGTTAATAGCAGTTGCTGGTTTTTTGGGAGTGACTTATAACAATCAGCAGCATATTTTTAATTTATTTTTCTTTTTAGGAGAAGAGCATAACTTTTGTACTCTGGTCAGAGAGGTTTATCCTTTATCAAACCCATCTGTAGGGTAATCAGTTTTTCCTCACTCTTTGGAAGTAGAGCTGAGGATTGAGATGCTTCTAAGGATCTAGTTTTGGAAATTTTTTTAACTACTGTAAAACTAAAATAACAAAAAGAAAAAAAAAAAAAAGAAAAAGCACCATTTCTATACCACAAATGTTTGGATACAGGAAAAAACAAACAAACAAAAAAAGCAAGTGCCATTACACTGCTCCTTTATCTTTTACTGTTTCTTGGGAAAAGTGGTGACAGTGTGACTTTGTGTCCAGGCATTTGGAAGTGCTGAGAGTCCTCAAGGGGTTTACATGCTTTGCTGACCTCTATGTTAGCAGCTTGTGGTGGTGGTGTTCTTTTTACTTGCTCACCAAGGATGAGTGTGATCAGGAGTTACTGAAGTTATAGGGAGAAAAATGTGATAAACATAAAGAGAGGAACATTTGCAACTTGAACCACGCTGCAGTCACTGATTTGTTTGTTTGGTTGGGTTTTTTTTTGTCTGAAACTGTGCAATTTGGGGTTAGGCCAATTTTACACTTTGCAAGGAACAAAAGTGATTGCAGGGAGGCTTTAAGTTGCATGTAAAAGTTCCTTAATGAGTTTTTATTCTTCTTATTTTTTAATTGAAACTTTTCTGAATTTGCACAGATTTAAGCTCTGGAATACTTTGGTATTCTTAAAAGGGAAAAAAAAATGTGACTAGTATAGTGAATTGTAAACTGTGAGTTGTTTAGAACTGCATTGTTGATCTAATTTTAGATTGCTTAAATATGTACCTCAGAAAGCTAGTGAGAAATTGCTTGGTTTTCATACAAAGGTCAGATGCTAAGGTAACACTTCTCACTCCATGTGCCAAAATTCACTTTTATACTAGTTCTCAATGCTTTAATATTTGCAATGTTAAGTTAAAAACTTGTCTTTACCAACACTACTGTAACTTCAGTTCAACTGAATGGTGTGATTGAAGCTTTTTTTTTTGCCTCTGGTATTTATTACACAACTTGATTCAGTAATATCAAATTCCCTTGCCATTTATTTTTGTATTGTTTTACATGTTTATACCTGCAGTTTGTGTGACTTTTACACCCCTAACTCCAATGTGATGGAGAGAACCAATAAAGAGTGTCTGTCTGCTGTCTCTCGTGGTCTTCTTTAATAAACTCACTAGTTCCACAACCTTCCATTTTTAAGCTTTGAGCATTTTTTTCTTTTAAAATCTGTTTTCTAAACTGGCAAAAAGGTGATGAGTTTATAGTCAAACTAAAACGTAAAGATTTAAGGATTTAAAGGTTTTATTTTTTTAAGCTGTAATTTTAAGTTTAAACCTTCATGCTTGGGCTTCTAATTGGGTGAAAATTAAAATGAATTCTAGGATGTATTCTAGAGGATATTAATCCTCTTGGTGTTTGCTGTCTCTGTCTTTCAACAGCAATACCTAAGAGTAAGCTGATAGTTGCCTGTACACAAGTGCAGGAGCTAAATCCTACTCCTTGTATTCATATCAATGAGGATGCAGCTTCCGTGGATCTACAAGTCAGGCTGCCATGGAGAGGGCAATCCCACCTTACCCTGCTTTTTTCCTTGGAGGCTGTGCCTGAGTCAGATCATTTATGGAGTCAACTGAATCTGCAAGTGATTTCTTGGCCCAGTTTGACAACAGTTTTGCATGTATATTGGAGGAATTGGTTTGTATGAGCTGTTGATGGCCAGGCAGCATTCTGAGTTCAGCCTCTTCTGTGTACTCCAGGTAAGCAAGTAAGAAATAGTAGCTTCAGTGTGTGGGCTTTTGACTGAAATCTAAGGATTTTCCCTTGCTGTGCAGCTAGTTTTGGGAAGCATCTTCCCCTTGGGCTGCATCTGCTGCTTTTGAACTGGTGAGGAAGGTGCAGTTTCCTCTGATTTTGTGGTGCATGCTGTCAACACAACCCTGAAGAACTTCCTCACCATCAGATGGTGATCATAAGAGAGAAGCAGCAGGTTATTACTTCAGCAAGAGGCTACAGATCCCAGAACATGGTTCACATGTCAGCTCTGCCCAGAAGTTTCAGAGCAGATATTAATTTGCAGATACTAATTATTGTCTTTGCAGTTTTCTCAACTATATGCACTTGTAAGATTTTTTGGTGGGAAAGCTTTAAAGCAAGCAAGAGATTGCCTCTTTACATGCTCTGCTTCTGTCCTTCCTGTGACTCTTCCCTGTGACACACATGTGCCTTTCTACCTGGAAGGAGGTTGGAGTGAGGCAGGGGTTGCTCTCTTCTTCCAAGGAACAAGCGATGGGAGAAGAGGAAGAAGCCTCAAGTTGCACCAGGGGAGGTTTAGGTTGGACATTAGGAACAATTTCTTCCCCCAAAAGGTTGTCGAGCCCTGTCCCAGGCTGCCCATGGAAGTGGTGGAGTCACCATCCCTGGAGGGATTGCAAAGCCATGGAGATGTGGTGCTGAGGGACATGGTTTAGTGGTGACCTAGCAGTGTTGGGTTAATTTTTGGACTTAATATTCTTTAAGTTCTCTTGCAACCAAAATGATTTTATGATTCTGTGATTCTTCACTCTCAGTTATCTCATTTTGGTGAGTCTGCTAGTATCTGAAGAGATTTCCAGTTCTCCTTAGGTTTTCCTGGGCGCCTCTTGCCTTCCAATGTGAATTGATGTGGAATTTCTTCACCTACTGTCCATGGGCAAACGGTGCCTTGTGAGCTTCATCAGTTGCTGGCCTAATTCAAGGAATGAATTCACAACAGGAATTGCATGAAAATGGAGCACTTGTTAATTGAATAGCTCTGGGTTCGGCTCCCATTGTGCACTGTCAACAAGGTGCTTGTCTGTTCCCTCCTATTGAATTGGCTTAAAATAAACCTTCAGGGGAGTTTGATGTCTTGGTAGGAAAGAAAACACCCAATGGGCAAGGCCTGGAGGATTTCAATAGCTTGATTGCTCCAGGATAGACAAAAAAATACCCAACCCAAAAGCCTGGAAAGTAAAATCTGAGTGACCCATTCATGGTTAGGAAATCATTAGGCACACAATGTATTGTATAGATCACTGCAAAACCACCCAGCACGAGTAAAACAGGAAATTTAGAATAGTTCAGATTGAGCCTTCAGTTAACCCCACCAAAAAAAAAAAAATAATCTTCTATTTTTCTGTGTTATCAAAGTTAGTTCAATATTTGCTTTATATACATCCTGTTCCGGACTTTGATTCCTCTCCATTGCACACCTTCCTGCCTTCCAAGAGCTGATTTATTGCATAACCATTTTTTGCTTTGAAAGCTTTAACTCCTTATCTTGTCAGCCCGAAGAGCTGGCTTTGTCCATGGTCTTGCCTTGTGTCTCTCCTTGCTTTGTGAAGCCCTGGAGGAAGAGTAACCAAGGAGCTGGCAAAGAGGAGGAGGCTACAGGAGGCAGAAGGTAAGGATGAGGTGAGGTTTGGTCTCTTCTCCCAAGGAAAAAATGATAGGAGAAGAGGAAATGGCTTCAAGTTGCACCAGGGGACGTTCACATTAGATATGAGGAAGAATTTCTTCACCAAGAGGGTTCTCAGGCGTTGGCCCAGGCTGCCCAGGGAGATGGTGGAATCACCATCCCTGGAAGAGTTCAAAAAACATGTAGACATGGTGCTGGGGACATGGTTTAGTGGTGAGCATGGAAGTTTTGGGTTAACAGTTGGACTCGATGATCTCAGAGGGCTTTTCCAACCATAATGATTCTGTGATGGGTTGCAGGATCTTCTGGAGAGAGATGTAGAATGTCTAAGGTGACTTCTATGCATCCAGTTGGGTGGCTTTGTGCAATGTTGCCTCTGAAGTCAGAAGGTTGCAAACATGCAGGATGTGCTCAGTGTCCTGCTGCTGGAGCTTGGCCTTTACAAGCACGGGAAGGTAAGAAGGTCCTAGCCCCACATGCCCACCATCTACATCAGTCTCCTCTTTCCTAAATCCTAGAGTAGGATGTGGAGGCTTCCCACAGTGTCCTGGCTGTGATGCTGGGATGGGGATCAATGCCCTCCTGATGCTCTGAGGCTATTTGCAGGGGAGGAAGAGCCTTGCTGCTCGAGGTCAGAAGGGATGTCACCAGCAGACAGGGAAGGTCCCAGAGGCAGGTTTGATGCTGAAGATCATTGAAAGCTGTGTTTCCTGTGCAACAATAGAGAATGTTGTTGTGTTTCCCTGTGGAACTTCTCCAGATAAGGGCTGAAGTTCATCCTGTACCAGCAGACACATCCCTTCTCCCTTTGTTGGCACAATGAAAAACACAAAGACAGAAGTACAAACTATGGTGCCTTTTCTGTTCCTTGTGCTGTCAGAGGTGACCTGCTCTTGTTCAGGGTATTCCATCCTGAATGGACTCCAGGAAGATATGCAACTACCTCACACACATCTTCACGTGCCCTAGTGACTATGGATTCTATTGGAAGTTGCCTTGGAGTGAACAGAAGATTTCTGTTGTTCCTGGACTTGGCTGCTGCTGAGTAGTGCAGAAAGAGGAGGCAGCAGCCATCCTGCTGGCTGGGAAGCATCTTGGCATCCTCCCATGTCTCTCAGCTGCTGGTCCAGCCTGGGGCAGGGATGCAAGGGTCACTGTTTAGTGAGGTTGCCCAGAGAGGTGGTAGTTGTCCCATCCCTGAAACCATTCCAGGTCAGGTTGTTTGGAACTCTGAGCAACCTGATCTAGTTGGAGATGTCCCTGCTGACTGCAGGGGGGTTGGACTAGATGACCTTGAAAGGTCCCTTCCAACCCAAAATATTCCATGATTCTATGAAGGGAAATCAGAAATGTTGCAAGCCCAGAGTGTGGATATCTAGGAAGGGATTACAGCATTGGGAAGCAGGAGGAATGTTTCCATGTGGCTAGAGCCATGAGGTTTCTTTTTCCCTACATCAACCAGACTCAAAACAGCAAGTTTGATTCCTGTCAGATCTAGATGACATGGGATGTGGTTACAGAGCAGGGACATATCAGCATCATCCAGGGCACATTAAAGTCTGTCCTGAACCTTCCAGTCCTTCTGGGACACATGGAGAAGTTGATTTCTCAGAGAGCTTCTGCTTCAGCTGGCTCCCAGACAGTGCTGAGCTCACCATCTGCTGCTGTCTTGGCAGCTGCTGAGGGGAGGGAAAATAATGATCTTTTTCCATCAAAGTTTAATGTCTGCACAAAGCAGCCATGAGGATTTCTTTGGCAGAACCTGCTGTGGTGGGGAAGACATCTGCTGGAGAAGGCCAGGAAGGCATTTTCCCCCTGCCCTGGGTCAACCTCTTGGTGGTAAGCTGACATTTCTGATTGTCTGCATCAAGTCTGCCGTGGTCAAGTGTCTCCTGCTGGCTGTGGAGGTGTTCCCATCCCTTCTCTGCCTTCAGTGGTCCTGCCCATGTGTCATTTCAAGCACAACTTGTGCACTGTTGCAGACAACCTTCAAAGGGTGAGATATGGAGACACTGGTTTGGAGACTCATGGTCTTCTGCCTGGGTCTTCTACCCATCACCTTTCTCATTTCTCTCCAGGCTGACAATCTACACTTGTATCCTGCCTACAGGATGGTGAGGAGCAGATCAGTAGATGTAGCTGTGGTGCTGAGGGACATGGTTTAGTGGTCACCTAGCAGCATTGGGTTAACTGTTGGACTAGATGATCTTAAAGGTCTCTTCCAACCAAAACAATTCTCTGATTCTAATACTTTCTGTGTTAGGTGGATATTTGAGGAGTTTTGTGATTGATTAATTCCCTGTTTTTCTGCTCTGAAGACATAGGTGTCCATGCAATGCTGTCCCTACCCATAGAATCCTAGACTGGTTTGGGTTGGAAGGGACCTCTGGAGCTCATCTAGTCCAACCCCCCTGCAGTGGCCAGGGACATCCCCAACTAGAGCAGCTTGCCCAGAGCCCTGGCAAGCCTCACCTGCAATGCCTCCAGGGATGGGAACTCAACCACCTCCCTGGGCAACCTGTGCCAGTGTTCCACCACCCTCGTGGGGAGGAACTTCTTTCTAATATCCAGTTTAAATCTACTCCTCTCCAGTTTAAAACCATTGCCCCTTGTCCTTTCACTCCAATGTTCTCCTTCCTAACAGTTGCCCCCTGAGTTCCCTGCCCTGAAGCATGAGAGTTGCTGGAAGTGGTGGTTCCTGAAGGTGAGAGGGAAGCTCAGTAAAGGTGAAGGATGCTCTTGGCATTGCCTGAGGAAGTCATTCCTTAATGTGTTGCAGCAAGTCTTGAGGCTGTCAGTTGAGCCTTGAGGAGTTAACTGATACCTGCACAAGACTAAAGCTCACAGACAACTGGGCTCAACCTGTCAACTAGGGCATCACATCACAGATTGATTTCTGTAACTTAATTGAATTGGCTTTTTTCTCTCCTTTTTTTTTTTGGTTTGTTTTTCCCCTTTTGTCTCTATAACTGTTCTTGCACTCAGGGTTTGGTACAGTGCAGCCTTGTTTCATCTGAGGAGATGCTGTCAGTGCCCAACCAAAAGGAGGAGGAGAAACGTTGCTTTCTCTGGGAACAAAAACAACAAGAAAAAAAAATCACAGGAGCAAACCCCAGGTAACCTTGGTTACCACATTTTGATTCGTGGTAAACACTAAGGTTGGTAGGAGAAGTCCTTTTCTGATGTGGATGGAAACCAGCAGAGCCAGGGTGAGGAAGACTATGGTAAAGCAAGCAGAATGTTGCCAATGTGATGTCATGGTGTTCTCCTCACTCCAGTGCTCTTGGCAAGCCTCACCTAAGGAGCTTGGCCCTTTGGTTCAATAAGAAGTTGTTCCTCCTCCCTTTTGGTTCTTGCCCAACTTATGTCCTGTGGTGATTTGTTTTTTTGCAGCTCCTGGAGATGAAACATCTCTGGCTGCAGTCAGGAAAATGCTAACAAGGTGTCCATGGTTGGGTAGCTTTGGAAAATGAGTTTGTAGTTTAAATCCTTTAATCCTGTGGGATTTGGGAGATGTGTTTGCTTGGTGCTTAGCCTACCCAGGAGCTAATCTCCTGGTTCTGTTGTTATAGAAATGCCCTTTGTGGCTTTCCCAACAGCCCTTGGCTCTGGAAGGTCTATCTCCTGCTGTGTGCAGAAATGTCTACTCATCATTCCCTCTCTTTCTCTGTGGAAAGTGAGACTCCCACAACCTTCACGGCTTAAGCTATGTCCTCATGCTCCTCTTCAGGGATTTTTCTGTGTCCATCTTTTTTGTGCTGTCAATATTACGTTGCCAGACTGGAGAGGAGGAATGAAACCTCCAGCAGAAGGCTGGTTGTCTCTAATTGCTCTTGTACAACATGCAGTGCACATGTACAGCCATGACCTGCTCCAAGGGTGGAAGGGGCATCATTGTATTGCTGTGCTGACCTGTAGCACTGCACTCTTGGCATGTATAAAACCTTTATTTGTATAAAACCTTTGGGAACATGTGGACAGGGGTGCAATCTGAGCAGGCAATTCATCCCAACTCTCCTGTGCAAGTGGGAATGTTGTAACTCCTCTCCTTCTGTCTCACTGTTTATTTGCTGCAGTCTGACAGCTAACTACACATATAGACTGATAGAATTCCAGCTTGGAAGGGACCTCATGGATCATCTGGTTCAACCTCTCTTGGCAATAGTATAGTCTAGACTTCTCTGTTTGTTTCTGCACAATCCAACACCCTTGCATCCCATCCAGGAAACTTAAAGAAGTCCAAACACAAGCTGGAAAAGGATGGTCAGCTCAGGTTTTAATGGCACTGAAGGGAAGAAGCACAACAAGAAGCTGAAGGAGACAGAGTTTGCACAGACATCTTGATAGTACTGACAGTGGGATAAATCTAGCCTAAAAGAGTAGTAACCTCATTTACACTAAGGAGAAGATAAACCTAGGCATAGCACAGGGAAGGTCTCTTCTCCTGGCTTACCAGTGAGAGGACAAGAGGAAATGGCCTCAAGTTGCAGTTGTTTAGATTGGCTATTAGGAGAAATTTCTTCACTGAAAGAGTTGTTAGGCATTGGAGCAGGCTGCCCAGGGAGGTGGTGGAGTCACCATCCCTGGAGGGGTTGAAAAGCCATGGAGATGTGGTGCTGAGAGACATGGTATAGTGGTCATGGTGGCTGATAGTTGGACTTGATGATCTTAAAGGTCTCTTCCAACATTAATGTTTCTGTGATTCTGTGAAATGTGTAAAGCCAAGGTACCTGTGGCTGTCTGCTCAGCAGTTAGATGCTTTGGCTACAGAGCTGCTTCCTTACCTTCTCCTTCTCTTTGTTTCAAGCCCACAGTGCTCTTAAGTATTTATCTACATCTCGTCTTCGATAAAATGAAAAACACCCTCAAAAAACTCAAACTAAACAACAAAAACAAAACAACAAAAAAAAACCCTCAATAAACCAAAACCCTGGAAGATATTTTAAAGACATAGATGATAAAATGCATCATCTCTTTACTTGCTTTCCTCTGCCCAAGCACAGAGTCCTTCTGCAATGAGGTCTCCGTTGCTTTACCACATATTTCTGTTTCAAAAATTGTGCTACCATCTGAAGCTTTTGGCTCCAGTTTGGACTTTTGGGGTTTGTTTTACTTTTTTGTGTGTGTGGTGATGGTGTTGTTATCCTCTCAAGAGAAAGAAACCATGTAGGTTTCCAAGTTCTGGAGTAAATGTCAGATAAAGCATTCCAAACAATTCTTGAAGCTGGTAATGAGCAGTGAGACATCCTTCCTGTTGAGCAGCTGAACAATGGTTTCCTCTGACAGAAGCAAAATAATTAGGAGCCTTCCATATGTTGGTGCTGATTTAAGTGGCTGCAACATCTCTGAGTTTGGATAGGAGGCCCCAGCAAGTATCTGGATATCCTGAGAGAAGAAGAGCTCTGTGGGTAACACCCAGACTTCTCCTGACATGCCATAAAGTTCTGGAAGTTTTCTCCATGTCTCTTCAACATCCTCCAGTTTGGAGAACGTTCGCTTCCTTCCTTGGCTTTGTTGATCCTTCCCAGAACTTCTGTGCCTTACCCTGAGCACCCCAGGGGGGTAGGTGAGCCTTCCTCCACCTCAAAGGCCAAGATGACCTCCAAGGAGGAGCAGTGTTGGCTGAACTTGGCTGCCAGTTTGACTTGTGTCCCTCCAGCCCCAGTGAACACATCTCCTTCCCAGACCCCGTGCGATGTCTGCTGCAGCATCGTCTTCTCTTGCCCAAGGACAACAGCTTGGTAGGCTCTGGGCACCTTGAACCTGAACCTGACCCAGCTCTGCTCTTGAAGGATCCCTGTGCGTGGCTCTAGCAACACGCAGCCTCTCCTCCAGAGGCTGTAGACCCTGGGGAAGGGAGGCCAGCTGGGGTCAGAGAAGCAGCGTATGATATAGTCACAAATATGGACAAAGTCCTTGTGGTCCTTGCCTCTCCCAAAAAGTCCTACTTTGTAGATGCCCGACTCGGGGAGCACCACGCACACGCTGACCTTAGCTCTGAGCTGGGTGACCAGGATGTACCTCTCCAGTGGGTACTTGGTGCTGATGACTTTGTCCTTACTTAAGCTGGCAGTCACCTCGATGTCGGTGGAGCTATTGAAGGTGATGTTGCACTTGCCCAGCTTGGTAGTGATGATGGGGGCAGAGTGGCTGGGGTTGGAGAGGCCATGGCTGCTGGAGCTGATCCCACTCCCACAGTGCATGCTCAGCCCCAAGGGGAAGAGTTCATTCTGGTTGACAGGCCTCAAGCAATGAATGAGGAAGTTGGCCATGTTCCTGAATGTGGTGCCTCCTAGATCTTTCACAAACAGGGAGAGCCGGTAGTAACCTTGGAAAGGGCAGAGGATGTGGCAACTCAATTTATCCTCCTCAGCTTGAGCAGCCAAGCATTTCTTGCTCAGAGCATCATCTAAGTCTTTATTGACCAGTTCGTACATGGCGAGCAAGGGTCGGGATGTCTGGAGAGTCAAGAGTAAAGTTCCCTGTGGAGCAACAAGCAGTTCCCCTTTGTGGCTGCTCACCTTGATGCCCAAATCTCTCCCCTTTTGGTGAAGGCCCCAGAAATGAAAAGGGTTTTCAGGCAGTGTCTCTCTGTTGCGTGGCTCCAGGCATTGGATCTGATAGGAGCACACCCAGTTGTAAGGGTCCTGGGAGTCAGCGTGGCGGGCGAAGATCATGAGGTCAAACAAGCCTTTGGTTGGTGGAGTCACCTTGATGGTCATGCTGTTCTCGGACACTGTCATCATCCCATGAACTGCACCTACATCCTCTTCATTTGTGGTGTCCTGGGGTTTGGAGAGCTGGTAGGTGAACTCTGTTGGGTGGGTGCTTCCCAGCATCACAGACACTTCCCCATGGGCTGTAGAAGGGTGGAAAAAAAACCCCAAACATCTTTTTTCAACATTTTTATCATCAGGTCACCCTTGCAGTGTTGAACCAACTCATCTGCACAGGAGACAAAGACCTGATTCTCCTTCTCTTTTTGCCTTGACCTGCTGAAGGACCTTAGCAAAATCCTTCTTCACCTTCCACCATTTTTCTCCCCTTGCTGAAAGAGAAATGATGATACCACTGGATCTGGAGATGAAGGGGACAGGTACAGATAGTTATTCTTTGGGCCCTGAGACACCCCAAAACTAAGCTAATGATGTCCCATATGGGGGCATTGTTGCATGGCTTCTTGAGCTGGAGCCATTCCCCTAAGCTGAAGGTCATATATTGTGGTGTCAAACCAACAAAGCAGCTGGAAGGAGCTCAATATCCCTGCCTGGCTGGTAGGAGATTCCACATCACTGCTACATTCCAGGAATTAAGTTAATTTTTCCCAGTATTATTATTACTAACATATTTTTCTCAATGTTGACCTCGCCAAATGACAAAAGTCCACAAGTTTCTGGCTTGGAGTGTGGGCTAACCAGGGAGGAGGGGACAGCAGGAGGTCCAGGGAGAGGTGTATTTCTAGGGGTGGTAGCATGGTGGTACCATGACTGGTGGATAACTTCTGGAGCTCTTTCCCAATGGAAGTGTTCAAAAAACATACAGAAGTGGTACTTAGGGCCATGGTTTAGTGGCACGGTGGTGATAGGTTGATGGTTGCACTTGATGATCTCAGAGGTCTCTTCCAATCTTAATGATTCTGTGAAAGCATGAACAAATCAACCACAGAGAACAAGACTTGGAGCCCTTTAGCCCTCGAAGGATCTCAAAGTGCTTCAGAGGGCCAGGCACTGGCACACAGCCATATTAAGCTGCGTGCTTAACCACCCCACCACCCTCAAGGTTTGTGGAAATGAAGCCTGCTCTTCATTACCCAAGCTCCTTAAGTGCCCAAGGATGGTTGTCTCAGAGCCAGGGTGAAGCTGCTCTGCATCATCCCATCCTCACCACGGCTGTGCCAGAGAGAGAGGAGCACTTAGCAAGAGCATGGTGGGAGCCCATGGCAGGGACCAGCACCCTGGGGTTTACTTGGTTTGAGTGTTAACACAAGATGCCAAAAGGCTTCAGCTTGTCATGGCATGTCAAACTCCAGCCAAAATAAATAAATAAGTACATAAATACTTAAATAAATAAGTGGCCCTTGCTAATTATTAGATTGTGAAATGTGTTTCAAAATTAAATGAATAATGGGAGGGGATTACATATATATATATGTATGTATATATTTCTGTATGTATTTTTTCCCCCCTGTTTGAATCTGGCTATTTTTTTTCCCCCCAGTTTTTGTTGGTAGGTTGAAGCAGGGCTGTGAGAAGAATGGGAAGGCTGGGATTGACTTATGGCTTGCCTGTGAAAGCTGTGACTTGGCTCACACAGTAAGTGCAAACAATTCTCTCCTGGCAAGTGTTCAGGGGAGACATTACTGATGACAGACTTTTATTAACTGCAGGTTTGCCTGTTATTAAAGTCACTCTGTGCTAGTTTCCCAAGCTGCTGGCCTGGCTGGCTCCATCCTAGTAGGATCTTTAGGAAGAAAGAGAAGAAGAGAGCATGGTACGTGGTGAAGCCAGCAATGGTGAGATAGGGGAAGCCAAAGATGCAGTTGGCTTTGGGAAGGAGACCTAAAGGAGATAATTAATGGCTGCCTTCAAAACAAACATTTCTTTGGTTTATGGGGTTAATTCAAGCCATGAGCTGGAGATTCCTGGTTTCCAGGCAGGCCAGGTGAAGCTGGGGATGTGTTCCCATGTCAGCACGCTCGGCGCTGCAGGAGGTCAATGTATGTTGCTTTAATTGTCGGGGTTTTTTTGGGGGAGGGGGAAATAAACCCCCCACCATTAAAGTACAAGCATGTTTCTAATTTCTCAAAGCCTTGTTTGAAAGCCTGCTCTTCCCCTCTCCCACCCCAGCTATTGTATCTACAGCACTGTAAAAGAATAGATCTTACAGAGTCTGAATTCTATAGGACTGGGTGCTGTGGCCACCAACAGCCTGGGCACCCTTAGCCATTAAAAGGGCTGAGGTTTCAGAGGGTGAGTGGAAGGTATAACCTTGGCAAGGTGTCCCACCTTCAGCTGCCATCATCTAGTGATTTGTGGGAGGAATCTTAGAATCACAGAATGTCCTGAGTTGGAAGCGACCCACAAGCATTATTGAATCCAACTCCTGTCTATGCACAGGACAAGCCCCAAAATCACACCATGTGTCTAAGAGCATTGTCCAGATGCCTCTTGAATTCTATCAGGTTTGGCACCATGACTATTTCCTTAGGGAGCATGTTCCAGTGCTCCACCACCCTCTGGATGAAGAACCTTTTCCCTAATAGAAAGAAGAAGCTGAAAGCTTGGAAGCAGTTCAAGCAGTGGGAGCTGCTCAAGTATAATAGAGCAGGAACTCATCCCCAGTAGCCAAAAAGGCAACACCAGGCTGATTTTACACCAAAGACCTCAAGAGCTTTTGTTATGAGCTTGCTTTAGATGGTTAGATATACCCTGTAAGGTAATGGCTTACTGACACCAACCTAGATCAGTATCACCCTCATTTTGCTTCAAGGAAGGCAGACATCTGATTTAGTTGACTAGCTGGGTTTGCAGTTGGGTGTTTTAAGCAGAGTTCTGACATGAGGCTGTTGTTAAACTGTTCAGGTTAGGGCCAGGAATACAGTTCTTCCCCTCCACAAGGTGAATAATTCACAGGGGGAAAAAGTTGGTTTTTTCTTCTTTTTATTCCCCTATTCTAATGGAAAAATCTCCTTTCATCTCAGTTTTGCAGGAAAAAATAAAACTCTGCCTGTAGCCCAGTCATCCAGTGAGTTTTGGGGTTGAGGAACAGGAGTTGCTCCAGCCAAGGAAGTGCAAGAGAGTGATGTAGCTGGGATGTGCCAGGCAGATTTCCTTCCCTGACATCTCTCCCCAGGTCTGCTTTTGTTCTCAGCAGCTAGTGGTCAGTGAGGATCCAAAGCCCTGAGCTGCTCTAGGCTCTATCTCTATGACTTCTGGCTATCAAAAACTGGGGGAGGGAGGGGAGAGGATGATGAAATACTTATTTTTTCCTCATTCTTTCCTTCAGGCTTTTGCACCACCACTAATGATAGTTGGTGGGAGTCTCTGTTTTGCAATTTATCACTTTGGCACACAGATGAAGGGACTGGTTGGAATAATGAGCTCCTGTTTTTCCTCTGAGACTGCAGATGTTGTGGGGTTTGATATTGATGCCTTGGAGCCCAGAGAGGTTGTGGAGTCTCCTTCTCTGGAGAGATTCCAAACCCACCTAGAGGTGATCCTGGGCAACCTGCTGTGGGTGACCCTGCTTTAGCAGGGGTTTGGATTAGATGATCTGCAGAGGTCCCCTCCAATTCCCACTGTGCTGGGATTCTGGGATTCTGTGATCTTGGGTGGAGGTAGACAAAGTCCTCTCCCTAGGATGCTCCAAGGTTCTGCATTGAAAAAACACTACAAGAGCTTTGCAGAAAAGGCATCATCAACCTTTTAGCTATTCCCAATTTAACTTGTTTTCCACAGGCTACTTGCTGCTCAAAAGCTGGATGATAGCCCATCTTGCCAAAGCCCCAGCAATACTGAAGGAAATACTGAAGGAGCTTCCTTTCTTGGTAAGTAAAATCTGAGATTGTTTTATCTCCTAGCTTGTTGTCTTGTTAAAATAAATTGCAGGAAACAAAATCTATTTACTCTAAGGACCATGTAGGGGAATGGAGGGACAAAGGATGTCCAGGTAAAAAGAGGATCATGTTGTATCCAGCCTGAGAAATCATCATAAAACCCCAGTCAAGGTGAACTAACTCCAAACCCCTCCCTTCATTTGCCAAAAATGGGAGGTTTCAGACCATGCTTTACCTGGAAGTCTCCCTCCCCAGCTTATGAATACAATGAGAATTTCTGATTTCAGAAAATGCTTACATCTGTTCCTCTGCTCCACTAGGTGTTAAAGATGTCCATGAAAAATAGGCAGATGGGACATTTTTAAAACATTTTGAAGGAGAAATGCTTTTCTCAACCCAAATTTAACTTCTTTAAAAGCAGTTTCTTGTATATTACTGGGATTCAGCCCCTCACTTTGCATTTACCTGTTTGGAGGAGGGAAGTGTTTGGAGAAATCAGAGAGAGCTCAAGTCTGAAAAACTCTGAGGTCTTCAAAACCCTCTGCTCAAAGTCTTGCCATGAGACAGGGGACTGCAGGAGCTGCCATTGGGGATCCTCTGGCCAGTGGGACTCTATGAAGTGCTCAGGGTCAGTAAGGAAGAAAAAATCATCATACCTGCAAGGTGAGAGGAGAAGACACCATGGAAGAAGTGAGAAAGCCCTGAGTGGTCATGATGTATGATGTAAGGGAAGAGAGCTTCCTCCACACCATCAGAGGTGTACCAACTTCAGTAAGGGAGGACCAAGTTCTCATTTGGCTTTTCATAGAATCCTAGAACAGTTACAGCTGGAAGAGACCTTGAAGATCATGAGTCCAGCCTTTGTCCTAGCCCTATCACCCTGCTAAATGATGCCCC